>CAIGQQ010004325.1:3854931-3874250 GCA_903798035.1 Danio albolineatus | reverse complement strand
CTCACAACACAAACAAATTAATAAAACGCCTGCATTTTCTCACAACAATAACAAATTAATAAAACGCCTGCATTTTCTCACAACGCAAACAATCTAATAAAACGCCTGCATTTTCTCACAATGCAAACGATTTATGAAAATGTAAGGAGACCCTAAAACATGACAGACCCGGCTATTTAGATTATGGTTATTCAAGCTAATAAAATACAAAAGACAAGAGAATCAGGATGTTGAAAAAAACAAACAAAAATCTCACCTTTCACACATCACCTACAACGTCACTGAGCAATAGGCTGTATCCAAAACCACCTACTACTCAGTAGGTACTGCATTTAAATTTAAACGTACGCTCTATACAGTATGAATGAATCTCGGACGTACTACTTCCACCGTTTTGTCATGATCAAATCAAATCAAATCAAATCACTTTTATTGTCACATCATCAGCAGCACGTGTGCTATGATGAGTGAAAAGCTTAGGTGCTGGCTCCAGACAGTGCAAAATACAGATAGTGCAAATACAACGACAGTGCAAATACAGCGACAGTGCAAAATACAGACAGTGCAAATACAACGACAGTGCAAAATACAGACAGTGCAAATACAGACAGTGCACAAATACAGACAGCGCAAAATACACACAGTGCAAAAATACAACATGCAACAAAATACTCCCAAAGGGAAACAAAACAATGTACAATTGGAATGTTGACAGCAGTACGTATAAGACGATGAATATGTGAATAGGTAGTTGTAGGCAGTATTGTTTTAAGTATAGATTGATTAAAGTGCAGTGCATGCTACATGTTGATGGTGTGCAGTGAGCGGTATGAAAAGAGTTTGTGTGAGGTGTGTTAAGTGTTCATCAGCCTGATAGTCTGTGGGAAGAAGCTTTCCTTCAGTCGGCTGGTGCGTGACCGGATGCTGCGGAACCGTCTGCCTGAGGGTAGCAGAGAGAAAAGTCTATGGCATGGGTGGCTGGAGTCACTGATGATTCTCTTGGCTTTCCTCATGCACCGCCTGGTGTAGATGTCCTGGAGGGAGGGAAGCTCACCTCCTACTACACGGCCAGCAGTTCGCACGATCCTTTGTAGACCTTTGCGACTGCTGATGGTGCTGTTTCCGTACCAGGTGGTGATACAGCCAGTCAGGATGCTCTCCACAGTGCAGGTGTAGAACGAGCGGAGGATGTGGGGGCTCATTCCAAACCTCCTCAGACGCCTGAGGAAGAAGAGGCGTTGTTGTGCCTTCCTCAGCACTGCGTCTGTGTGAGCAGTCCATGTCAGATCCTCAGCGATGTGAACTCCGAGAAACTTGAAAGTGCTGACCCTCTCAACTGGTGTGCCGTTGATGGTGATGGGCGTGTGTTTTTTCTTCTCTCTCCTGAAATCCACCACCAGCTCCTTAGTTTTGCTGATGTTGAGTGAGAGGTGGTTTTCCTGACACCATAGTGCCAGAGAGTTCACCTCCTCTCTGTAGGCCGTCTCATCATTATCTGTGATTAGGCCCACCACCGTTGTGTCATCAGCAAATTTAACGATGACATTGGAGCTGTGTTTGGATGTACAGTCATGTGTGTACAGGGAGTACAGGAGTGGGCTGAGAACACAGCCCTGTGGAGCACCAGTGTTGAGGATCAGTGTGGATGAGGTGATGTTGTTCATTCTGACCACCTGGCGTCTGCTTGACAGGAAGTCCAGGATCCAGTTGCACAGAGAGCTGTGCAGACCCAGAGCCTGCAGCTTCTCCACCAGCTTGGCAGGCACTATGGTGTTGAATGCTAAGCTGTATTCCACAAAAAGCATTCTCACATATGTGTTTTTGTTTTCCAGGTGAGACAGAGCAGTGTGTAGGGTGAAAGCAATTGCATCATCAGTGGAGCGGTTGTTTCTGTATGCAAATTGCAGAGGGTCAGTGTGAGCGGGCAGTACAGAGCAGATGTGGTTTTTAATCAGCTTCTCAAAGCACTTGCTGAAGATGGGTGTCAGTGCAACCGGACGCCAGTCATTCAAGCAGGTGGTTTTAGCTGATTTCGGTATTGGCACAATAGTAGCGGTCTTAAAGCACGCGGGAACCACAGACCGAGAGAGCAAGAGGTTAAAGATGTCCATGAAAACCCCCGCTAGCTGGTGTGCGCATGCTTTAAGTACACGTCCAGGAATGCCGTCTGGGCCCGTAGCTTTGCGGATGTTCACGCGACGGAAAGATCTCGTTACATCCGCTACAGAGACAGAGAGTGTGCTCACTGTTTCTGTGTCGGCCGCGGGAGCGCGCTGTGTGCGCGCGCTGTTCTGAGCTTCAAAGCGGGCGTAGAAGGAGTTGAGCTCGTCCGGGAGAGAAGCAGCAATGTTTACGGTGGCTGGTTTATTACTTTTAAAGTCTGTGATGTAATTAAGTCCTTGCCACATGCTCCTTGCGTTATTGGTGTTGAATTGACCTTCTACCTTGTCTTTGTACTGACGTTTTGCTGCTTTGATGGTTTTTCTAAGGTTGTAGTTTGCCTGTTTTTGTTCCTCCGCATTTCTGGATTTGTAGGCGGAAGTTCGCACTGATAGGGCTGTTCGAACTTCGCCATTGATCCATGGTTTTTGGTTGGGGTAGATACGGACAGTTTTTGTTGGAACCACGTCTTCTATGCATTTTCTGATGAAGCACGTAACGGTGTCTGAGTACACTTCGATGTCTTCATCAGAAGCCGCCCGGAACATGTCCCAGTCAATATGATCAAAACAGTCTTGGAGTATGGAATCCGATTGGTCTGACCAGCTCTGAAACGTCCTGAGAGTGGGTGGTTCCCGTTTCAGTTTCTGCCTATAAGCAGGCAGGAGCAGAACAGAGGAGTGATCTGATTTGCCAAACGGTGGGCGTGGATGGGATTTGTAGGCGTCCCGGAATGGAGTGTAGCAGTGGTCCAAAATACGATCACCACGCGTGTTTGTGTTGATGTGTTGGAAGTATTTTGGAGCGATTTTCCTGAGATTGGCGTTGTTAAAGTCCCCTGTAACAATAAACGCTGCCTCCGGGTGTGTGGTTTCCTGCTCACTTATACTCCCATACAGTTCCTTGAGCGCCTGTTCTGTGTTGGCTTGAGGGGGGATGTAAACAGCCGTGATAATAATCGCTGTAAATTCCCTTGGTAGCCAGTATGGTCGACACAGAAGCGTAAGGTATTCCAGATCAGGAGAACAAAACGATCTAACCGAGTGAATGTTTCTCTCGTCACACCATAAGTTGTTAATAAAGAAACAAACACCTCCTCCTTTGCTTTTCCCTGTGAGTTCTTTCGTTCTATCCGCGCGGTGCACGGAAAACCCCGAAAGTTCAGCAGCTGTGTCTGGAACCTCCGCAGATAGCCAGGTTTCTGTAAGACAGATAATGCAGCAGTTTCTTGTTTCCCGTTGGAAGGAAATGCGCGCCTGTAGCTCGCAAAGTTTGTTGTCCAGTGACTGAACGTTAGCCAACAGAATGGTGGGGAGCGGAGGTCGAAAGCCACGGCGTCTATGTCTGACGAGGACGCCGGCTCTCTTTCCTATTTTCCGGCTGCGTTTTCGTCGTCGCCGCGGTTGCGTGACCCAGACAAAGGGCTCTGTCTCTGTGTTTGTAAACAGAGCGTCATTAAAGAACTCAAAGTCCGGTTTTCGATGTGCGACGAGGGAACCAATTTCCAGAAGTGTGTGTCTTTCGTAGACAATAAGCGCGTGTACATCCAGCACGAAAAACAACAAAAATACAAGTAAAACACACAAAACACAACAAGGTTTGCTGAGAGCTCGCAACACGGCGGCCATGCTCGGCGCCATCTTGTGACGTATCTTGTGATCATGTGATCTTGTGATCACGTGATCTACCCACGTGAGTTGTGTCGCTTCATTCATGTTCATAAATTCTCTCACGGCACATCATGGGATAGTGCAGCATGCATGGGATACACACTTCAGAATCTCACTGGTAGTAGTAGGTCATCCTAGTACCTCTCGCATACTGATTTTCGAATTAAATGAATTCGGACATAATACTCGGCTCCCATACTGATTTTAGCGTACTATATGGAAGTATGCAATTTTGGACATAGTCCTCGTCTTGGCACAATGGTGTCTGTCATGTTTTTTGGGTCCCCTTAAAACATTTCTGTTGTGTTTCTTTTCTTTTTGCAAGTGTTATGACAAAATGCAGCACGTTTTCACTTTTCATGTTTGCACTGTGAGAAAATGCAGTGCATTTTATTAATTTATTTGCATTGTGAGAAGATGCAGCACATTTTTTAATGTGTATGCGTTGTGAGGCACATTTGCAGTCAAATGAATGAACATCTTTTATTAATTTGCTGGTGATCTTTTCTTAGTTTTCTACTTTTCTGTTTTAGCTCTCTCAGCCGCCGTAGTTAAAGGTTATAAAAAATAATGGTGCATCTTAATAATAAGGCATAAAGTTTGGGGTCACATCATGCCATATCTTAAAGAGCCCCTATTATACATTAAAAAGGGTCATATTTTGGTTTTGGGGGTCTCCAACAGCAGGCTAATATGGATGCATGGTCAAAAAACACTTTCACTGTCTTATAATCTGCATTTGTTTTTACCTTATTATCCCAGCGACTCCTATATGAATCGTTCAGCGATTCATTTGTTCCAAAACCCCTCCTTAGCGCGATGCTAAACTGCGCTGATTGGACCGATGACCCAGTCTGTTGCGATTGGTCAACATCATTCAGCGCGAGAGAATGCCCACCACGGCTTATCAATATTGAAGTAGTCATAGTGTGTGCGTGAGCATATCAGCCAACACTCTTTTTTTATTGGGAGTCGCCCGTATTTCAGACATCTCACCCCTGAAACTAACCCCTCAGTCTCCCAGCATATTCCCAGCTCTATTCTTAACTAGAAGTAAAAACAGCGACAGACATTCAGTATTAGTGCACACAGCGGCAAAAGCTGAACCATTATGAAACAGGACCGCCGCATGTGTGTAGGAGAGCTGATGTAGCCATAGCAACGACAAACAGCAGTGAAACGCAAGCTCATAAACACATTTTAATCCGTAAACAAAGCGGCACACGTCGCGTTTACAACGTGCTTTTAGACACGATATGAGAATACAAGTTAACCAGATACACTACAAGCGGTTACAATTTACAAAACACAATTAAATGCATCATTTACAAGCTAGAGAAAACAATGAGGCAACCGTTTTAATCGCACATACTCACTTGTTGGATAGCAGGCCAGATTCACTGTCAGGCCACCTGGAAATGTCCCGGTGCTCCGAATCCTCCGTTGTAATCGTGTAGATTGCAGAAGCACTCCTCAGAGGGAACACAGCACAAGGTTGTTGTTTGTGGGCGGGGTTGGGGGTTTCGAATCTCCCGGGGCTGCGCGTTTACAAATGGGCGGGGCTTATGTTTCGTGTTCACGTCATGCCGAAACGACTAAAGACTCGTAAGCACAGCAATTCATTTGAGGAACTATGAGTAGACTCATTTATGGATGAATCAATAGTTTTAAACACTGTGCACTTTCAGATTTAAGCCTTAGCTGGACATTTCACTTCACTTAGAGCTGTGTTACACACTGCATGCAAGCTCATTTTCAAAAACCCATAATAGGGGCTCTTTAATAAAGTTCACCCAAACCTGAAAGTACATCTTTTACTTTACATTTGCCACAAACCTGTTTGATGTTCTTTCTTCTAATGAACATGAGAGAAGATATTTTGAAGAATGTTTAAAACTGATAACCATTGACTTCCATTTGTTTTTCCTAATATGGATGCCAGTGGTTAGCGGTTTCAAACATTCTTCAAAATAGCTTCTTTTGTGTTCAACAGAAGAAAAAAAAACTCATGATTTTTTGGAACCACTTGAGGCGGAGTAAATAGTTAAAATGTTTGAGCGAACTATCTCTTCAACAAGCAACGGTGCTAAATATTTAATGAAGAAGAGCAGAGAGCCATCTGTTGGCCCTTTGTATGTCAGAAAGTGAGTAATTCATTACACATTACCTTGCATCATACTGTGGGTTTGCCTCTAGGGTCACCATGAGAGTCCATCATGCTCTCCATGGGGTTATTAGATGCTATTGTGTCTGGCGGGAATGTGTTCGAGACAATGAGATACTATATCCATGTGTGTGACACAGAAAAAAACTGAGTTAGCGTGTGTGTTCTCCTTCCCAAAGTCTGTTCATTTTCTATCCTCCTTCCATTAGCTTGAGTTGAGTCACTGTTAATCATGTTGTATAATTACAGTGCAGCCTAATGGGCAACTGAGGCCATCTCTTTCATTTGAATGAATAGACGTTGCAGTGGGTCGGGTTTGCAGTTTAGAGGGCGTGGGCATCCACACCTAGCTTAAGCAAGGAGGGTAAGGCAGCAGCTCAAACCAGCTCGTGTTCCTAATGATAGGCCTTTGCTTTCCATTGTGTATCTGTCATCGCTCAAGCCCTCGGGGTGGGAAAACTAATCTCAGCCATGGTTTTCAAGGCCTAGAGTTTGTAGGTTATTAAACCAAGTCTTTCAGGTTAATTTAAAAGCCACCAATGACCAGAAACTCAAAAGCACTTCATACGGAGAGGGATAATATGTGACCCTGGACCACAGAATCTTATGTCGCATGAATACAGTTTTGGAAATAACCAAAAATGCATTGCATTTGATTTATTGATTTGTTTAATTACTAATTTATATTTTTATGCCAAAAATTTTTAGAATCTGAATCACTTTCCATAAATATATTTTGTAAATTTCCCACTGTAAATATATTAAAACTATATTTTGATTATTTATATGCTTTACAAACATCCTCATTTACAGTGGATAGTTTTAAAGATGGTTTTCTCAGTATTTAGATTTTTAAAAAATGTATTCATTCATTCATTTTAACACTCAGATTCAAATAATTGTATCAGCTGAATATTGTCCAATCATAACAAACCAAACATTAATGGAAAACTTTTTTTATTTATTTTCCTTTCATGTATAAATCTCAAATTTCCAAAAAAAAAAGAAAAGAAAAATAACACTGATTTGTGATTAAGGTTCACACGTTACAGAATATAAATTAATATAAAATGTTGTTATTGTAGCTATTTTATATTTTTATGGTGCACTATGGGGTACAATAGTTAACTTAGAGCAATAATATTAAATAATAATAGAGAACTTTAAAGTAGCAACAGGGTGTTGTGCTCTCAGAGGCATCTCAATTGCATGGGAAATGGGAACAGAGTGCATTGTGCTCAGAGGATGAAAGTAAAGTCTAGGGAATTGTTTGATATTGTTTTGATGTAAAGGTTGTTTACATGCATTGTAGGTATACAAAATCCTGTGTAAATTTGTCTTTTGTAATCGAAGCTTTCAGAAGAAGTAACCATTTCTTCTATTATAATTATTTTAGTGTGGTTATTTTGGTGGTCAAAAGTGCATCAGTGTGTGGATGTCAAATGGATCTTCAAGTTTTTGACATCATTGCATTTTGCTTGGTGTCAATTTGATGTCATCAAGGTGTCCTCATGGTATCGTATCTTTACATTGTCATCATCTGGTTCAAGTCCTCCAAAAAACTGGTCATCCACAAATTGAGCTTTATTTATAAACTAATTTCGAGAGGATCACGTGCTTATGATTGAACACTGCTGGTACCACATCAGCTCTGCATATTGAACCAATCAGACAAATCCTGACACACTATAACTTACCAGAGCTTTTTACTCCGATCTTCTTCGTCTTGAAGAATCCCCCCTTCTCTGATAGGGCGGCACGGCGGCCCAGTGGTTAGCGCTGTTGCCATACAGCAAGAACGCCGCTGGTTCAGCCTCTCCCCGAGCCAGTCTGCGTTTCTGTGTGGAGTTTGCATGTTCTCCCCGTGTTCGCGTGGGTTTTCCCCGGGTTTCCTCCCACCGTCCAAAAAACATACTACATAAGTAAATCGACTACTCCTAAATACCATCTTAAGGCAATTCTAGGCAGATATATCTCAGCACGTTCACAAACAAGGGGAGTTCTCGAGACTTACCTGAGCTCAAACTCTCCTCTTGCCCTTTAAACAGGAGGGAGCCCCGGGCTCAAGGATATTCTGAGCTCAGGGCTCTCTCTCTTTATTTTAGAACAGCATTTGTCATGCATTAAAGGAATAGTTCACTCAAAAATAAATATTTACCCAATATTCACACTCAAGCCATCCTCTCTCTGTATGACTTTCTTCAGTCAAATAAACACAATTGGAGTAGATGTACAGTTCTTTAAGCTGCCAAAAGTGACTACGATGTATGATGCATGACATAAAATACATTTGTTGTGGAAGTTCCTGGAATAAATGCATTTTTTTAAAGATTCATTTTTGCCTTTATTTAAAAGTACAGTAGCTGTACAGGAAGTGTCAGAGCTATACAGTTTATATATTACTCTTATAATGCCGTATTCCCTTGAGATGCATCTATTTCCAGAAACATCCGCTACAAATGCATCTTATGTCATGCATAGTACCTCAAAACTTTAATTTTATCATACATCACTACAGTTTGTTTAACATAAATCACCATGACGAAAAGGAAAGCTAGTTGTTCAGTTATATACAGTATAATACTCTTCTAATGCCACATTCCCATGAGATGGAAACTTCCACTATAAATAAGTCTTACATCATACTTCATATGTAATAGATCAGTGTTTTTCAACTGGGGGGAACATTTTTATTGGGTCGCAGAGTGCGTGGTCAAAAAAAAATAAATAATAATAATTTATTTTGCTTATACCGGACTTTTATTTTGAAATGCGCGCACGACAACAGTTCAGTTTTGTTCGGTAACTGAACATTTCTCTACCCTAACCGCTGTTTACAGTATTTGTCGTTTTTACTTTGTAATATTTCTATAATTTGATACATTTTGTTAAATGACAGCAATAAAATATTGTTTATTTGTAAGTCTTTGTGATTTTCTTATGATTTATCTGTCACCACTTGTGTATGTTAACAAACAAATTAATTATAATTTCTGAAATTATAGTTCCTAAAAAATTGGGTCGCGGCTTGATGACCATGTAAAAATGTGGGTCCCGTGGCCAAACCAGTTGAGAACCACTGTAATAGATCATATGTCATGTCAAAAATGGTTAGAGGCTGAGCAAACTTTGGGGTAATTTTCAATTTTGTGTGAAAGAGGCCTTAACGTGTTGCTTTAGTGCTATTTCAATGAGCTTTTGAACAAATATAATGAATCGCACATACTGTAACAAAGAGCAAGGGGTCTGTTAAAAAACAGGGTACATGAAGAACACACGCACTCAAATGCACACAGCCTTATATAAAGAAAATAATAGGGTAAGCACAATGACACATCCTCACTTGCTATTATGTCTAATAACAGCAACACAACTCAGGCATAAACACACTAGTCGATGCCCAGAGGAGAAAAGAAGATAAAAGGGAAGATTAGGAAAGTGGGACGGGGAGGAGTCACGAGGTAGACAATGTTCACGTGTCTTTGAATGAATGAGGGGACGGAGAAAGAATAAATGTACAATCAGAGTGGTTCGGAAGGGGAAGGGGAACTTCAAACAGCACTCAGATTGAGAATAGAGCAACTGTACTGCAGGTGTGCTGCACCTGGTATTATGTCATCAGTATTGTGTGGACTCAGGCCTCAGGACCTGTTTGAGACCTTTGTGACACAAACCTTGCTTTCATCAGACAGAAACTGAGGGACATTGAGAGAGATGTTAATGTCAATAATGCCTGATACAGGTGTGCGTGTATCAGACTGCATTGTCCTCCAATCTCTTCTAAATGCGTAACAATAAAATACTTTGTAATTTAATTAATTAAGGACTTCTTTATTATTTAAAATGGTTTAGTTTGGTCTTAAAACATTTTATTTATTTTCACCGCCAGTAGCCTAGTGGTTAAAGTGGCAACGCATTATATGATTAGATGTTCACGGTGAACCAAGTTCAATTCCCAGCTCAAGGCCCTTTGCAGATTCTTCCCCCTCTCTGCTCCCCACATATACCTGTCTGTAACTGTATACCTGTATTTACCAGTCTGCTGTCCTGTTCATTAAAGGTTAAGGTTTCTAGAGAGTGCCAAATACATCCCAGGAGCATGGGCGTAAATTTCATTTAACAATGGGAGGGACAATAAATATTTTCGTTCAAAGAGGTAATGATTCGCACTCATCAGATAATTGCTTCGTGTTGTTTTTATTTTTACATTCTCTGGGTGACTCAATGACTCAAACGTTTCGGCACAATGCCTTCCTCAGTGTGTAACACAATTCTCTCCCTCAACCCCTTTTATCCCACAGTCAATCACATTGCGTCATTAGACGACCGTTTCATAATTAGACAAACAATCTCATTTTCGTTTCATCATTTCATGATTAACCACCATATTCAAAACACTACTCCACAGCGAAACAACATATTAATTATCATCAATTTACCAAAAGTACATCAATACAGTGTAAATTCGACAACCCATAACATTAAAAAAATACATTTAACAGTCATTCAATGATTAGAGACAATCTTACCTTTACTTCAACACACATAACCAACCACACAGGATCAACTTCAAAAAACATTATTTCACAGAGAAATAGCATATTTACATCAATACTATGAAATTCTGACAGTACACAACATTAAAAAAATACATTTGTTATATTGTGTTAATTATCTAGATGGCTGCTTGATGAATATCAACAGTCTCTTTTTCATATCAATAATCAGTCAACCATACAAAATAATACCCTTACTTTCAAAAGCATTGTATTATAGGGAAATGGCATACCTATTTTCATCATTCTCTTATTCATGTCAATACAGTGTGATTTCGACAATACAAAAACATTAAAAATCCATTTTCTTCTCATTATTTGTGTCCCTACAACTATAATATCCATGATTCCTAATATTATAGCTAAACAACACACTGTTAAAGAATCACAGAAAGGTCTAACTCCTCATTCATTCCTCTTGGTGTAAGTGATTTTAATTTATGATTCACGCTTCTCTTTTATTTAAGTTGCCTCCTCTATGTGATTCAAATACTTCTTCAATTCCTCTGCATTCTAGTTGTTTAACATCATGTTCAGATTCTATAAAGTGTCTTGCTACTGCCGAAGTTATGTTTTGTCGTTGTATGCTTGATTTGTGTTTGTTGATGCGCAATTTCAACTGGCGTGAAGACTTACCAATATATATTTTTTTGGCACGGACATTTTAACATGTAGACTATATTGCGAGTAGAGCAGGTAATACATGTTTTTATCTTAATATTTTTACCTGTAACTGGATTTAGGAATTCCTTGCACCTTATCAAATTCTCACAGCCTTGTATGAAAGTGGATTTTCTATTTCTCACTGTATCAGAATTAATTATCATATCGGATACATTTTGAGATCTCTTAAAGGTAAATAATGGGTTTTATTGAAATTATAATACAATAAAATATAAAACACAATAAATATAACATTTCCCTTGAGCAATTTTTTGAAGGGGGCACAAATAATACAGTCAAATTGTACTTTTAAAGTCCCCACAGTTAAAAACTTTGGCTCTATCATTATTAATGCAGCATGTGGACCGCGTCATTATGATTATTTTCAAAGTTTTTCTCAGGTTCAATGACAGCAGATTTTTCTTCAAAACTATTTATTGTATTATTAATGTTGTGTAACAGACTGACTCCTGAAGCTGAAGAAATGCAGGAAAAGATGTTTTCTCAATTCATAATAACTAACTTTTTTACATTACACTTGTTATGTCAATCGACAGATCATACAGTACATAGGTGAGCCTGTGATGTTCATCTGCTGAACAGCCACAACTCTAAAAACATTAAAGAAATTGCTCATCCAAATAAAAATTCTGTCATTATCCCTTTACACCCTTACCTGGCACTCTACATCTGATTGACCCTTCTCTGTCTGTCCCTCAATAATTTATTTCTCCTTTGCCTGTGATTAACATTGTGACATTAGTAGTTTCATAAGCACCCATTCTTAAATCCAAATTGCCTTAATATGTGAACTTTTTGTATTTATTGGCATTTAAGTGCACTGAAAAATGATCTTATGTCCACTTTCATTTTCTCTGTCATTTTATCTAATCACTGCAAGGCAAGATTAAACACAATAGTAATTCAAAGTGTTTTACATAAAGTACGTAAAACTATAAAAATAATCACAACAATAAAAACAAGGAATTAAAAAAGGTTAAAATTGTTTTGAATTAAGTCATGTACGAACAGAATGGAAATTGATTATACAAAAATACAGTGGGGTCAGTTCGGACGTAGCACAGTGCTCGTTTAGCAAATGCACAGCTAAAAAACATGCTAATTGTGGCGGTTTATGCTGTTAACATTATGCCAACTCATTCATTCATTCATTCATTTTCTTTTCGGCTTAGTCCCTTTATTAATCCGGGGTCGCCACAGCGGAATGAACCGCCAACTTATCCGGCATTTTTGTTTTACGCAGCGGATGCCCTTCCAGCCACAACCCATCTCTGGGAAACACATCCATACATCCTCATTCGCACACATACACTATGGAAAATTTAGCTTACCCAATTCACCTGTACCGCATGTCTTTGGACTGTGGGGGAAACCGGAGCACCCGGAGGAAACCCACGCAACCACGGGGAGAACATGCAAACTCCACACAGAAATGCCAACTGGCCCACCCGGGGATCGAACCAGCGACCTTCTTGCTGTGAGGCGAACGTGCTAACCACTCGGCCACCGTGGCGCCCATATTATGCCAACTCGTCACAAATAAAACAATGCATGGGAAACGGCTTTACGTTAATGTTTCAATCGCTAATATAGCAGATGCATGGAAAATACATCGGTAATCAGCATTTTTACCGCAAATAATTTATGAATGAGTCTTTATCAACAACATTAATGTGAATAAAATACCCTCCCCTTACTGAAGTTCGACATGAATTGTGCCGCAGCCACACATCTGACTTGTGTGTGCGCGCACAGTGGGTAAGATGAACTGGGAAAGCAGGCAAATTGTGTGCAATTTGTATTACATTTTTATGGGAAAGGGGAACAACCCTCAGATGGGAGGGGACATGTCCCCCCTGTCCCCCCCGAGATTTACACCCATGCCCAGGAGCTGTGTTTCTTTGCAGTTTTTCCACCAGGATCCACCAGAGGCTGCTGTGTACACTTATTGAGATCTCAAATTTCTCTTGCCATTCATGCCTGCTGTTACTCACGTAAATCCACCAGAGGCTGCTGTCAACGGACTGACTGACTGATCGACTGACTGATCCACCCTCCTCCTTCTCTAAACCTAACCAATAGTGTTTTCAAAAGCACCAACTGACCAGAACCCACCCATTTCCCTAAACCCAACCGAGTTTTTAAAAGCAACCCAGAAAAAGAAAAGCCCCCAGATTTTTACCACGTTTTCAGATTTTACCACATTCTCACCCTGTCATTTACTTGCTTATTTTATTTTTTGGCTTCTGTTTTTGTCTTACCTGCTTTCTGGAACGGTTCTTCGCTGCACTCAAACCCCTTCGTCATGGTCAACTCCTCTCTGTGTCTCAAGTCCACCAATGTACATGGCGAGCTAACTGGACAAACTGGTAACAGCAGGAAAGCTGTATGTATGGAGCTAAGCGGTCAGTTGGTAAATAAAAGGAAATGCATCATAAATAAAAGCAATGGAATCATACCGCCCCGTATCGTTCGTTTTAAAAACGAAATGCAGCCATACATACTTCTGGCTACATAATTTGCAATATCCAGAAATGTATATTGGGCTCTTATTCAGAATGAGTCTATGTTGCTATATGGGTTACAATGGTGAAATTGGAAAAATAATAATAAGGAAAATAAAAGAAGAATATAATAAACATTGTTATAAAACTTATAAAACCAGCACACAATGTCATTACCCCAGTACAAAAACAACAACACAATCCATAGGAAATTCCCACTATAACAAAACATATAAAAGCATGTGTGCGTGTGTGTGTGTGTATACTGGTTTTGGTGCTTTATGGGGGCTCAAATTTGTATAATGACATGGGAATGACCAAGGTACAAAGTTGAGGTGGTTTATGAGGACATGATGTGTCCTCCTAATTCAAAATGCTTTAAAATAATTTTTAAGAACGTCTTTTAACATTCAAAATTTGCCATATGCTTCCAGTAAGGGTTGAATTTGTGTAGGGGTGGGGTAAGACCATATAATAAGCATTTGTTTACAGTATAAAAGTCCTCATAAACCACCAACACCAACGTGTGTGTATGTGTGCGCTGTAAAAAGTGATTACTTGGCTTTTGCTTTAAAAAAGATAGTAAACTTTTTGCTTTAAAATTATTAAGTAAACAAACTATGTGTATGATTATAAAAGTTAAGTCATTGGGTAAACTGACTTTTTAAAGTAAAATCAACATGTTGCTTTTAAGGCAACGGGTTTACTCACTTTTTAGAAGTAAAGTGACTGATCTCTTTTTACAGTGCAGGTGCAGGTGTGTGAAGTCAGTGTAGATTAATGGACAGCATCATTCCTCAAAGTCAATGACATCATCCTGACATCACTGAAGGCTATAGAGTTTTCATTTATCCTGATTCATGCCGGGACAGGCCGCAGTGGAGATCTGAGTTTAATCCCAAACAGGAATGACCCAGGTGCACACTAACAAACATAAACTTACATGCATTACATCCAATGTCCTTCCAGCAAGCGCTAGCATAAACAGACGATGGTGGTCTAGAACAAATTTTGAAGCAATTTTGTGTGTGTGTGCGTGTGTGTGTGTGTGAGAGTGTCATAAACACCCTCTCCTCTTCCACAGTTAACCTTTAGGGTACGTGCTGAACATTTGGACACCATGCTGTGCACGTAGCTGTCAGAGTGGTTGAGTAATGCGCTGAAAGATGTCTAACATTAGGCTGAACCATCACTACCCGTATTTGGCAGATTATAAATGTCTGAAATGAAAGAAACACACTTTAAAGTGAACTGTCTTAGCGGGTTGGCTGTCAACACTCAGCAGTTTTGATTCTGTCATCTGGATTACGTGCAACACGATCTGCTGCTCGCATGAATTCCGAACATTTCCCAATGACATCATTCATGGATTCCTCGACATGTTGCGTCTGGTTGACTTTATGTGCCGCCAAAACTTCATATTGCAGAAGACTTGACACATTTTGATGGATAGGATCATTGAAGCATTAGTTCACCCCAAAATGAATTTTCTGTCATCATTTACTCACTTTAGTGTTCTCAGTAGCAGTTCAGTGTGGGACTAATTGTCACTTTTACCTAATTGCTTATTAGTTTGAATATTGGTGGTTTAGCACATATTAATAATGACTTTTTTGCATGGCCTTATTCTACATCACTTAATGCTTAATGCTTTCCTGTACCTAAACTTAACCGCTACAACACTTAACCTTACTAAATATTAAGTTAAGGATAAAGTCAAGGGCATAGATTTGCTCTTGGCAATGGTGGGGACTTAGAAATCCCCCCAAAGACGTTTATGCAAACCTGGAGAAAAAAAAAACACTAGTATTATTGTTAAGTGAAGAGCAAATCCATCAATGCACAGCTCTACAGGTCCTGAACCATGCAAGCCAGTGGCGACAGCGGTGGGGGAAAAAAATTCACCACTAGCAAAAGTGAAGAATTTAAAACCTCGTGTGAAACCAGGCTCAGTTGGGCACGGACATGTCTCCTATGGCCAAACGTCTTGTGCAGAGCTGCAGTCGAGGCACCGGAGGCTGGAGAAGCTGGACGTCAGCAAGACTCGTCTGTCCATCACAGGAATCAGTCTCATGCTGTCCACTCCTAAATGCACCACAGCAGCTGCTCAGGATACAGCCTGGTCCAGGACTATGGAACCTTGGGATCGTCTCGTTGTGGTTCTTGGATCACATCAGTGGCACTGCATAGTCTCTGGGGGCCTCGGGATGAGTATCCCCAGGTGGAAATAGAGAGTAAAGAGAATAATCACCGTAGCTGCTGTTCATAGTGTATATAAACGAGATGCGTGGAGCACATTCATTAATCATAACGCTATGTGATGTATTGAGTATATGCTTTACTACACTTAATACATCACATAGCGGTATGATGCATGAATAATCCTAATGTATTATTAGGGTGTGACGCCAATGAATATCACATTTCTTTGTGACATTACAAAGTAATGGTTCTACATCTGCGTCATGGTCATGATCTTCTCTGTCTTCTTGATCCTGACTTTCCTCTGCCTCAACCTCAATTTCTCCCCCTACCTCTGGTAACAGTGGCTCATCTCTGTCTTGCCCTGAAATTGTTAGCAGAAACTGCCCCTTACAAAACAAGATCAATGTTTTATATTCTAATTCATATTGATAGAATATTATAAAACCATATATGCAGATATATGGTATGGCAGTTTTCAATTAATTGAGAAGCATTTAATTGTAATACAAGCCTTAAAAATTATTAACTAGCTATCCCTAATCCTACACTTACCAACTATTGGAGATCTACATGTATCAACTGTATCTCCATCTTCCTCATCACTCAACATATTGTCCACATCTGAGACATTTCCATCTGCTATACATTCAAGGACTTCAAGAACTGTGTACTCTGCATATGAAATTGTTTCAACAAAAAATTAGTGCATTGATATACATTTTGAATATAAAAAAGCTCAATCAGTATTGCTGGAGATTTAATTTTAATAACAGACTTTTGAACCCACTGTCCATCGTAATGGACAAAGATATTTTAAAAAATCCTGATCTAAAGCTTGCAATTCTACAATCGATTTGTAACTTTAATTAGTAAGTTAAATCCCTCTTTTTTGCATACAATCTATGAAATATCTGCAAATATATCAATACATCTGAATAAAACCATGTAAATGTGGTTTACTTCTGTGTTTGGAATGAAGTGCTGCCATGCTGCTTTTTAGTTCAGTGGATTTTTTTCAAATTACGTCATGCAGAGCCTTACTGCCATTTGATTGGATGAAAAATGTCCACTCTCATAGACTGTAGGCTTAAAATTTGGTGAAATGCTCCGGAAGTGAAAAAAACATGGGATGTCATGTGATGTCCATTGTAATGGACGCAGGGTCTGAAGGGGTTAATCCAAGTCTTCTCATGTAAGCAAACAATGTTTACAGCATTCCAATTTAGGCCACAGAATCATAAGCATGTTTGCTTGACAAATGAAAATCAATAGGCAACAAAATGGCACAGTGGGTAGTGCTGTTGCCTCACAGCAAGAACTTTGCTGGTTCAATTTTGGTCAGCTGGCATTTCAGTGAGGAGTTTGCATGTTCTCCCGTGTTCGTGTGGGTTTCTTCCAGAGTCCAAAGACGTGCTATAGGTGAACTGAATAAGCTAAATTGGCCGTAGTGTATGTGTGGGTGTGAATGCAAGAGTGTATGGGTGTTTCCCAGTGCTGGGTTGCGGCTGGAAGGGCATGCGCTGTGTTATACATATGCTGGATAAGTTGGGGGTTCATTCCGCTTTGGCGACCCCTGATTAATAAAGGGACTAAGCCGAAAAGAAAATGAATGAATGAATGAATGAGTTCATTCTCATGTGTCACATGAACACATTTGATATAAACCATTCGGATTTCTTTTTGCTCGTGCCATGCTCCTTAAGTAAACAGATTTTTAATTGAGACATAAAAAATCTGATATCTTTAAAAATGCCTTCTGTTGTGTTCTGCAGTTGAACGACATGAAAGTAAGTAAATGCTTTTCATTGCGGAGTGAGCTCCAGAAAATAACCAACATAGACTAAAATAAAATAACCAACATAGACTCTTTCTGTAAACATAGCCCTATATACCTGCGAATGGATTGCTTTTCCACTGTCATCGGTTCATTCAGTAGCTCGCAGCAAATGTCGAAGGATTTGAGACTCTGAGCAGAGTTGTCTGTAATGACGAAGTTTGAGTCTGGTGAAGAATGCGGGTAAGACAAAAACAGAAGCCAAAAATTTAAATAAACAAGTAAATAACAAGGGTGAGACATTTATTTATTTATTTAAGTTTTAATGCCATATCAGCAACATCGGCTATATTCATGGCAAAACATGTACTTAATATACAATATATTATCATATCAGCTTCACATTGTAAACATTTTTTTTTTAAACATACAACACTCAAATATCAACAATACAGAAAAAGAGTCATATACAATCTTTTTGTTTGATAAAAGATAAATATTCTAAAATTGCTCCACAAGGTACCTTTTCAAACATTTCACTTAAAATATTTCCTGAATAAAAACGCTCTCTAATATCATTTAAAAATACACATTCGATTAAAATATGTTTTATAGTCAAAATATTCTTACACAAATCACAAATAGGTTTTTCTTCCCCTTTCAATAAATATGCGTGTGTAAGTCTTGAGTGTCCGATTCTACATCTTGTATGAACAACCTGGTCATGTCTACCTTCAAAACTGTAATTATTTCTTTCATTTACAAATGGACTCACTTCATACAATTTGTTATTTTTACACTCATCCCATTCCGTTTGCCATTTCTCATTAATATACAGATTTAAAATAGGTTTTACATCAGACACAGGAATTTTGCATTCTGTTATTTCCAAGTGTAGAGCTTCCTTAGCTGCTTTATCTGCGCGTTCATTACCAATGAGTCCCATATGACCAGGTATCCAACAGAATATAATATAAAAGTCTTTTTCCTTTAAAAGGTTCACTTTTTCTATTATACTAAAAATCATTGGATGATCAGTTTTCATCGACTCAAGTGCTTGTAAGCAGGACATGGAATCTGTGCAAATTAAAAACTGGCGTTGCTGTTCTTTTTCTATTTGTTCCAGTGCTAAAAACAGGGCACAAGCTTCAGCTGTGAATATTGAACATTGTCCTGGAATACTCTTTCTGAAGCACTCTGAACCAATGACTGCTGCAGCAGATACTCGTCCATCTGATTTTGAACCGTCTGTATACACTGGTACATACATTGGTAAATTGCATCGTATCTTCATAAATTCTTCCTGATAAACATTTGGGTGGATTTCCTTTTTTTTAAACTGAGACAGGTGCATTATGATAGATGGCTTTTTAATATACCATGGTGGTATAGGGCACACATGCATCAGTTTCAATCTTCTGTTGTAAAGTGACATTTCTCCTGCTGCTGTATATAAACTTTGGATTGGAGAGGTCCTGTATGCTCCAAGAGCAAGTCTCAGTCCTGTATGATGTACTGTATCAAGCATCTTTATGTATGATATCCTTGCAGATCTGTAAACTATGCTCCCATAGTCCATTTTTGATCTAATAAGTGTCCTGT
>CAIGQQ010004325.1:3819858-3839979 GCA_903798035.1 Danio albolineatus | reverse complement strand
ATATATATATATATATATATATATATATATATATATTAGGGCTGTCCAAAAATTAATCGTGATTAATCACATCCAAAATAAAAGTTTAACATAATATTTGTGTGTGTACTGTGTATATTTTATCATGAATATATAAATACACACATGCATATACTTGATAAAATGTTGGTTTATATTTAGAGATATAAAAAATATATGTGTCTGATACAAATTTTACATTTGAATATGATGTAACTACTTTGATGTAACGTTTTTATATATAGTTTTGGCTTCTATGAATGTGTTTATCACATATACATAATAAACATATATAACACACACACATATTATGTCAAAACAAACTTTTATTTTGGATGTGATTAATCACGATTAATTTTTTGGACAGCCCTAATATATATATATATATCACTCAGAACAGTACTAAACAAAAAATGTGTTTTGTATGATCTCTCGTACTTTGTCAATTATTCATATGTTCATACATTCTGAAAGGGGCTCACAATCTTTCAAGCAGCACGGTATATCCATTCATTCATTCATTTTCTTTTCGGCTTAGTCCCTTTATTAATCTGGGGTCGCCACAGCGGCATGAACCGCCAACTTATCCAGCACATGTTTTACGCAGCAGATGCCCTTCCAGCTGCAACCCATCTCTGGGAAACATCCATACACACTCATCCACACTCATACACTACAGACAATTTAGCTTACCCAATTCACCTATACCACGTCTTTGGACTTTTGGGGGAAACCCGAGCACCCAGAGGAAACCCACGCAACCACGGGGAGAACATGCAAACTCCACACAGAAATGACAACTGACCCAGCCGGGGCTCGAACCAGCGACCTTCTTGCTGTGAGGCGAGCGTGCAACTCACTACGCCACCGTGGCACCCAGCTCGGTATGTCTAATCTAATTTAAGTCTGCAGTTTTCAGCCAGCAGCAACATGTCCTGACATGTCTCTTTAAAGGGATAGTTGACCCAAAAAGGAAAATTATGTCATCGTTTACTCACTCTTTTGTTTTACCTGTTTGACTTACTTTCGTCGGTATAACACAGAAATTTTTTTTTTTTTTTGAAAATTGTTGGAAACCTGTCACCACTGACTTATTTTATCGATGGTTACGGTTATCAGCTTTCGTGAAAGATCTTCATTTGTGTTCAACAAAGAAAGACACTCATAAAGGTTTGGAACCACTTGAGGGAGAGTAAATAGTGAGTAAATTAACATTTTGGATGAATTGTATCACACATTTTATACATTTTTTATAAGTATAACACCCACAAAAATGATTATTTAGACTGATATGAATAGACTGACCAGGCTGTTTCTATTTTCATACTACCGCAGGTTTGTCAACAAACACAGAAAACTCACAGTCTAAACAATAAAAGTGTTACGTTGTTACAGCCTAGTACGAATATGACATGAAGCATTGGGGTCTGTCTGAAAAGCACCCCCTTTTATTCAAAGTTTAGACAATATTATGAAAACATCCGCTCCCCATACGGCAGGCTCTCCCTCCTCGCTTTAATCTCTAAGGAGAAAAAGGCCTTTCAAAAAAGCTGCTGGGGAATCTGTCATGGTAGAACAAAGGCAGGGAGGAAATGATGTAGATAGTGGCAGAGGGATCTGTGATTTATCACCTGTCTGGCATGACAAGGGCTTTGAAGACATGTTCTGGGCCCCTCGGAGCGCGCATGAAGGAATGTGAGGACAGAAGATGACAGTCTCTTCACACTCACTGAAGAATGTCATCAGAAAAGCAGCAACTTATTTTATTATGTCCTTGTAATACATGTTTTGTGTACTTACAATTAATTATGCACAATTATGTGCAACTAATGCGTTCTAACCCTACAGTAAACTTACATGTAATTAATTAAAGTTACTCAGAACTAGTCAAATCAATAGTTACACTGTACTATGGACACCTTGAAATAAAGTGTATCCCACTTTTTTAACAGACTAACGCTTGCATTTTCACAACAGACAAGCACATACACTCACAGGCCAATTTATTAGGTACACCTATTAGGTACTGAAAAAGAGAAAATATCCAGTGAGTGGCAGTTCTGTGGGTGCAAATGCCTTGTTGATGCCAGAGGTCAGAGGAGAATGGCCAGACTGATTCAAGCTGATAGAAAGGCAACAGTAACTCAAATAACCACACATTACAACTGAGGGATGCAGAAAAGCATCTTTGATCGCAAAACACATCGAACCTTGAGGCAGATGGACTACAGCAGCAGAAGGCCAACATGGGGTGCCACTTCTGTACGCTAAGAACAGGAAACTGAGGCTACAATTTGCACAGGCTCACCAAAATTTGACAATAGAAGACTGGAAAAACGTTGCCTGGTCTAATGAGTCTTCATTCCTGCTGTGACATTCGGATAGGGTCAGAATTTGGCGTCAACAACATGAAAGCATGGATCCTTTTTATTAATGGTTCAGGCTGCTGGTGGTGGTGTAATGGTGTGGGGGATATTTTATTTGCACACTTTGGGCCCATTAGTACCAACTGAGCATTGTGCCAAGGCCACAGCCTACCTGAGTTTTGTTGCTGACCATGTCCATCCCTTTATGACCACAGTCTACCCATCTTCTAATGGCTCCTTCCAGCAGGATAATGTACCATGTTATAAAGTGTGAATCATCTCAAACTGGCTTCTTGAACATGACAATGTACTCATTGTACTCAAATGGCCTACACAGTCACCACCTCAATCCAATAGAGCACCTTTGGGATGTGGTGGAACAGGAGATTCACATCATGGATGTGCAGCAGACAAAAATATGCAGCAACTGCGTGATGCTATCATGTCAGTATGGACCAAAATCTCTGAGGAATATTTTCAGTACCTTGTTGAATCTATGCCACAAAGAATTAAAACAGTTCTGAAGGCAAAGGGGAGTCCAACCCGGTACTAGTAAGGTGTACCTAATAAAGTGACCGGTGAGTGTAGACTGTTTGCTGATTATGTACATGCACACACAAACATGTGTATGCTTGTAATTATAAACACAATATTTCTATATTTGTTCATTTATTATCACATTTTATTTTATTTTATTTTATTTGCAGTTCTGTTAAATAAATGGTGGATTTTTTTCTGTTTATATAATATTCATTCAGGATGCAGGAGGAAAATGTTTAACAGCTTCACCCATAAGGATTCACCCAAAACAAAAAAAAATCTTTCATATTTAAAAAAAATATTTTTCTGTTTTCAAACCTCTTTGACTTCCTTTCTTCTGTTGAAAACAATAGAAGATATTTTGAAGAAACTGTTTCGTGTTCAACAGAAGGAAGACAAAAAAGTTTGGAACTATGTGCACTTGAGGGTGAATAAATAGTTAGAAAATTTACATTTTTGGATAATCTACGCCGTTAAGATTACATTTAGCAAGGCTATTTTAACTAGATAGAGTTTGACTGCCACCGTGTGTTCATACTACGTATATAAACTATTAAGGTGCATCATACTCAAGTGTTTTGATATGCTAAAATGCTTTTGTTGCCTATTTTGATTCGCTCGCCCTGCTGATTTCATTAATAATTTTAATCATTCTCTAAAATGGCTTTTTTATATGGAGGACCAAACCCATGGAGGACCAAACCTGCAAAAGCAATAAATAAATAAATAAATACGCAAATATATAAATAAATGAGTAAATAAATATGCACATAAATAATTGTAGGCCTATATAAAAATCAAAATTTCTGCAAAAAAAAAATATAAAAAAAAAATACTATTGCAGGCAGGTAAATAACTTCATAAATTACACTAATGTTGTAAGAAAATGCTAAACTGAAAATTATTTTTTCCCCCTTACAAACTTTCTTGAACGTAGTTTCGTATTTATTTTCCCTTTGGTTAACATGCTAATGAGAACGAATGAAGGAATAAATGTTTGAAAGGGGGGAAAATAAACTTTCTGTTTAGCATTTTCTTATTCCCTTAACATTGGTGTAATTTGTGTAATTATTTATCTGCCTGCACTATTAATTATTTATATATTTATTTATGCAGAAATGTGTGGATTTTTATATACATTTATTTACTCATTTGCATATTTATTTATCTATAATTGTATTTATGCAGGAATTTATACTTTAGGCGAGTGCAAAAAATGCGGATCAAAAACCTTATCGTTGATTACATTTTATTATTTTGACTACATGGATTTTGACTGCCACCTTGTGTTCATATATGTACTCTATTGTAGGCTACATATCTTGACAATGGATACGTTAGTCTAAAAGTGCAAATTCGCAGCAGTAGGAAAACATTTAAGTATTGTTGTGCTAACTATCAAATATAAGGTACAAATTAACTGACATCAAAATACATACAGCGCTGCCTTGATAAATCATTTTTCTATTAAAACGACTAAATGTAAAGATTTTTAAAAAATCTAAAACATGTCTTTACATGTGCATTAAAGTATTTTTGCTGTATTAAGTTAAAACATTCTAACCTAATATAACACAATAAAAAAATAACATAACTAGCCTAAGTTGATTAAGCTGTCATTTGCTTTAATCTAGCAAGGCTACATTTTATTTTAATTTAAATGAAATATAAAATGCTTTGATATCTGCTTTGATGAATCATAAAATAAAAACATGTCAAATTCAATTTATTTTTTATTATTTATGAATAAATTAAACATAAATCTAAAACATGACTAAATAAAAAACGTTACATACATTCAAATCTTTTTGTCATACATAATGATATTTTAAAATTAAAGTCGTTTTTTCATTATTTTTTATTAATAATTAATATTTCAACTGTGACTGATAAACATATTACATATATTTCAAAACAAACGAATGAATAAAATGCAGTATAATCATAATAATAATTAAAAAAACATGTATTATTTATTTATTTATTAATTTCAGCATAAAAGCTGTCAAACAGGTACAACCTTTACACTAAATACAATTTAAATCACATTATGTGTTGATTTTATTTTTTTATCCCAGCAATTAGGCTCCTTAATTTATTCATGATTAATTATTTCCTTATTTTACCATTTAATTCTGATGCTAAAAGTTTGATTTAGCTTACCCATAGGCTATTTATAAGTTCAGTTTTAACATTACAATCATAATAACCATGACATGACATCAAGTACAATAATAAACAAGACAACAATGACATTTAAACAAAAAGAAAATAAATAATACTAATAATAAAACAGGGCAACATGGTGGCTCAGTGGTTAGGACTGTCGCCTTACAGCAAGAAGGTTGCTGGTTCGAGTCCCGGCTGGCTCAGTTGGCGTTTCTGTATGGAGTTTGCATGTTCTCCCCGTTTTTGTGTGGGTTTCCTCCAGGTGCTCCGGTTTCCCCACAGTCCAAAGACATGCGGTATGGGTGGATTGAATAAACTAAATTGGCCATAAAGTATGTGTGTGAATGAGTGTGTATGGATGTTTCCCAGTATTATTGGGTTGCAACTGGAAGGTCATCCACTGTGTAAAACATATGTTGGATAAGTTGGCGGATCATTCCGCTGTGGTTACCCCTGATGAATAAAGGGACTAAGCTGAAGGAAAATTAATGAATCAATAACAATCAGTGGTGGAAAGAGTACTGAAAAATCATACTCAAGTAAAAGTACCATTACTTGCCCAAAAATGTAGTGCAAGTGGAGTAAAAGTAAATATTACTCAAAGTACAGTATGAGTAAAAAGTATCCCTTTTAAAAGTACTTAAGAGTAGTGAGTAGTGAGTATTACGCTGTAGAAAAGTTGATGCGTTTACAGAATGTTACGTTACACATCCCTGCACAAACAAAATGTAGTGTATTTGGGGATCTTCCCATTTTTGTTCGTTCCTTCCAACCTTCATTCATTTGTTTGTTTGTTCTCTCCTTCCTTTATTCATTCGTTTGTTCCCTCCTTCCTTCTCGTTCATTCTTTCATATTTTTGTTCTTTCCTACATTAGGTCCTTTTGTTCATTCATTTGTTTGTTTGTTTGTTTCTTCCTTCCTTCCTTAGTTTGATCAGTCCTTCTTTGAATTCTTCCTTCATTTGTTTGGTCCTTCCTTCTTTCCTCCCTTCGTTTGATCGCTCATGCTTTCTTTCATATTTTTGTTCCTTCATTGGGTCCTTTGTTCATTCGTTCATTCTTTCCTTTTTTAGTTTGCTCAGTCCTTCCTTGAATCCTTCATTTATTTGGTTCTTCGATCCTTCCTTCCATTCCTTGTTCGGTCCTTCCTTTAATTTGACCCTTCCTTCCATTCTTCATTCGTTCCATTTAGTGATTGTTTAAGGCTGTTTGGTGATTTCAGTCATCATGCAGTCGACATCCATCATTTTCAGTGACATGCAGTCTATAAACAGTCTCTGGATCATTGCGTGTAAAGATTTTGGACATCTTGGACATTTTTAATGTTTCCAAAAGGTTTGCTGCATTTATAAAGCGCCCATGTCTTGAGGTTGTTCAGTATGATGCAATTTACTTTCTATGTGTGATTTAATTGGACAGGAATCACAGGACTGATCTTTCTACTTTAGACAATGACCATAGACAAGAAAGAAATAAAGTAGTGACTAGTAGTGACAGGTTGAAGGAAAGTAGTGGAGTAAAAGTACAGATACTGCACTGAACATGTACTCAAGGGAAAGTAAAAGTACACATTTTTAAAACTACTCAGTAAATTACAATTCCAGAGAAAAACTACTTAATTACAGTAATTTGAGTATTTGTAATTAGTTACTTTGCACCACTGATAACAATAATATAAAAAAATAAGGTACAGAGGCATAAAGTAAAATTATTTTGTAACGTAGCAATTAAACAATTTAAGTCACATAGAAAATTGTGTGAAGAAGAAAATGTACATGTGTGAGTATAATATTTACCCATTAAAATAAACAGTTTGTTAATATATTCTATGTTATGTTTGTCAAGAGGAAATTAACAAATTATATCACATGTCAAAAAATCTATGTTAAACTTACATTTTGTTGTCGGACCAAAGCATGGGTGCATTCTTACCCATGGGCTACAAAAAAGGCAAATCTGCGTCATGACATCACTCCTCAGTCGCGAGGACGTTGTGCACGCGTAGGTCTGTGCTGTAAAACAGGAAACGGCGAGAGGCGTTAGCAGCAGTTAATTATTAGCCTGTTGGCTACCACAGCTACACACAGAAAAAAACCACAGCAAAGCCTTCATCTGAAGAAGCCAATAAAGACGATCGCCTGCCCGGTCGATTGGTTTCATCGGTGGGACCGACATGTCAGAGACGTACGGTAATGACAATTTTTGTTGTGGTTAGCGCTTACAGTAAGCTAGGGCTGGCGCGTGTGTGAGAGTGAGCGCGCATCCTGTATCAACACAACCAGCAGGCAGACGATTTCTGACTTCAGACCTCTAGTTTTTACGCAAATATCGATTAGTAGGTGATGTGTCAGTCGCAAGTGCTTAGCAATACTACTGTCATTCTCGCTGGCAGAGAATGCGTGTAAAAATGTGTTTATTAGGTAATTTTCACACTCTCAGATGGGCCTGTCAGATAAGCAGTAGGCTTGTGGTGATGATGTCTAAAAATTATGTTTACGTTTAGGCAAAAAGCTGATGAATTCCTGGTTATGCCATAATTACGATATGTTATAAACCATCATATACATATATGTAAAAAAAGCTCATCCATTAGTTTTGAAGATATTAAACAAATATTATATATAACAATAACAGATCACTCGTGTTTTGGACAGTTCTGAGATCTGTAAACAACCTGAAAGGTGAGGGGCGCGGCCCGCTCTCATTCAGCCAATCAGAAATGCTCTCTGCCTAACGTGTTTTCATATGCTAAAATGCTTTTGTTGCCTGGAGTTTTGATTCGCCCAGGTGACTCGATTAATCAATTGAATCTTTTGAATCATTCACTTAAAGGGCTCCTTTTAGAAATTCAAATTGCGCAATAACAAAAGTTGGGACAAATATGTTTGTTTTTTTATTTCATTTTGCCCATAGTCTTTATCATGACGGTGTAAACAGACAATCACTCTGATTACTCTGAATATGACAAGTACTTGGCTGAAGTAGTAGTGGAGTAGAAGGACTTTTTTAGAGACATTGAGGTAAGGTTGGTTTTATCTACACAAATTCGTTCAATGACTATTTGTGACACTGTTCCTGTTTTAGTTCACTATGGTACTTTGAATATTCGGTCAGAAAAAGCATGCATGTATATCTGTAAAACAACATTAGCACTATTTAATTGACCGTGAACATTGATGTTATTAATGTGGAGTTGAACATACAAGAAGAAAAAAAATGAGAGCATTTCTAATGCAGTTTGATTGACTCTACTGATTAATCTGTTTTTCATCAAGCACAAAGACTCATTCAGGCTGTGTTCAGACAGGAAAATGTTTACCAAACCTATTTATATTGAGGTGAAGTTTTTTATTCGGGCATTCATATGAAATGTTCACTTGTGACACTGTCCCTATATTGTCTACCACGTTGCTTTGAATATTCAGCCAGAAATAGCATGCACGTAAAAACAATAGCACAATTTAATTGACTGTGGAAAATTGTGTACTTTGTTAGTCTTTGGCTGGTAATATGATTTCCCTAATTAGAATTATCAAAGAGGCGTCACGGAGGCGCAGTGAGTAGCACAATCGCCTCGCAGCAAGAAAATTGCTGCTGGTTCGAGCCCCGGCTAGATCAGTTGGCATTTCTGTGTGGAGTTTGCACGTTCTCCTCGTGTTCACGTGGGTTTCCTCTCGGTGCTCCGGTTTCCCCCAGTCCAAAGACATGAACTATAGGTGAATTGAATAAGCTAAATTGGCGGTGAATGAGTGTGTATGGATGTTTCCCAGTGTTGGGTTGCAGCTGGAAGGGCATCCGCTGCGTAAAACATATGCTGGATAAGATGGCGGTTCATTCCGCTGTGGCGACCCCAGATTATTAAAGGCATAAGCTGAAAAGAAAATGAATGAATTAGCAAAGATTACTTTTATGGAAATATAATATTATGTAGAAAGTTTGAATATGCGAATATAAAACCATCTTCATTTCAATTTTACAAACTTCATCCTTAACTTCATTCCCTTTATTACCTGAATTTGGCATGAGTGTTTTTTTTTTCTTTCTTTTTTAAATCACCGTTTATTTGTATGCAGTTCAGAGTCATTTTCGGTCATCACAGTCCTTAACTGAACAGCATTTAGAAAAGAACGATGATTTTAAAAAAAAAAGCCAAATTCAGAAAGCCTATAAATTTAGGCTGCATTTACACTGCATAGTTCAAGTGACTCAATTCTCAATTTCTCCCATGTGGCACTGATCGGATATGGCACATCTAAATGTACGCACAAAAAAAATCACATGGATTCCGTTTTACTCAAAACAGATTCAGGCCTTGTTCATATGTGGAAATTTATCCGATATGGATCGGATCTGTGCCTGCGTGTCTGCAGTGTAAGCAGGTAGATCGGATTTTCACCTGTAAATGCAAGTCGGGCGTCATTAAAAAACTGTAGCGAATGACGAAGTGGCTTTTATTTTGTCATGTAGCACAAGTATTTAAGCATGTATAATGAGAGAGTGAGCGCAACATCCACCACGTAAACAATATAAACTAATATAAAACTGTTGCATACATCACATGCACAAATCACGCCATGGACATGACATTTAAGATGTCTACTGGTTTAAAAAGACCTAGATTAAAAGAAGATGGCCAAATGAGAACTCTGCCAAAAACTATAGTTAAACAACTCGTCAAAAGAATAAAACAAAAAACAAAAATCTGCAAACCGATGAAATACAGGAATGGAGAAAATTTATGATCAGCTGTCAGTCAGCGCCGTTTTTTTTTTTTTCCTTGCTCATTGCGCCTTAGCCGTGTGCAGTGAAAATGCAGACATCCGGACACGAGTCATGTTTAAAATATGATGTAAGCTGGTCATTAGAAAATTGGAATTGACCATCAAGACCTGCAGTGTAAATGCAGCCTTAGTTGCCAGGAATTAAGTCTCAGTTTTGAGAAAATGTTAGAATTACAGTGTAACGTCAGAATTCTGCAATTTTGCATACATCTTCCAATTCTGACTTTTTTTCTCTGAATTGAATTTGTGGGATTTAAAATCGTAATTGCAAAAATCTCGTAATGATTTAAAGGGCACCTATGATGAAAATCATCTTTTGTAAGCTGTTTGGGCAGAACTGGGTGTAGTGTCCACAGTCATATTGGGGTGATATAAAGACAAAGAGTCTCTTTTTTTTTTTTAGTTTCCTGAAATTAAAATAAGATCCAAAACCGTCACATTTTGAGGCGACCACAATGTGACCTAGGAGTGCGGTTCCCCCGCCCACCAAATTGATTGACACAATAGTATTAACATGTCTTGGTAGTAATGGTATATCCATACATAACGGATATCCATACAGCAGTGGATATTAACATGCATCCGGTCACATTTACATGCAAAAACAGTGCAAAGTTAAAGGAGCACGCTGTGTGTCTTAGTCTGTGTGTGCATGAACTTTGTAACCACATTATGTGTGACTCATCAAAAGGCTTTAATTAACTCCACAACAGATACATCAAATCATCATTGGTAAAGATCTTCAGGTGCTTTCACACCTAGACTTTTGTTTCGGAACCTGGCGCGTTTCCCAAGTAAGCGCAGTTCATTTGGCATATGTGAATCCGGCAATTGCGCTCGGATCTGCGCCAAATCAATCGGCTCGATTGAAACAAACTCTTGAGCGCATTGATTGTAGTGAGAAAGCAATACGATCCGAATCAGGCTATATCACAATTATGGATATATAATAGGCACATATGGATATATGAATTGAGATAGAATGAGTAGGGTGTGCGTTTCGTGTAAAATACGAAAGTGAAAGCATGTTAACTATTAACAAAAGCTGTTTTTAGGAAAATTGACCGAACTGCAGTCTTGGTTTATCTGTTATTTCTATGATGTGAAGCCTATAATGCATAAGCCAACTGCTATGTATGAGAAAGTCTTACCTCTGATTTATACCTGGTGAGGACATCTGTGGGTGTCACCATTCAAAACGAAAGCGCAGCTTTTCACTTATAATGTCTTATTGCTCATCGTCATAAATTAAAATAAGTACGCATGACAGCTGAGCGGGACTCTAATCAAAATAAACCGTGGAATTCTGACCAATGTGAGGAGAGTTTACTTGCACATGACTTGTTTAAGCTCTTTTGGTTCTTTTAGAAACTTTGCCGTGTGAAAGTGAACCGCACCAAGTACAGAGCAACATTGTAACAATTTTAATCCCTATTTGAAAGCACCCTCACTGTTGTATTTCTCACAAACGTTACGTGAGATCTGCTTTCTTCATGCCTGTTACTCTGCTGTCTATCTGACGCAGCTGAGGCGAAGATTAAGGCACACTCTGACAGGCACGTGGAAACGGTGGGCAGGGAGAACTAGCATTAAAGGCACAGGCCACAAAACAGCTACATAGTGTTTAGAACGGGAAATTCAAACATTCTAAAAAGTATAATAAATAATCTGATGGGTGTTTTAAGCTGAAACTTTATAGACATGTTCTGGAGACACAAAAGACTTGTATTAAATCTTGAAAAAGGGGTAAAATAAGTGCACTTAAAGTGATTTAAACTCGTAATTGCAGAAGTCAGAAATGTGATATTAAACAACACAATAGCTTTTTTTCTTCATTCTGTGGTGCACACAAGCTTCTCTACAAAAGAGCTCAAATCTCTAAAGTCGAGTTTCAACAGAAACTTGACATCTGTGGTTTAAGGATTAGTTTGTTTCATTGCGGTGACTCTGCATGTCACTTCCTTCATCAACATCATGCATCATTGCTCTGCATGAACTGTGTCTGTGTTGTTTCGTTTTTACACACTGACAGAAAAACCACTTATGCACACAAACATCACTTGTCTTTGCTGTGGCTAACGTTGATACATTGAAAAGGGGAATGTTCACTGGAAGAGGTACTGTGTTTTTCTTCTTTACGCACCTGGATGGCATTATTTTTCGGCCCTCTAGTAATAATCATTTGACACCATTTTTCTTAATCCACTCTAATTTGTAATAGTATGTAATTCACACACAAAATGAAACTCTCAGAATCTCATTTTGAAAATACTACTGAATATAAAAATGCAGTATTAACTACTCCTTTTGTTGTTTAGTCATTGTACAAGTACTGTAGGACTGGATGGTAGGGTAACAAGTGACGAGGTTTTTCTCAGCTCTTTCCAAACTAAAATTGAAAAGAAAAAAGGTCAAATGAACTTAAATTATAATGATAATCTGAAAAAGTTTCAAAATGCATGAATCATTTTGCTAAATAGAACAGAAGTCTGAGACCAGAAAATTGAGACCAGAACAGCTTTATGAACAATTTACACAAGCATTAATTCTGCTCATATTTCATAAATTAGACCCAAAAGGTAATTTATTTATAGGTAGAGCAGTTCATTTATTTATTCATTGATGTATTCTTTTCCAAAGATTACTGTTTGTATTTTTAATCAACGCAATCTTGTTCTGTCTCTAAAGCATTGCTTTTTTTATTTGTTGACATCACCAAGCTGGGCACAACAACCTGTCGTATTAAAGGGATAGTTCAACCAAAAGTGAAAATTTACTCAGTATTTATTTACTTTCCCTCAAGAGGTTCCAAACCTTTTTGAGTTTCATTATTCTGTTGAACACAATGCAAGATATTTTCATAGTAGGAAAAACAAATATTTTAATTACTTTTTATTTTAGCTTTCTTAAAAATATCTTTGTGTGTGTGTATGTGTGTTTATGCGTGCGTGCGTGTGTGTGTGTGGTTAACAGTTTAAATGATAGTCAAACTGGTTTGGAACAAGTTAAGGATAAGTAAACTATGAAAGAGTTTTACAAACCATTTAGGTTGACTAACTTTTATTCATTTGAGTTCAGACGATTTAAACCATACAGCAGTCAGTTTCCTCAAACCATTTGAGTAGCTATAGTTGTTTGTACTTAATTTAAGTTAGCTGAACTAATACAGATTTGATAGCTTAAAAATTTAAGTTACTAATACTAATTCCATGCAAATGTCATCCTTGCGTTGAAAAAGGTTTCACCAAAATAGCTAAACTATTTGTGTGTGTGTGTGTGCGTGCGTGCGTGCGTGCGTGTGTAAATAAATGGCGGAAGAAAGTAATCCCTCTTACAAAAGGATTTTGAGACTCTCTATGGCCCAATCCCTATTCTACCCCTTAGCCCTTCCCCTTACCCCTACCCCTCGTTTTGTGCTTTCACGTGAAGGGGTAAGGGTGTCCCAATTCTCTTTAGCTTGAAGGCATAGGGCTAAGGGCAAGGGGTATACACCCCTTCGAACGAAGATTTTTCAGGAACACACTTAAAACAAAGGGGTAAGAATATTTCCCAGAATGCACCTGCCACAGCGGCAGGATAGTTGAACCCGGAAGTAAGGAAATCCACAAATTAGTATTTTTTGTCATTATTACGAATTTTCACAACAAACAAACATATGTTTTAATATATTCATTACCGCGTTCGAGTTTTGCCGTCATGTTTTAAAAAAAAAACGCAAAAAACCCCCGCTATATTTCGCGATCTAAAATTCATAATCATAACTCATGTACAGCAGTCCCAGAACATTCTGACACACGAAGACACCCGAATACCCTGTCAGTAATGTCTAGTGGCTGGAAATTAGCTTTTACAGTGTCTGCTATAATGTTAATGTTGTTTTCGTGTGTTTACATAGATAAACATGACCACTGTGTAAATACACAGTATGGTTATGATCTTATTGCCACATTAAATCGTTATGATAACATAATATATGCCTTCAGTGATTTCCTGAAGATAAACACCAAAAAATAACACAACTGGAATAACTCCAGCAGTCGTGATCGTCTGATGTCATATGAAGCAAGTGATCGCGATGACATATGATGACGTGTGCAGGTGTTGAAGTGCTGTCCCAATTCTTAGGGGGAGGTTTTGCAGCCCTTGCCCTTAACCCTCGGTTGTAAGGGCTAAGGGGTAGGGGTACAAAAATAGAATTGGGATTGGGCCTATGTTTAAAGTTTACAGTACTCAGTAGGCTTGGGTGGTATCCAAATTTTCATACCGTCAAACCTCCTCCCTATTTTACTCCAGTATATGGTATTAACATGAATAATAAATAAATAATGACGTAAGGCTCAGACAGTGTCACCAAACTGTTTGTTTGTGCCCAAACCGTTCAGAAACTGAATGCCAAACACTAATACTGAAACCACAACAAAATAACATGCACAACAATATTAACAACATTTATAATTAAAAAAATTATTTAATATAATATATTTCCTCCACCAAGTAATTTGTCACTGCATCAGTACAGGTTTTCCAATGGACACGGACCCTTTTATACCTTTTTGTTGTACAATTTGCAAATTGAGGCGCTACGGTGGCGTAGTAAGTAGCAAGTTCGCCTCACAGCAAGAAGGTCGCTGGTTCGAGCCTCGGCTGGGTCAGTTGGCATTTCTGTGTGGAGTTTGCATGTTCTCCCCGTGGTTGTGTGGGTTTCCTCCGGGTGCTCAGGTTTCCCCCACAAGTTCAAAGACATGTGGTACAGGTGAATTGGGTTGGCTAAATTGTCCGTAGTGTATGAGTGTGAATGAGTGTGTATGGACGTTTCCCAGAGATGGGTTGCAGCTGGAAGGGCGTCTGCTGCATAAAACAAATGCTGGATAAGTTGGCGGCTCATTCCGCTGTGGCGACCCCAGATTAATAAAGGGACTAAGCCGAAAAGAAAATGAATGAATTAATTTGCAAATTGCCTCGTCTGTATTTACCGCCTCTCCCTTCTCATTCAGTCGAAACCTGAAATACTGCCAAAGTTCAGAAGTTGTGTCCTATTTCAAGACCAAGTCACTTGGTCTGTCATCTTTCCCCACCTCTCTTTCTCCTCCACACTGTCCCGTGATGACAACCACACATACGCATTATTTGGCATTAAATAAATTATATGCAATATTCAATCCTTGTCTCCTCTGTGAGTACATTGTTTTTTATGACGATATAACGGTATTTAAACTGATATCGTTGCTATTTTTAGAAACCGCGATATACCATATTACCACATTACCACCCAAACCTAGTACTTAGGCCATTTCGCTTCAAAACTTAAACCGTTTGCGGCACGTTTGCGGCAATAAGTTTCCTCAAACAGTTTGAGTTACCTTAACTTATCTGTTTTTTACAGTGTGATTTGAAGTTGATTCCTAATGCAGTAAAATTGAGTGCCATCTTGTATATGCATTTAGTAGTTTCACATCACATTATTATTGCAAAATAGGTATTGAAAACAGTTTCATATTGGTGTTTCAGTGATCTAAAGTCTGTTTTTAATAGCATGCTGTTCTGTTGTGAGATGTGAGATATGAACTAGAACGACATTTGGCAAAATACACAGTATACCAAATATTTTATCCCAGCATGCAGAATAATGTTAAATAATTCAGAAGTGTTTTAAAAAATACCTCCCAAAATGGTAGTAGGAGTACACCGTTTGATATACATTTATTATTCTATTGTAAATGTAGCCATAAAGCGTGTGTGGCTCCTTTAAATCACCGGTTGAAGACATGTCGTTTGTCTGAATATCGACTGATGTGTTTGTGCTGTAGGTCATAAAATATTCATGTAGTTAATGTGGATGCTAGTTTCATGTTGCAGAAATCTCCCCCTTACTCGCATCTCTCCTTTCTCTCCTCATCAATCCCCTGTGAAACTGAGGCCCGCCGCTTCATTGTACTTGGCCTACAAATCACTTTTCCATGCCAGTAGGGAAAAAATGGCCATCTTGCTTTGGCAGTGTTATTGCTCTTCTATGGCACATTGATATCCATAGCTCGCTTGAAAAATGTCATGCTGATAATAAACTATAATACTATTACTAAATGTTTTCTCAACATGTTTTTACTCTAACAATAAAACTCAAGGCTATGTTTCCATTACCCTCTATTAGGGGCCGATCACACCGAACGTGCTTTTATGCTTTTTTTTTGTGTGTCGCTAGGCATTGACTAAATCAGCTGGGTATTTTGCGAAAGTGTTGCTGTTGATATTGATATAACTTTAATATCTAGTAGTATTGTGATATTCGAGATTTGTGTCTATAAAGGAGGTGTTTTAAGGCTGTAAATATAAAAACCACTGCCTCCTGGTTTTGAAACAATTCTTTGCGCTTCACAAACTAAAATAAATAAGTAGGCTAATGGATGTCTTCAGTGGAGTGCTTACAACACATTTCCACCTTACACCTTTTACAACACGTTTCCTTATCCACTAAAATAAAGGAGTAAAATAAAGAAAAAGTATAGAAACCGAATGGAGCAGGCTCGTTCTTTATCCTCGTGCTGCAGATGGTCTGTTTAACTGTTATCTCGCTAGTAAAGCATTCAGTTTTTCCACTTATAAAGTCCACTGTTTCGTTTAAAAAAAAAAAAAAAGTTCAGATCAAACAAAATCATAATTTTTCAAGTTGCCCAAGTTAATGCACACTCGAAGGGAACAAGATCATAACACCAATCTTTATGGCCATGATAAACATTATCAACCTCTAAATAGAGCCTCGTCCAGTCGCGCTAGTTTTCTGAAGTAATTCCCAACTCTTTTGATAGCATAATCTTCACCCAAAATGACTTCTTTGCTTACAAGTTTGTGGGCATTTGTGCTTTTGAGGGGACTGACTGTACACAAATTACAAAAAAAAAAAAAAAATTGTTTTCAATTATTTTCAAGCATTATGTGGATATATTTTCCAGTCTTCCCTGAGTTTTCAGTGCGTTTGCTGACCCATGCTTCATAACAACTGCAGAAACTATCAAAAAAACATGTCTGGTCTGAGCCCCGCTCCTGGAGAAATGTGAGTCTACATCGATCGATGATTGACTCCTGTACTAGAAGGTGGGGCTATACATTACAATTCAAAACTATACAAGTAACATGTCTTGTGTAGTCTTTGGCTGAGTTCACATCAAATGGGTAGAGAACATGCTTCACATCACTAAAGATTACTTGTGGCATAGATTTTGATAGATTATTGATATTCTTACATACAGTCATTCGTAAATATATATTGTAAAACATGTGCAAGAACACAAAAGTCCCTGGCTGTTTCTCAATTCCAAGAACGCAGAGAACAGACTTGTGTTCTTGTGGAGACCGGTCTTGCCAGGTCACATCGGAAGAACGAACTCGGGAGACCGCAAGGACAGAGAACACGTCCTGTGAGAAATGAGATGCTGCGTTCTTCCTGATGGTCACATGACCCTCACGCGTCTCTAACCGAAAATTATTTAAACATTACAGCATTCATACAACGATTTATTGTTTCCCCCCGTTTCACAATATATACTCAGCATAAAGACTTTACAAATATACGCTGCACAACACAAATAACACAGATTTTAATACGAATTTTAACAAATAAACACCCTTAATGTGTTTATGCCTTTATTAAGATTTTCACGTTATTGTTTACTTTCACCGTGTCATTTAGGGAAATCCTGAGGTAAATAAGTACATATCTGAACTTATTGAATAAAAATGCTGCGCTTCCCACCTCCAGTCGCAATGAATTCTGGGGCTTTCAGAGCGAGTTCGGTGCTCAAGTTTGCATCGGTGCGTCCTCGATACCGAGAACACATCCTGGAGCTTTCATGCGTCCTCCGTTCTTGCGGTCTTGAGTATTGGAACTGAACTTTGGCAGCTGATGATGACGTTACACAAGAACACGAGAACGCAAGACCACTGAAGAACGCATATTGGGAAACAGCCCCTGTTTCATTTCCTCTTAAAGTTCATCAAAGGGAACTGATACATCTCACACATGTCAGATATAAGCATCCAATTATTGTCTTGCGTTTCCTAAAGTGCCAAAAAAGATGTTTTTAAGGTGGCAGAATCTGTAGCGATTGGCTGTGAATGTTTAACCACCTATTTGTTTTTCCATGAAGATGAGCTGAAGGTCATGTTGTGAGAGTACACACACACATACTCAAGACCAGAAATAGCAGCCATTAGCTGACTGTCTGAGTCTGGACCACTTCTTTTAATATGATTTATTGTGTGTAAAGGTCATGTTGAAGTGATTGTGGAAGTCATTTATTCCACGAAGGCTCTTGCAGTTTTCAGCTTGCTCCATTTATGATCGAATATTCATGATGAACCTGTACAAAAGAATGATGGGATTATAATGTTTCTTTATTCTATTCTATTCTATTCTATTCTATTCTATTCTATTCTAAGTGTTTTTGAAATTAAAAAATACAGTAAAACAGTAACTTGTGAAATATTATTTAGAATTTAAAATAACTGCTTTTGAATTTTAATTTAAAATACTTTAATCCTTTGAATTGCCAGCGTCATTACTACAGTCTTTAGTGTCACATGATGCTTCAGAATTCCTTCCGATCAAATCGAAGAGTATGCATTTCCTATTGTTGTTATTGATAATGTTGGAAACTGTTGTGATTTTTAAATAGTTTTGCATGTGGTTTTTTTTTTCTTTAATTTGTACTTCAGTTAAATGTCTGTTTTTTTTTCCATCACATTTTCACTAAAATATTATTCATTCATTCATTCATTTTTCTTTGACTTAGTCCCTTTATTAATCACGGGTTGCCACAGCAGAATAAAATGCCAACTTATTCAGCATATGTTTTATGCAGCGGATGCCCTTCCAACTGCAACCCAGCCCTGGGAAACACCCTTACGCTCTTGCATTCACACACATGAACTATGGCCATTTTAGCTTATTCAATTCAAATAGTGCATGTCTTTAGATTGTGGGGCAAACTGGAGCACCGTGAGAAAACCCACATCAACCCTGGGAGAACATTCAGACTCCACACAGAAATCCCAACTGACCCAGCGGGGGCTCGAACCAGCAGCCTTCTTGCTGTGAGGCGACAGTGTTAACCACTGAGCCACCCTGTTGCCCTAAAATATTATTATTGATAATTATTACTTCAGTGTGTCTTGAGCAGAAATCATCATATTAGACTGATTTCTGAAGGATCTTGTCAAACTGAAGACTGCAGTAATGATGCTTGCTAAGTATTTTGCTTTGAAACACAAATAATTTGTATTGTAAAATAAATTTAAATAGAAAAATGATAATTTTTAATTGTGATGATATATTTTTTATCATTTATCATATTTTTATCATTTTTGCTGAATTTTCATTTAAATTTTCAAGGTCTAGCAGGGTTGTGCTTATTCACGTCTCCCATTCCAGGGCTTGACAGTAAGGACTGCCTGATGGCCCGGGGCCAGCGTGCGACACGCTCGGGCCAGTTTACAGAATGGTTACTGGCCCGATCGGGCCAGTGCTGCATTGTCACAAAAGTTTGTCTGAGACTGTCTGTTGAAACATTATTTAAAATACTGTATGTGGCTACTGTATGTGTAAATAGCTATTAACTTTTTTTGGTGGGGCCAGTGAAAATTTTGGCAGGGCAAGTAAAGATCTGAACCACTGGCCCAATTGGGCCAGTAGAAAAAATCCTTAGCGTTGAACCCTGCATTCCCTTTATGAGTCAGTTGCATCGCTCCGTGGCGCATTTGCTATTTACATGGCAGACTTTGTAAGTTGAAAAACTGAATGCTTCACTAGAGAGAAAACTGGTAAACAGACCATCTGCAGCGAGAATAAAGAATGAGCCTCCTCCATTTGGCCTCTTTACTTTCTCTTTACTTTACTTTTACTCTTTACTTTCGTGGATAAGGAAACTCCACCAAAGACATCCATTAGCCTATATATTTAATTTTGTTTGTTTAGCACAAAGATCTGTTTTAAAGCTATTTCTAAATTCTGTTCTAATTTCCAGCAAATACATAAATGAACAATAATAACATAGTGTGGTCAAAAAGCAGTTCAGATATAAATAGTTATATCAAAACACACGTCCTATTCTTATACCCCATACGGAGATACACACCTCCAAAACCCGACAGGAGGACAAATCTAAACTTGTTTTTATTAAAACAAACATATAAATATATATGTGTGTATATATAAATATAAATATATATATATATATATATATATATATATATAT
>CAIGQQ010004325.1:3794823-3819458 GCA_903798035.1 Danio albolineatus | reverse complement strand
GCACACGGCGCTCTAGGCTAGTTTTTAACAGCAGATGGCTGTATAGGCAAATTTTTTCAGCAGATGGCGCTCTAGGCTAGTTTTTATCAGCAGATGGTACCCTAGCTTTTTACAGCAAATGGTGGTCTAGGCTAGTTCTTAACAGCAGATGGTGTTAAAATAGATCACAATATGTCAGCGCCAATAGCCTAGTGGTTAAGTGTGCCACCATATAACACAGGTGCTCACTGTGACACTAGTTCGGGTCCCAGGTAGAGGTTCTTTGCCAATCCTGTTTCCCTCCCTCTACTCCACACTTTCCTGTCTTAACTCAGTCATCTTATACAATAAAGTTGAAAAACTTAATTATTTAAAAATATATATCACAATGTTACTGTATTTAGTGTTTTTTACGGGCCCAAAACATTCCACAAATGTGTATTTTTATCACTTATTCCAAATGCTATTTATTATTAAACCTCTACATTAACGTTCACTGTGAGTTTGTTCATGATTTAGGAAAAGCCTGAAGCATTGTCAGTCTATATTGAGCAGTGTTGGTGTGGTTTTCCGTCTGCTGTCTTCATCTTTGCACGATCAGCCCTGCCTCACAATAGCACAGATATGAGCCATCTGCAGTTTAATGCATGTTTTAGACGGTTACTTGGCAACTCTTCTGGGAAGAACATTACATTTCAAGATTAGCTTAATTGTTCAAAGAAAGCACGCCTCAGTTGGAAGGACATAAGAATGAAGGAGAGCTTCAGTTCGGTCGGAATGAAGCATATCTGGACGGCCCAGCGCTCTGAACGACATCCAAACCGCCCTTCAAACGTGTTCTCAGAGCAGCGCAACAGCCTTATTGATTTCCTTTCTCCTTCTCTCCCTCTCGGTTTCAGATTTCCTGTTCAAGTTCCTGGTGATTGGCAGCGCCGGGACTGGGAAATCATGCCTCCTTCACCAGTTCATAGAGAACAAGTGTAAGCCCATATTAATGTCTCACTCTCACAAAGACTTGAATTAAAACATGACCTTTAATTCTCAAAGCGTTCAGCGGAGGCCTTGAATGTTAATTCTTCACGAAACCGGAGTAGCTTTACATGCTTTTAAACATGAATAAGGTGATGTTAAGCAATGAATGACAATCGTGTTGTGCAAAAATTTCAATGTCAGCGTCGATTTACTGAGGAAATGAAGAAAAGAGGCTTAATGGCTGGTAATTATGTGTTTGACATTGAATAGATTTTGAATGACCCTGCCTTGAAGTTGTTTTCTTAGACAGAGTGAGCTCTGAATGTGTTATATATGAAAATGGAGTATGCGCTGACTTTAGGAAGTCTGCAGGGGTCATGGAATGAATCCAATTAAATTGACTTGATATTCTGAAGTGAAAGTTTGATCTAAAATATGCTCAGTAAGTTTAATGGTACCATAGAGTGCATTGATTCAATTAGTTAAACTGTTCGCTGATATCTACATAGTAGGTATGTGACTTATAGGTAGGGCCAGACGGAATCTGCGGACGTTTTTTTGCTATTTCTGCAGAGTATTTTGTTTAAAATCTGCGGATTTATGTGGAATGATTTTGGGAGTATCATAACTAAAACCTTAATATATGAAATGAAAAGTAATACATTTTTAACTTTTATTGAATGTTTACAATGCGAATCCAATTAGATCCACTTTATTTGGTAAACAAAGCAAGTCTTTCATATAAAATCTTCACTAAAAGACAGAAAATTGTACTTTACAAACTGTATTGTAAATAAATCATTTGAATATTTTCATATTAGTCAATATTATTACTAAAATTTATTTGAAAACTGAATAAATATACATTTACACACATTTACACATGTAAATAAACAGAATCAATGATGGGCTAAAAATCTGCGAAATTCTGTGTGGCCCTACTTATAGGTAAAGAATAAAGGCGTGCAGACTTGGGATGGGATCACTCAAACAATAAATCTTTCAAAATCCAGCCCTTAGTAGGAAGAAATTTAAACTGTTCTTTTAACTCAAGACATGATGAGGTTATTTATACAAGATGTCGTATTGGACACACTAGACTCACTCATGGACATTTAGTCAAAGGAGAAGTACCTTTAAAATGTCTATATTGCAAAAGTAACCTAACTGTCAAACATATACCTTTTCAACTCCTATTTTTAATACTGTTTTCAATGGTTTATATCTGGAGAGACTTATTATTTAGTTTTAGTAAGTATTTTTAAATGCGAATCCTTCGAAAATGTTAAATTTGTTTTAATCAAATGTAGATCTTTTTTTTATTATTATTTTTAATAGGATTTTTATTTAATGTATTGTTTATTGTTGATGTCTTTTTATTATTATATACATTTAATATTTGAGAAAAGTGTTATTTTGATCTGGTTTTTTGCCATAAAAGGGCCATGGAAGCTGATATGGAAGTAAACTTAAAACACTGTGGCTTACTTAAATGTATTTAAAACCAACTCCAGAAACCATTTTATATGCTCAATTTCAACCACAGAAAATACCCCTAGAATAAAAAGCTTGGTTTTGACCTTATTTGGAAGGGTTGTGAATATTAATGGGCTTATTCTTCATATACGAGTGGATTTCGCAAGACTGGCGCAAAACTTCTGGTCTCATTCACTTCCATTATTTTTTTAGACGTTAAAAGTTTAAACAGTTTAACAGTTTTAGTCACAAATGATGAAATTATCTGTCATGGACAAAAACATTAAACAGCATATTAAAACATATTAAACGGCATCTAATTGGTTGTTTGCACATGGCATCATTGCTGACGGACGAAATTCAGATAGAGGGCAGGAACTTATTTTTCTATATAGGAATTGCTAGCAGAACTTCAGATTGTTTATGTTTTGCATTGTGTATAAATGTTAAATTCAGTTAAACCGAGAAACAACAAATAACTATTATAGAATTCCTGAAGTTCTTGCTCAAAGTTCAATAAACTCATTTCCAAGTATATACTGTATATGAGGGATGTGATTCTTCCGTATAAATACAGATTTCCATATTTTCTGAGCACAATATGGCGACCCCTTTAATTTGCATAAAGTTGCATGTCTCAACCACATGCGATCATGTACATTATAAATAAAGCTATAATAACATTTATCATTGTCCACTGCTAGTCATCTGTCCTTATGCCTTTGTTTATTCAGTGCAACAGCCTAGCGCCTGAAATTTAATATCTGAAAGTTTCGTAAGTTTAGATGATATTACAGATTTATAAAAATATATTTTATAAATAAATAAAACTATTAAAAAGCAGGGACTAAGCCAAAGGAAAGAGAAAAAAAGTGATAAACTCTTTTTAGCGATGTATTATGTTTTTTTTTTCAGGGTGAAATTTTAAAGTTTATAAAGCAACTCCATTAATATTTTAAGGCCTTTAAACAATTTAATAGCTTGAAATAATTCAAATTATTAACCGACTAGTAGTTTATTTATCACGTTGGAATAAATCGTCTACTAAATTACAGGGAAAGTTATCTTCTGTGGACACAAAATAACTAATCGAGTTAGTGGCGCCATCTAGCCGCAGTGTGTGGATCTGTCCCGACATTGAGGTACAAAGTATAAACTTTTTAAATGTTACTTGGTTGACTATTAAACTGCTAAACATTTAAACTGATTGAACAAAATATGAAAATTTAATTGTGGGCCAAATATTCAAATATTTACATAAATAATATTATTTATTATTATTTTTAAAATTATTATTATTTAATATTTAAAATGTATATACAATTATTTAAATTAAAAAAAAAAAAAACAAGGGTGGCACTCTTCCTCCTTTTTTGTCCTCTGCTGATTACATGCCTGGTTTATACATGTGTGATTGGTCTAAATCTCAACTATACAGACTTACTGTCTTCCATTTTGTTTTTAAGTTCCTGCTCTCCATCTGAATTTTGCGCATCACCAGAAACAACCTATTTCAGCTTGAATTGGGTTTTTGAACACGTGACAATGTAATCCAGGCTTTTCAAAGAGATTGTTATCGAAAGGCAGGGCCACGAAACTACAGTATATTTGACCTGACAGCAAACCAACAGCCTGTAAGTAAAACAGGAAAATGCTGGATCTAATTTCACATACGAACAGGACTATTGCCTTGAAGTGGAGAGAGAGTGGCCTTAAATCAATTATTTAAGCAATCCATTCTCCACCTCTTACCGCTCATGTTGTGTCACAGTCAAACAGGACTCCAATCACACCATTGGCGTTGAGTTCGGCTCCCGGGTTGTCAATGTTGGTGGCAAAACAGTCAAACTGCAGATCTGGGACACGGCTGGACAGGAGCGCTTTAGGTACTCGCCTGCGATTGGTTGATTTGGATATGCACACTGTTAAAGGCGGACTGTGGTTGGCAGAGGTTATTTACTGCTTGTGTGTGTTGCAGGTCAGTGACCCGCAGTTACTATCGTGGAGCAGCAGGAGCTCTTCTCGTCTACGACATCACAAGGTAAGGCTGACACAGCGTGTCACCCAACCAATAAATAAAAAAATTATATATATACATAAATTTTTTTGCTATTATTGTTTTTTTTTTACTTTACATTTTAGTTTAGTTATCTAGTTAGTTCTTTCCTTTATTAGTTTTCATTTAAAGGGCACCTATTTTACCCATTTTACAAGATGTAAGATAAGCCTTTGGTGTCTCCAGAATGTGTCTGTAAAGTTTCAGTTCAAAATACCCATCAGATTATTTATTATATAATGTAGAATTTGCCCATTTTGGTGTCTGTGGACAATGTAGCTGTTTTTGTTGCCTGTGGCTTTAAATCCAAATGAGCTGCTTCTCCCCGTCCACTGCTCCGACGTGTGATTCTGCTTCTGATGCGTTGCATCAGATAAACAGCAGTCAGTGATGGAGATGGTCACGGATGAAGCTGAAATAAGGTCACTAGTCAAAAATACCTTTTTATTTGTTTATTTTAAGTTTATTTGATGTATTATTCAAGCCTTTCTGAAATGATGAGTGTCACAAATGCCATTTGCAGTACACACACAAATATGCGTGTTTACTGACACCATGCGGCCGTGGTGATTAAAGCGGTTAAGATTACATAGCTGTTCTGTGGACATGTGTATACATGTTATCATGGAGACATGGCACCTGTCAATCAATTCAGTGGGCGGGGAAAACCGCACTCCTACAGCACGTTGTGGGCCTCATAATCTGGGGTCATCACAGCGGAATGAGCCGCCAACTTATCCTGCATATGTTTTTCTTTCCAGCTGTTACCCATCACTGGGAAACATCCATACACACTCATTCACACACATACACTACGAACAATTTAGCTTACCTAGTTCACCTATACCACAAAATTCCACACAGAGATGCCAACTGACCCAGCCGAGGCTTGAACCAGCAACCTTCTTGCTGTGAGGCGATCGTGCTACTCACTGCGCCACCATCAAATCAAATCAAATCAAATCACTTTTATTGTCACATCATCAGCAGCACGTGTGCTATGATGAGTGAAAAGCTTAGGTGCTGGCTCCAGACAGTGCAAATACAGATAGTGCAAATACAACGACAGTGCAAATACAGCAACAGTGCAAAATACAGACAGTGCAAATACAACGACAGTGCAGATACAACGGCAGTGCAAAATACAGACAGTGCAAATACAACGACAGTGCAAATACAACGACAGTGCAGATACAACGACAGTGCAAAATACAGACAGTGCAAAATACAGACAGTGCACAAATGCAGACAGTGCAAAAATACAACATGCAACAAAATACTCCCAAAGGGAAACAAAACAATGTACAATTGCGATGTTGACAGCAGTACGTATAAGACAATGATTATGTGAATAGGTAGTTGTAGGCAGTATTGTTTTAAGTATGGATTGGTTAAAGTGCAGTGCATGCTACATGTTGATGGTGTGCAGTGAGTGGTATGAAAAGAGTTTGTGTGAGGTGTGTTAAGTGTTCATCAGCCTGATAGTCTGTGGGAAGAAGCTTTCCTTCAGTCGGCTGGTGCGTGACCGGATGCTGCGGAACCGTCTGCCTGAGGGTAGCAGAGAGAAAAGTCTATGGCTTGGGTGGCTGGAGTCACTGATGATTCTCTTGGCTTTCCTCATGCACCGCCTGGTGTAGATGTCCTGGAGGGAGGGAAGCTCACCTCCTACTACGCGGCCAGCAGTTCGCACGATCCTTTGTAGACCTTTGCGACTGCTGCTGGTGCTGTTTCCGAACCAGGTGGTGATACAGCCAGTCAGGATGCTCTCCACAGTGCAGGTGTAGAACGAGCGGAGGATGTGGGGGCTCATTCCAAACCTCCTGAGACGCCTGAGGAAGAAGAGGCGTTGTTGTGCCTTCCTCAGCACTGTGTCTGTGTGAGCAGTCCATGTCAGATCCTCAGCGATGTGAACTCCGAGAAACTTGAAAGTGCTGACCCTCTCAACTGGTGTGCCGTTGATGGTGATGGGCGTGTGTTCTTTCTTCTCTCTCCTGAAATCCACCACCAGCTCCTTAGTTTTGCTGATGTTGAGTGAGAGGTGGTTTTCCTGACACCATAGCGCCAGAGAGTTCACCTCCTCTCTGTAGGCCGTCTCATCATTATCTGTGATTAGGCCCACCACCGTTGTGTCATCAGCAAATTTAACGATGACATTGGAGCTGTGTTTGGATGTACAGTCATGTGTGTACAGGGAGTACAGGAGTGGGCTGAGAACACAGCCCTGTGGAGCACCAGTGTTGAGGATCAGTGAGGATGAGGTGATGTTGTTCATTCTGACCACCTGGCGTCTGCTTGACAGGAAGTCCAGGATCCAGTTGCACAAAGAGCTGTGCAGACCCAGAGCCTGCAGCTTCTCCACCAGCTTGGCAGGCACTATGGTGTTGAATGCTGAGCTGTAGTCCACAAACAGCATTCTCACATATGTGTTTTTGTTTTCCAGGTGAGACAGAGCAGTGTGTAGGGTGAAAGCAATTGCATCATCAGTGGAGCGGTTGTTTCTGTATGCAAATTGCAGAGGGTCAGTGTGAGCGGGCAGTACAGAGCAGATGTGGTTTTTAATCAGCTTCTCAAAGCACTTGCTGAAGATGGGTGTCAGTGCAACCGGACGCCAGTCATTCAAGCAGGTGGTTTTAGCTGATTTCGGTATTGGCACAATAGTAGCGGTCTTAAAGCACGCGGGAACCACAGACCGAGAGAGCAAGAGGTTAAAGATGTCCATGAAAACCCCCGCTAGCTGGTGTGCGCATGCTTTAAGTACACGTCCAGGAATGCCGTCTGGGCCCGTAGCTTTGCGGATGTTCACGCGACGGAAAGATCTCGTTACATCCGCTACAGAGACAGAGAGTGTGCTCACCATTTCTGTGTCGGCCGCGGGAGCGCGCTGTGTGTGCGCGCTGTTCTGAGCTTCAAAGCGGGCGTAGAATGAGTTGAGCTCGTCCGGGAGAGAAGCAGCAATGTTTACGGTTGCTGGTTTATTACTTTTAAAGTCTGTGATGTAATTAAGTCCTTGCCACATGCTCCTTGCGTTATTGGTGTTGAATTGACCTTCTACTTTTTCTTTGTACTGACGTTTTGCTGCTTTGATGGTTTTTCTAAGGTTGTAGTTTGCCTGTTTTTGTTCCTCCGCATTTCTGGATTTGTAGGCGGAGGTTCGCACTGATAGGGCTGTTCGAACTTCGCCATTGATCCATGTTTTTTGGTTGGGGTAGATACGGACAGTTTTTGTTGGAACCACGTCTTCTATGCATTTTCTGATGAAGCACGTAACGGTGTCCGAGTACACTTCGATGTCGTCATCAGAAGCCGCCCGGAACATGTCCCAGTCAACGTGATCAAAACAGTCCTGGAGTATGGAATCCGATTGGTCTGACCAGCTCTGAAACATCCTGAGAGTGGGTGGTTCCCGTTTCAGTTTCTGCCTATAAGCAGGCAGGAGCAGAACAGAGGAGTGATCTGATTTGCCAAACGGTGGGCGTGGGTGGGATTTGTAGGCGTCCCGGAATGGAGTGTAGCAGTGGTCCAAAATACGATCGCCACGCGTGTTTGTGTTGATGTGTTGGAAGTATTTTGGAGCGATTTTCCTGAGATTGGCGTTGTTAAAGTCCCCTGTGACAATAAACGCTGCCTCCGGGTGTGCGGTTTCCTGCTCGCTTATGCTCCCATACAGTTCCTTGAGCGCCTGTTCTGTGTTGGCTTGAGGGGGGATGTAAACAGCCGTGATAATAATCGCTGTAAATTCCCTTGGTAGCCAGTATGGACGACACAGAAGCGTAAGGTATTCCAGATCAGGAGAACAAAACGATCTAACCGAGTGAATGTTTCTCTCGTCACACCATAAGTTGTTAATAAAGAAACAAACACCTCCTCCTTTGCTTTTCCCTGTGAGTTCTTTCGTTCTATCCGCGCGGTGCAGGGAGAACCCCGAAAGTTCAGCAGCTGTGTCTGAAACCTCCGCAGATAGCCAGGTTTCTGTAAGACAGATAATGCAGCAGTTTCTTGTTTCCCGTTGGAAGGAAATGCGCGCCCGTAGCTCGCAAAGTTTGTTGTCCAGTGACTGAACGTTAGCCAACAGAATGGTGGGGAGCGGAGGTCGAAAGCCACGGCGTCTAAGTCTGACGAGGACGCCGGCTCTCTTTCCTCTTTTCCGGCTGCGTTTTCGTCGTCGCCGCGGTTGTGTGACCCAGACAAAGGGCTCTGTGTTTGTAAACAGAGCGTCGTTAAAGAACTCAAAGTCCGGTTTTCGATGTGCGACGAGGGAACCAATTTCCAGAAGTGTGTGTCTTTCGTAGACAATAAGCGCGTGTACATCCAGCACGAAAGCCAACAAAAATACAAGTAAAACACACAAAACACAACAAGGTTTGCTGAGAGCTCGCAACACGGCGGCCATGCTCGGCGCCATCTTGTGACATAATCACATGATGCCCTGGATCCTATTTTAATGTTAATAATTACAGACAGTTCTGTCCAAACAGCTTACAAAGGTTGATTTTCATCATAAGTGCCCTTTAAAGGTTTCTGGATTATATTAAACACAATAATCAGCAGTCTTTGTGTTTGTTACCTCAAATAACAAACATATCCATCAAATTTTTTTAAAAACATGATTAACATGCCTCTTCGGGGTGGCGCTGAATAAATTTATAATCTGTATATCCTGCATTTTGCGTTCTGACAGGCTCTAAAGCATGGCTGGTGTAGTTGTTGCTTAGTAACGCATGAAAACGCGACTGGCTTTGACTTTGCGATTTTTGCCTCAAAATAAGAGTCCCACATAAATAGTAATTTAAATATGAACTTAAGAACCAAGGAGGATAATAATCATTGTCATAATCTCAAAACTCCTCACTGCTTGTCAGGTCCAGATGACATAGAACATGACCTAAAGTTCATGGAAATCTCGAGGGTGTTCTAATGAACGCAACAGTCTGTATTGTGTTCTGATTATTCTGCTTTTGACACTCGCTGAATTTACATGAGAACAAGCAAACAATGGTTTTGAGGCCATTGTCATGTACTGAACTCATGACTAAGTATACCCAGGTTTTCTTTATAGGGCACCTTTAAATGGTTGTCTTGTGCGTTGATAGTCACATACACTAATCCAGTATCAGTATTACCCCCTAAATTTGATTTTTCATTCAAAAAATCCCAAATTCAATGACATTTCAGGTTCTACCATAAATTGCATTTTTTGACTGCTGTACCTCAATTCTGTCGGCCTTGTACACAATCAAAATCCTGAGCCCCCATGACTGCGCTGTAGAATTGGATCATCTCCAGGTTGTCATGCAGCTGTCATGGTAATAGAGACAAAGACAATAGAGTAATAAAGACTGACAGCGCTGTAATAAAATGTCATCTTCTGGCGACTGGCAACCCGGAGTCTATTAGACGAGGTGCGAGTCTAGAGGGGAAGAAAAACAACTAAAGATGAACACAGTGATGGATTGTGTGTGTTTGATGAGGGTCATCCTTCAGACCGGACACACTTCCACTGTTTTACACGCAAACACATTTAACACACTCGCTTTCACCCGTTGCTGTGGCCACAGGCTAGCGGTTAGCGTGGGTGACTCAAACAAAACAAGATTGCCTAAAAGCGTGACGAACACACACACACACACACTGAGGGAATGTGAAGGTCAACATTATGAGTCATGTATTGTCTCACCGTTTCTCAGGTCGTCACAGACATTGACTTCTGAGAAAAGGTATAAACAGTGAAGTTCAGCAAATATTCACTGTTATACCCTCAAAGGCTGTTTCTGTGGGATTGATTGTAAATGTTAGAAATCAGGGTAAATATTGACTTTTGAAAATAAAGCAGCGCACTTGGGCTCAACGTGATTAATAAAAAGTCCAGTCAGTTGAAATAACTTCCTGGAATCAGATAAGCTGTGCTGGTTATTAAATGTTTGTTTTCATATTTATTCAAAACTTCTGAAAGCACTTTCGTTTTTCCTGATGTGATAAAGGCTGCAGAGGTTTTTGTTTAATAATAGGTAGGGCTGGGCCTAAAATTTGGCCTAAAATTAATCTCGATTAATTGAAAATTTTAACTCTATTGAGATTAATGGTAATCGGGTAATCCTGGTTCTTTATTCTTTGTTCTTAATCCTGGTTCTTTATTTATGTATTTATGTTTTTGCCTTCATAGTTCACTGACAAGTATTCTACAGTAAATATGTTCACACATTACCAATGAGAGATTTTTGAATGTAGGGTGGATTACATGATTTTAAAATAACTGTAGTAAACACACACTATCAACAATCTATGATCATTTATTGAACATCAACGATGAACAACTGAAATTAAAACACACATTGCCTCTAAGGGTGCTTTCACACTTGGTTCAAATGCCTGGACCGTACCCAAGTTCGATTGTCCCCCCTTGCCACCTTCTTGGTTGGTTTGTGTTCACACTGTCTTTTTTTTCTTCTGAACCCCGGTACGTTTGCGTCATCAAGCCGATGTTTTGTTTACGTCTGTTGCCAGGAGACGGACACGAAAGCAAAGCGCCAGAATGGATTGACGTCCGCACTCCGCACATCGCGGTCGTTTCGCTTTTACTGAACCTTTAGGTTTAGAACATACAGCAAGCTGCTCACGTCTATCTGCTGCAAACATATCATACACGTTCAGAACATCACGCGATGTCCAAGCTGTTTTTGGAGGAGACTAGCAGATATTATCACTGTGTTTGCCCTGGCTCAGTCCCGCTTGTCAGCAAGGTACAGTACGTGACACACACAGACACACACACACACACACACGAATGAACGTTATAAAAACTATAGTTGCTGTAGTGTTGATTGTTCAATTCCGGCTTTTGGTACGATTGCATTCATACTACAAGTGAACCGTACCAGAGTTCACATGAACCGTACCCCAGACCACCTCTTTCAGGCGGACTCGGGTACGGTTCACGGGTGCGCACCCGAGTTCAGAAGACGTGTTCACACTAGCTAAACGTACCGTACTATGATGTCAAACGAACCCGGGTGCGGACCAAAACTGCTAGTGTGGAAGCACCCTAAATGTGTCTATCTGCGCTGCCCACTGTCGTCACCGCTACCAAACTGACCAATCACAAAGCTTGAACTACGTGTTGTTGGGACGTGTAAGTAAATTGTTTTGAGAGGTGTGCGAAGGCTGTGGCGGACTGTACACGTGCCCTTGGCAGAAGTATAATATCATAACAATATAATAAGTATGAATTAGCCTTAAAAGAGCTGGGTCAGGTGACTCCACACACGGCAGGGAAAGTAATTTTAAAAATTGACCTGGAAAAATTAGGACTATTATAGGTTCTGAATGTTGATCTCGGTTACTTTTTTGATTAATCGCCCAGCCCTAATAATAGGCTATTGTTCTAGGGTATTGTTTTAGGTAATAATTCCTTTCTGAATTGTTGCCTGACATTATTACAGAAACATGCTTTTCATCCTGAAAGAATTCTTTCATCCTTTGACATTTAAAAGTGTCTACAAGGGTTATTTCACCTAAAATCATTTTCATACAATTAATGACTCACTTGTCTGTGGAACACAAATTAAATTTGAAGAGTTTGGTTCCAAAACGATTTACAACCCCAAATCAGAAAAAAAAGGTTGAGACGGTATGGTAAGCGCTAATAAAAAAAGAAAATAGTGATTTCCAAGTTCACTTTGACTTGTATTTCATTGCAAATTATATGAAAAAGATTTCATGTTTTGTCTGGTCAACTTCCTTTCCTGCAACACATTCCAAAAAAAGGACAGGCGCAATTTAGGGCTAGTAATCAGGTAAATTGATTAAATAGTGAAGTGATTTGAAACAGGTGATGTCAACAGGTGATTGTAATTATTGGTATAGAAGCAGCATCTAAGAAAGGTCTAATGCCTAAGGAGCAAAGATGGGCCAAGGATCACCAGTTTGCCAACAAATATGTAAGAAATTTATTTTTTCATATTTAAAATCAATGTTCCTCAAGATAGGAAGACATTTGGATATTTCACTTTCAACAGTGCAAAACATAATTAAAAAATTTAAGGAATCTGGAGAAATTTCAGTGCGTAAAGGACAAGGGGCGCTTGCCTAAACTGAACAACCGTGACCTCCAAACCCTCAGGCAGCACTGCATCAAGAATCCTCCTTTAGCTATAAGTGATATCACCACATGGGCTCAGGACTACTTTGGCAAACCTTTAAGCACCACAATGCGTGTTTACATCCACAAATGCCAGTTAAAACTGTACTGTGCCAAAAATAAACCCTATGTATAAGCCCTAACAGTGTCCAGAAGCGCAGTGGACCTCTCTGGGCTTGGAGTTATCTGGGATGGACCATCACACAGTGGAAATGCACTGTAGTCAGATGAATCAGTATTTTAAGTCCAAAAGCCAGGGTCTGTCATGGTATGGGGTTGTGTCAGTGTCCTTGTCGAAGGTAACTTGCGCTTCTGTAATAGCACCATTAATGCTGTAAAGTACATGGAGATTTTGGATTATAGATTGGATTTTTAGATTATAATTACATTAAAAAGTAAAATCCAGATTTTTATTTTCAAAGATTTATTATAAAGCGGCATATCCCCCCCCCCCATAAATATACAAATATACAATTTTTTTTTTAAATCAATATAAAAGTTATTTTTTATACTCAAACTGTTGAAAACACACAAAAAGTAAGTTGATCCACATGTGACAGCCTCTAAACCTGGTCAGTGCTAATTTTACAGTATACAGGCACAGCACTTAAGTTCAATAGCTGTACATAGGTTTAGTTAACTATGTTGTATTAACAAAAACACTTAATGATATTCTGCAGAAAAAGGAGACTGCTGTTTGTCTTGGTTTGGGGACGAAATTTAGCATTTTGTTTATCTTTTTTTTTTTTTTAAGCATAACCGTAAAATGAACATCGTTATGAATGTAATAAAGCATATGCTTGTTTGTTGTAAAGATTCTTAAAATGCTAAAAATACTTACATTTGTGCATCTCCTGAATCACGTGTGCAGCCATGTTGTCATTGTATCTGCTGTATTAAAGCACAGGTGCATCTAATTTATTTTGTAAGCATGCTGACACTGAGGAGAAGAAACCACTATTGTTATTTTAGCACTGGTGGCGTTTGTCTTTTTCAGACGCAAAATGTGTATTATGAAAAGCATCTAGATAAATTGCACTCTGTCTTCTTCTATGTCCTCCAGTCGGGAGACCTACAATGCTCTGACCAACTGGTTGACGGACGCACGGACACTGGCCAGTCCTAACATCGTCATCATTCTGTGTGGAAATAAGAAGGATTTGGACGCAGACCGTGAAGTCACCTTCCTAGAGGCATCTCGCTTCGCCCAGGAAAACGGTTAGAGCTGGTCCCTAGGCACATCACATTTGCAAACAATCTCATTTCTGGGGTTTATATACAGTTGAAGTCGAAATGATTAGCCCTCCTGTGAATTTTTCTTTTTCAAATGTTTCCCAAATGATGTTTAACAGACCAAAGAATTTTTCACAGTATTTACTATAATATTTTTTCTTCTGGAGAAAGTCTTATTTTTGGTTTCATAGTTCAATATAATTAGCTCCCTTAAGCAATTTTTCCCCCGATTGTCTACAGAACAAACCATCAATATACAATGATTTAAGGAATTTAGAGAGATTTCAGTGCAGGGACAAGGGGCGCAAGCCTAAGCTGAACAACCGTGACCTCCAAACCCACAGGCATCACTGCTTCAAGAATCCTCATTCACCTATAATATATTTTCTTCTGGAGAAAGTCTTATTTTTTGTTTCAAAGTTCAATATTATTAGCCCCTTTAAGCAATTTTTTCCCCCGATTGTCTATAGAACAAACCATCGATATACAATGATTTGCCTAATTACCCTAAATTAGCATAGTTGGCATAAAGCCTTTAAATAGCTGAATACTAGTATCTTGAAAAATATCTAGTAAATATGTTGTACTGTCATCATGGCAAAGATAAAAGAAATTAAAATTAGGTATTAAAAATTAGTCATTAAAAAAATCTCTCCATTAAACTGGTGGTCCACAGTGTATTTTTAAGGCTTGGTTGTGTTTATCAGATGCATAGCAATGTGTGCTCATGGTTCACTTGTAGAAAATCATGTAATTTTTTTTCCATATATCTTACTTATCTTACTTGATTAAATACAGCTACTCAGTTAACATGAAAACGACTGTCATATTTCCTAATTCCTCCGAAAGGCCTGCCCTCAAGAGGCTCTGATTGGTTAGCTAACATAATATGCTGTGATTCGTGGATCGTTTCCATGTCACCAGGAAGCGTCACGTGCCTTCAAGCCTGCGCTTTTTGCGTTGTGTAAACAACAGTCAGTCAGAGAAGCTGTTAGCCGCAGCAGTTTGTGTATGAATCCGAAGAGTACACAGATTAACCTCACGCCTGCTCTTTAAAAGAACACCTGACAAGTGTCTTTCACATATATTCGGAATAAGCATGTATAAGTAATATGAAACTTTCACATATCTTTTGCGAGTTTGCTATTTGAGATGTAGAATGCGGGGAAAGCTGCTGCATAGAGAGACACTGCAGCACTGCTGAAGATTGAGGCTGTTTACAGCAGTTTGACTGATAAATGTGAATTTTTAGCCAAATTGTTAACAATGCCAAACAGCTTTTCCCATTGTTAAAGTCCTCGCTACAACACACCATTAACGCTAGAAACTGTGCATTTAATTGATCAGTTTAACAAATAAAAATACTTAGCCAATACTTAGGTTGTGGCTCACAATCCACAGCTTCGTCTATTATGGTTGGAGATGCTCCTTCTTTGAGGAGTTTTTCAGATGAATCCAGCTCTGAACTGAGAGAGATTCTGGAAACTGTCCTTTGTCAAATGCTAGCTATATATTTTTATAATTCTCTGGAACATAATTAAAATTAAATTATAAGAACTTCTCTCTTTGTGTCGTGTCCTTTGGAAGCCCAAATACAGAAACAGAATGAGCTCTGTGGAAATGACAGCGTTTGGACAGCATTTTAGCTTTCTCTGCTATAACATTGCAGCACCTCAGGCCACGCCCCATTGCTGCACACACCATGGGGCGTGGTGAATGCATGTAACCGGAAGCCCCCGTGATCTAAGCCTGATCTGAGCCTGGATATATATTTTTGTAGTCCCCAAACTTTGCTTGGTGTAGGCTTTGCCAAGTTATCTCGGTAAAAGCCAGTGTCTCGCTTTGCAACTTTAAGCGTATTACAATCAGAGATGTTGTTTAGGTTCACACAGCTACATTACACATCAACTAAAGTTTAAAATATGATATCGTAGTGGACCACCCCTTTAAACAAATATTGAGGGGTTAATAATTCAGGAGGGCTAATAATTTTGACTTTAACTGCATATTTCCTTCCACATATTTTAGATTTCACATCAAAATAGCAGGATGGACATTTCAAGATGTTCATAAAACATAGATGTGTCTATTTGTTTAAAAAAATAAGGGTGCTCAACAAAAAATTGTATGATTTGGGAAACAGGCCTAAGCAGCACTTTAGTCTTATGGCACACCATCTCAAATATTGCTTTATTTGTTTGACACTACCAGAGGCATCAAAATTATTTGATTGAGTGACCATTCAGTGATTCATTTGAAGTCAAGCATCCACCTCTGAATGCAGGATTGCATGACTGCATTTGTTATTGTGTGTGCTCTGAGTCACAGGTCTTTTATTGTGTAGAAACAAAGAAGGGATGCACCAATATGGAATTTTGGCTGATGCCGGTTACTTTATATTTGGAAGCTGATAAGTCATACATAATACAGATAAATACAATAAATACAGATAAATACAATAAATACAGAGCTTGATATTAAAGCTCTGTATGCCAAACGGCAGGGCATCGCAAGCTTAGAAACACATTTAAATCGGTTAAGGAAGCAGCACATAATATGTTTTCAACGTGGTTTTTGGACGTGACGTGAATAACCCATCAGGATTTATCCTGAGAGGGACAGTACAAGCACTGATCTATAATAGATAAGTGATTACAAGCTGCGTGGAGCAATTACAAGTTACAACACACAATTAAATACATATTTTGCAAACTACAGTAAAACGAGGCAGCCATTTTAATCACACTTATCGGCTTGTGTAGGAAGGAGCAACACTTGTTGCACAGGATCTAGAGGAAGAAGAAATTGGTTCATATAAACTGTGTAACAGTTACTGACAAAGTCCCGTACAATAAAAGTCTTTGCTGATCCTTCCTTTAATAACAAACAGCTGACTAATCCTACAATGCAGTGTAGGTTATTGTATCAATCACTAGAAATATGACAGGAACAAACACATACCACAGTATCCTTTGGTATTGTTGTGAAATTGAACTTCAACCCCTTATTCCCCCACAGCCACATATCTGAGTGATATTAATCTTTATGTCATCATCAATCCCATGGTCCCCTGCGCTCCACTAATGTTTGAAGGGAAGGGCGCATTCACATTTTACCAGATCCAGCACTTCATGTCACACATCAGCTTCGATATGGGCAGGCAAAAGATCCGAACACAAAACGAATCGTTCATTCGAATCCGAGTCGACTCTTTCGTTTAAGAATCAATAGTTCTAAACACGATGCACTTCCAGATTTAAACCTAAGCTGGATGTTTTCATTCACTTAAAGCTGTTACACATTGCATGGAAGGCCTGTAAACGATTTTGTGTAACTGTCATCGTCATCTGCTACTATTGTAGTGCGTTTTTTGCATTTTCTAGTTCTTGATAATGAAGCACGTGCACAGTTGAAACAAACACTAAAGTGCAGTGCAGTCCTGTGCAGCTCATGACACTGAAGTTATTTTAAAAAAATTTAACAAAATAGGTCACACTTTATTTTGATGGTCCGTTTGTTGAATTGAAGTTACATTGCAACTAATTCTCATTAGATTATAAGTAGACTGTTAGGTTGTGGTTGGGGTTAGGGGTAGGGTTAGTGTAAGTTGACATGTACTTGCAAAGTTTCTTATAGTCAGTTAAATGTCTGTTGAATGTCAGTATCAACAAATATTAAGTAGACAGTATACTAATACTCAAATGGACCATTTGAAATAAAGTGTTACCAAAAAATACCTTAAATTGAAATTGACTGAAGGAAGAAGAGTCATATACTCCTAGCGAGCAGATGCCAGATTCCTTCCTTTAAAGATCACACCTTTCATCAATGGTTACATTTTTAATAAGTGGCACTAGAGGAGTGGGACACATGGAAGAATAACTGTATCAAATACAACCTGAAATTAGCCAACTGCTGTGTACATCAGAGAAGTTGGTGGTTCATTCCGCTGTAGAGATCCCTGATAAATCAGGGAGTAAGCCGAAGGAAAATTAATAAATGAATTAATGAATGACAACCTGAAATTTGATCAAGCGTTTTTTTTTTTGTTGTTGTTGTTTTGTTTCGTTTTTTTTTTGGTTTTTTTTTTGTTTGTTTTGTTTTGTGTTGTTTGTTTGTTTTACCAGATGTTGTGTTTGACATACAAGACTAATGCTGTATTCACACCAGACGCGGAAAAATCACGCTATTCGCGCGTAAATAGATGCGTGAACATTTGAGTTTACTCGCTTCATTCGCGCGTACAAATCCGCTTCATTCGCGCGTCAAATTGACTTTAAAACAGACGCGGATTCGCGTGACTGCCAGTGCTTCTGTCTATGGCTTGGTGACTGTAGCTTTATTGATAAATGGCTAACAGGGGTTTTATAGAGAGAATAACTGTGTTAATGTGCTTTATGAATGCTGAAAAACAGCTTCGATTCGTTTGGAGCTGTATCTGAGTCCACTAGATTATTTCAGAGGTGCACCCAGCTCTGTGAGCTCATAAACTCCTCCAGAAACTGAACCTGGATGATGGAAGCTTTCAGCGGTGCTTCTGACTGGACCGAGCCCAGTATGATGAACTGTTGTCGGTGTCGGCAGAAGGATTTTTCCCCGAGACACCAACAATAGGCGCTACGTCATAATCACACCCCCACAAGAGCAAGCTCCTGATTGGTTAACGCGGCGCGAATGTCCGCTGAAGTTCAGATTTTCAAACTTGAGCAAATTGCGTGTTAAGCGCGTCAAACGCCATTCGCGCGTATCGCACCGCAGAATGCCTATTTGTCCTTTGCATTGACTTAAAATGTAAATCACTTGCGCTTGACGCATCTTCCGCGTCTGGTGTGAACACACCATGACTCATGTTTTTTTGCTTAAAGATGGAGACCCCACTCAGTGTTTGTTCTGCAAAATTCTTACTATGTCCTGCTTTTATGACTGCATGAAATTTCATTTCATTCAATTACCAGGAAAATCTTTTGAATTTTTGTCTTATATTAACGTTACAAATCTTGTCTAATTAATGTATTCATTTTTTTTTTTTAATTTAAATGATTTTTTTTTGTATTCAGTGTATATTTACTCATAATTGATTGTACATTTATTAATGAAATGTTTTGTGCCATGAAAATAGCCATTGTTGCTGACATGAGATTAAATTAAAATATAATATTATGATGATGTTATTATTCGGGGTATCCGTTGGGTATTAAAATATCTTAAATCTCAAAAGCTACATTTTAGGCCTTAAAATGTGTCAAATCTACTGAAATGTGGGTCTGAAATCTTTTTTTAGCAGGTCTTAATTTTCCAATTAATTTATTTTTTCTTAATGTTATTATTATTGTAGACTGAAGTATTTGACAGCTATGTTTTGTTCTATTCTTGGCGTTATAGTGTCATGGGGTTTGTGAATGGATATACTTGGAAAATGAATAAATATTAAAATATATATCATTAAAACTAAATTGATATTATTATTTTATTAAATTAAATTAATTAATACATGAAATACTTTATCTAATAATAATAATTATTTTTTAAATATTTTTTATTATCTTAAATATAACTTAGTGAAACCTGCAGAAACCTTTTTATTATGTGCCTAGGATGCCTAAGATTTTCATTTTTGGGTGAACTAACCCTTATATTTTACTGAGCCTTATTACAAAAAGACATTGGAAACCAAAAAATTGAAAAGCTGGTTTTATTTTAAAACCCTACCTGCAGAAAACAAAGACAACAGCAAGGATCTTTTTTTACACAGTCATTTTAACTGAAAACGGCAAGTCATGTGGAAGGCAACAGTCAAAATGTTCACATCTTATAATTTGTCAACCAATAATTTGTTGTCATATTAGTGAGGTAAAGTTCACATTAAAAATAAGCATTCATCAGAAGATACTGATATATCTCGGACCACTAAAAAAATAAAGCTAAAGCGGTTTCACTGGTTACAAATGATCATTTTTATTAATCCAAGTCAAATGTGCAGCTTTAAATGTGAGACACATCAGTTTTCACTTGCTTCGGGCACCTCTTCATAATATATCTTGACAGATCTGTGTTTGCATTCATAATTTATCATCTTCAAAACAGATGCACGTTGCTGCACTTCTCTTCCTCTCGGCAGATTATTATGAACGCCTCATTTTACAAGCTCTCCTGTATTGCTCACGGGAGTGCTGTAGACACGGCTGAAGACCATACGTTTTTTCCTGCTGATGATGCTTTTCACACTCAAGCGCCCTCATGAAACTGATGCTAAGGCTCGTTAACAGGGCTCCATATGGACATTTACTACTCCAAACTGTTTGCATTATGATCAAATGGCTGATTTTGCTGTGTTCTAACTGTGTCCAGAGCTCATGTTTTTGGAGACGAGTGCTTTGACTGGGGAGAATGTCGAGGAAGCCTTTCTTAAATGCGCTCGCAGCATCCTCAACAAGATTGAATCAGGTAAGAGGTTATTGTGTTTTTTTTTTGTTTTTTTTAAGCTTCAGCAAAGTCTAGAGGTCATATAGGTGTGTGCAGTATTTATTCTCTCTAAAAATAATCTTGTAATTTAAACAATTTGTGAGGTGCATTATTGAAGAGCATGTCTTTTACTTTTGAGTCCAAAAGCATTGTGTAATGATGCCTGTTAGAATGCAGTCATTATTTATATACATATATATACATACACCCAGCAGCCACTTTTAGATACACCTGTCCAACTGCTTGTTAAAGCAAATTTCTAATCAGCCAATCACATGGCAGCAACTCGATGCATTCAGGCATGTAGACATGGTCAAAACGACCTGCTGCAGTTCACACCAGCATCAGATTGGGGAAGAAAGAAGATTTAAGTGACTTAAGTGACTGGTCTGAGTATTTCAGAAACTGCTGATCTACTGGGATTTTCATGCATAACCATCTCTAGGGTTTACAGAGAATGGTCAGAAAAAAAGGAAATATCCTGTGATATGGGTGCAAATACCTTGATGATGTCAAAGGAGAATGGCCAGACTGGTTCCAGTTGATAGAAAGGCAACAGTAACTCAAATAACCGAGGTATGCAGAAGAGCATCTCTGAACGCACAACATGTTAAACCTTGAGATGGATGGGCTACAGCAGCAGAAGACCACACCGGGTGTCAGCTAAGAACAGGAAACTGATGATTGGAAAAACATTGCTTGGTCTGATGAGTCTTGACTTCTGCTGCAACATTCGGATGATAGGGTCAGAATTTGGCGTCAACAACATGAACGCACGGATCCATCCTACCTTGTTTTAACGGTTCAGGATGGTGGTGGTTGTGTAATGGTGTGGGCGATATTTTCTTGGCACACTTTGGGCCCATTAGTAGGGCCAAACGGAATCTGCGGACATTTTTTGCTATTTTGTTAAAAATCTGCGGATTTATGCGGAATGATTTTGGGAGTATCATAACTAAAAACTTAATATATGAAATAAAAAGTAATACCTTTTTAACATTTATTTAATGTTTACAATACAGATCCAATTAGATCCACTTTATTTGGTAAACAAAGCAAGTCTTACATTTAAAATATCTACTAAAACACCGAAAATAGTACAAACTGTATTGTAAATAAATCACATGAATATTTTCATATTAGTCAATATTATTATTGAAATTAATTTGAAAACTGATTAAATATACATTTACACACATTTACACCAGTAAATAAACAGAATCAATGATGGGCTAAAAATCTGCGGAAATCTGCGGAATTCTGTGCACGCAGATTCCGTGTGGCCCTACCCATTAGTACCAATAGAGCATCGTGTCAACGCAACAGCCTACCTGAGTATTGTTGCTGACCATGTCCATCCCTTTTATGACCGCAGTGTACTCATCTTCTGATGGTTACTTCCATCAAGATAACGTGCCATTTCATAAAAAGCGTGAATCATCTCAGACTAGTTTCTTGAACATGAAAATGAGTTCACTGCACTCAAATGGCCTCAACGGTCACCAGATCTCAATCCAATAGAAAGGAAAAAAAGAATGCAGTCATGATGTCCCTGTCATTTAAAGGCCCCGTGAAGAGTCCCGTGTGTTTTTGTTTAACATATGACACAGTTTCAACTGAAACATGAAGATGGGGCTGGACATATAGTAGCCCCTCCCCTTTCAAAATAACAGCCAATAGCATTTTGTTTTGCCACAACTTTCAGTGGAAGTTGTTGAGATCAAGCACTTCAAATAAATTAAAAAAAACGAGAAGCGGCTTGGAGGGGGTGGGACATGTCAGATACTCGAGGGCATTTGATTGGTTGGAAGATTTGATAAGAAACTAAAATATGTCACGAAACAAAATTGATCCATTTTGCCGGAAGGGGTAAACTGATAGTTACTGTTTTGGAGTACACTAGATCAGTGGTTCCCGGCCTTTTTATCACCGCGAACCGGTCAATTGACAGTTTAACCACGGCCCAGGGAGCGGGTGAGAAGGTGGTACATAGATTGCTAGGCGACCATCAGCTGTTTTTTCAGAGGATGACATGTTGACATTTTTTTGTTTTTTTTTTCAACTTTTATTTATGGAGAAAATGAAAAAGCACTGGAGTGTTTGTGTGTTCTGTGATTGTCTGAGATAATTAGAGTAAGGAAAAAAGTTTGAAGCTGATCGATCAGTTCTTGTCACGACTCATTGTGTTCTCGCAGCATTCCGAAATGATGCGATGGTTTGTAACTGGGTGTGCCTGGAAGATACATGCACGTCTCTCCCAATGTATGCCTCCATTGGAAAGACGCAATATGTGAACAGCCACCGTCATTTGCGATCTCCTAAAGTTTTTCTTTGTCTTGCACAGACATGCTGGATTTGCCTGATTTGTTGACAAATGGGTTGCGGATCTTTTTCTTGGCAGTTAGTGGGTCCTTTACTAGGCTTTTTCCCCTTTGCAAACTTTCCTAAGATGTCTGTTTCTTACTCATTTTGCTAGCTTGTACTTAACTTCAGTTTAATTTCACTGTGTGTGTATGTAAAACACATAAATAACAGATCATTTAGCTGTGGTGAGCGCTGATAAAGAAAGGATTAAGCCAAATGAGAGGTTTTGCATGCAATCTGATCTACACTTTCTCTGATAGTTTTATTTCACTCCCAGCAGACCCAGTAACTCATTCGGGACATGCTCTAGGCTAGGGCTTCCCTTACCGTAATACACCTAAAACTCAAATTGTCTTGAAAACTTGTCAATAATCTCCAGTTTTAATGAATTATTCTCTTGTCACACTCCTTAACAGTGCCCGAATTTGTGCACATGACCTACTGATGAAGGATCTTGGAAGCTAGAGTGCTGATTGAGATGCAGCCACAGTCAGCTTCATTAGGTTGTGTTGTGTGTCGTTTCAGGTGAGCTGGATCCAGAGCGAATGGGTTCTGGGATCCAGTATGGTGACGCGTCCCTGCGGCAGATCCGACAGCCCCGGGGCTCTGCTGCACAGACCAAGCAGCAGTGTAACTGTTAGGGCTCTGAAGACCCTGAAACCACACAGGATGTCAGACCAGACACACACAACCCCCCCGCTCAGGTCAGTCAGCACTTTCATAGCACCAGATCATGTTTGGGTTTGCTTTTCTGAGATAAACCTTAAATAACCTGACTGAAAATCACAAACAGTAATATACTTACAGTTTAATGCACTATACACTACCTGACTTAAGTCTTGTCGTCTATCCCAGCTGTAACTTGATTTCTAGTTGATCATTTGTCAGAAGGTAGATTTTTCTGATGAATTGTTTGTTGAACTGCATCACAAATACTGCAGAAGACTTTTTGGAACCTGCATGGACCCAAGATTCTCACAGAAATCAGTCAAGTTTGGTGAAAGAAAAATCATGGTTTGGGGTTACATTTAGTATGAGGGCATGCGAAAGATCTGCAGAGTCGATAGCAACATCAGCATCCTGAGGTACTGTATCAAGACTTTTGTGCTGCCCATTACATTACAAACCACAGGAGAGGGCAACTTCTTCAGCAGGATAGCACTCCTTCTCATACTTCAGCCTCCACATCAAAGTTCCTGAAAGCAAGGAAGGTCAAGGTGCTCCAGGATTGGCCAGCCCAGTCACCAAACTTGAACATTATTGAGCATGTCTGGAGTAAGATGAAAAAGGAGGCACTGAAGATGAATCTTGAAAGAATCTTGATGAACTCTGGGAGTCCTGCAAGAACGCTTTTTTGCCATTCCAGACGACTTTATTAATAAGTTATTTGAGTCATTGCAGAGATGTATGGATACAGTCCCCCAAGCTCATGGGAGTCATACACAATATTAATTCTGCACCATGCACCATGACTTTGTATTCTATACTGTACATTATTTCTGTGAAATGACAAGACTTTTGTCTAAGCAAAGTCAGACCTTACTATCCTAATTAAATAATTAAAAATCAAGGCATGATCATATTTTATTTTGGTAAAATAAATGTAATCTAGAGGACTTTGCTTTTCATATAAGCCACTTCTGATACCAAATGATCAACTAGAAGTCAAGTTATTTTCTGTTGTTCCTAAAACTTGGATAGGCGACAAGACATTTGTCAGGTAGTGTATATTACAATGTACTCTGTTATGAAAGTATTATTAGAATAGTTAACCTTTATTTGTGTTTTTGTTTTGTACCTTGGACATGAGACTTGTAGTTTAGTTAACTAAAGGTGTAGCTCACCTAAAAATGTAAGTGTTTTAAACGTGTTTGAGTTTCTGTCTTCTGTTGAACACATGAGAAGACATCCTGAAGAATAAATGGATAAAGCAGCTAGTGACTTCCATTGAATTTTTTT
>CAIGQQ010004325.1:3733450-3794813 GCA_903798035.1 Danio albolineatus | reverse complement strand
AAAAAAAACATCCCATAATATAAATAAGTTGTCAGTTAATTAGAATATGTCAATAACTCAATTTTGACAAAAATGAATATAAATCTAAGGTGACGATTTGTACTTTCTAGGTCAGGGGTGACCAACCCTGCTCCTGAAGATCGACCGTCCTGCAGATTTCAGATGCAACCCATATCAAACACACATGCCTGTAATTATCTAGTGCTGTTAAGGTCCTAATTAATTGATTCAGGTGTGTTTGATCAGGGTAGGACCTGAACACAGCAGGAAGGTCGATCTCCAGGAGCAGGGTTCTAGGTACTAATATGTACCCTTGAGGTATTAATAAGGACCCTTTAGTTACAAAGGTGTACCTTTTGAAAAGCTCTTGTACCATTATTTCTGAGAGTGTATAGTATTGTTCTTTGATACCTACATCGTAAGTATGTGGCTTGAGTAAGTTCACAAATTCTGCAGAAAACATTTTATTTGGTCATATATTGCCCCAGAAAAAAAAAAAAAAAAAAACTTGAACAAAGTTCGGTTTTGACCTTAATTGAAAAAAGTTGTCACGATACTGGAATTAGGTACCAATTGGTACTGGAATTTAATAAACGTTCATTTCCTGCTAACATTTGAGCACTGTTGAGCACATTCTTAAACACCACTGATTTGCCATGGGGTTCACATGATTAGCAGAAATGACTGTGATTGGCCGTGAAGGTCATCAGTTCTGTGTAACTATAGATATAGGTACACTACAGGATTTTAAAGCCGCAAAGATAAGCTAATATCTATTTGGGATGCCACAATCCTCAATTTATTATTAAACCAGTTGGTACAACCTCCACATTTCAATACGCATATGGAATATGTGTTTTTCAGTTTTGCAATAAACTTTAAACATTTGATTTTACATTTTCCCACTTCCTTTATTTAATCTCTGAACTAGCTCTGTGCATGTTAGAATGTATGTTGTTTATGCACTGAAACAAGGCTCTTCGCGAGTAAATGTCCCATCAGTGAGCACTAAAATCGCAGATGCTTTCATGTGAAAATGAAAGTAACGTGAGCCACATGAGAGCATGTGGGTCCAGAACCAGAACTCGCTTGATGCGCAGGAGATCTCAAAAGTGCCTCAAACTATACTTTGACTAATACTTATATCCATGTCCGACTTGACAAAAAAATCAATCCGTTGTGCTTGGAATGTAAACATTCAGGAAATTGTATACTTATTAACTGTCATTGTGCTCTGTCTTAAAGTAAAAAAAACAAAACTAAAAAAACATCTAATTCCTGCTCTCCTTGTTTCTAATATTAATCAAACAGCAAAAGATAATGAAATCACTCATTCTTGACTGAATAGCCATATAGGCTACTGTAGCTCTGCATTTATAAACGTTTATTTAATTTGTACTGCTAAGATTCAGTATGCAGTGTTATATTTGACTATATTTTTCAATGTTAGATGCATGAAAAAGCATTGCTAGTTCTAGTAGTGTCTGTGCTATATTATATTTATTTTGTATGCTTTTTTGTTTTTTTTTTGCTTATAGAGTTTTTATTTTATTTTTATTTGACTGTGCTTTTTGTAATATAGAATATATGAAGAGTTTCGTTGCAAAACAAGATATATGCATTTTGAGAAATGTTGGTTATTTGACATTATTATTTAAGACATCAACAGTCAAGTTCATTCACAATTTTTGTACATTAAACTTGGTTTAATGGCGCAGTTTCTGTTTCAGTCCACGCCAAAAGCTCGCCTCGTCCTGTCCCCTACAGCTCGCCTACAGTATAAGCAATTAAACGGTAAACATTTTTTAGTTAGCCTAATCCTCTTTTTAAAAATATATGTTTTTTGTTTTGATATTATCGTTAAATCTATGAGCAAACTCGGAGCACTTCGCCAGCGGTGACTCTCCTCCCAGGGGATGCTGATGCTGAAGGTTTTATCTCACTTTGTAAAGAAACTGGTCTGGCGGATATCGTGTTTTGTGGAAAAATTAATTTTGTAGTCGGCCTAAAATGGTTATTCTTCAATTGTGATGATGGCAGCAATTCACAAATAGATTAAGGTACATCTGAACAGTGATTTCCAAAAATAAAATCTAAATGTCAAAAAATGGCGTTTATAGCGTTTTGCAACCAAACTCTTCATATATACTGGAACATACCAAAACCATGACCCCAAAACTGAAAACCGAACCATGAGAAGTCTGTATTGTTGCACCCGTAATATACATTTATATGACGATGTGGTGTATGAATTTGGTCTTGAGGAAAAGGTTAGGAGTGCTGCTATGTTTTTTAGAGCAACACATCAAAAGTCTGCTCTGGAGGTGTTTGTGTAGGTTTAGGGTTAATGTCTGTTGTCTGTTTCCTTTTATTTGCCCTTTTTATCACAGACGCTGTTCCCTCAGTAAAAACCAATCAAGGCTTTAACTACAAAGCAGAAATATAAATGACAGACGAGACGTTCAAGATTGTAAACCTGTATAAAACCATACGTCCTTGTACCCATTGCTACAGGAAAGTAAACATGCGGGGAAAAGCCAATGTCAGCTCTCCTTCCTCTATACAGTAGCTTTATGACAGGAGTCTGTGGAAGTCTTTTCAGACCACCAGAGCTTTTTTAAATGGCGTGATGTTGAATAGAGCAATTACACTTCGCCTGACAAGCAAAAAGAAGCTTATTAGAGTATGTGGAGGAGGAGAATTGTTAATCAAGATGGGGTCTGCTGCTATATTCATCGAGCGTTTGAGCGGATAAATTGGACAAGCTCATAGGGGATATATGGGCATTTAGCTCAAAGAGATGTCTAGATATCAAGTGAGGCCGATTTAGCAGTGCTTTCTAAATGCAGACATCATTCATTTCTTCAAAGCCCTTAATCTGAAGTATTAAACCTCGAAGCGTAACTCGTCCCACACAGTTTGCATCATGGCCTGGAGTGATACGTCAAACCTTTGGGTTGTTGAGACGAGGTGTGCTGTTACTTGATGATAAAGTAGTAGTAATTGAATGAGTGAAACTAATTATTTCTTGTGGTTAAGTTAAAATTGCTCGTATTAAAACTTGGTTTAAAAAACGTAGTGCTTTTTTTCCAAGCAAATTTAAATAGTAAATAAAATGTTATCACAAACAAGAAAGCTGTTTTCTTAAATATCAACCTGATGGTGTGATTGCTTACATCAGGGTTTCTTAACCACGTCAAGACCACCAACGCTGCATAATTTTGGATGTCTCCTTTGTCTGTCACTCCCGTTGCAAGTTTTTTAGGGTGCTTTCACGCTAGAACTTTTGGTCTGCACCTAGGTTTGTTTGACGTCAGAGTACGGTACATTTAGCTAGTGTGAACATGTCTTCTGAACTCTAGTGTGCAAGGACCTCCTACAAGGACCTCCTCCTTTTGTCTCCTCCAAAAACAGCTTCTACGAACATCGTTCTGAATGTTTATAATATTTTTGCCCCAGATGGATGTGAGTCGCTTTCTGTATGTCCAAAACCCAAAAGTCTCCATTAATGCAGGACAACTGCGATGAGCGTATATCTTTCCATTTTGGCGCTTTGCTTTCGTGTCCGTCACCTAGCAATAGCCGTACACACAACAACGGCTCGATGACGCAAACGTACCAGGGTTCAGAAGGAAAAAAGACAGTGTGAACACAAACCAACTGAGAAGGTGGTAAGGGGGCACAATCAAACTTGGGTACGGTCCAGGCAATTGAACCAAGTGTGAAAGCACCCTTATGCCGAGTTCAGACTGCATGATTTTAGCCCCGATTTTGACTCGCCGACAGATTTTGAGAAATCGCCGACAAATGTCTGAAATCACAGGAAAATCGGTGCTCGTTCGCGCGAGTAATAATCACACAATATGAACTATCAAAGATGCGATCTGAGAGAATTGCAAATGAGTCGTCGATGCCCGGGAGATATTTGGTGTGCTGAATATCTGGAGCTGTCGACGATTCAAATCATGCCGTGTGAAATGAGTTTTGACTGAAAATTACATCGGCGATCGCCTACAGCCAATGAGAGAGCAGCATGGCTACCTGCAGGCCAGCGGGAGGTTGAGGGAGAAAGTTAAAAGCGCTCATTTTCAGTTTATTCGGACACAAGAAATGGAGGAAAAATTTGTGTAAATTTGGCAGGAGCCCTCGTGTCTGTTTGACGTGTCATGTGAGCAATACCACAACCCAACCCGGTCAGCTCCATTAAAAGCTTCTTTCTCGTTATGTAGTTAATAACTAAAGATATACTACATGTTTTTGGGTGTGAGACATAGTTTAGACAAAGTTGTCAGCGATTCTTCCCTGTCGCCGATCCATCTTGAAGTGTAAACAAAGCAGCGACAAAACGCTAGCCCAGATAGTCATGCAGTGTGAAAACATCTGTGACACGACTACTTTGAAACTCATGCAGTCTGAACTCGGCATTAGTCTCTGCTGATGAGATAATGATCTGAATCAGGTCTGTTTGGTTTAGGAGACATGGGCTGTTTCTCAAATCCAAGAACGCACAGAACAGACTTGTGTTCTTGTGAAGACAGTTCTTGCCAGGTTACCTTGGAAGAACAAACTCGGGAGACCTTGAGAACACAGAACGCATCCTGTGAGAAATGAGATGCTGCATTCTTCCTGATGGTCACATGACCTTCATGTATTTTTAACGGGAAATTATTTAAGCATTACAACATCTAAATGACGATTTATTGATTTCCCCTGTTCAGTATGTATTACATGCACTAAAACCTTACAAATATATTTTGCTCAATACAAATAAAGCAGATTTTAATACGGATTTCAGCAAATAAACACTCTTAATGTGTTTATGCCTTTATTAAGATGTTCATGTTAATGTTTGCTTTCACTGTTTCATTTAGGCAAACTCCTGAGATAAATAAATGAACTTTGATAATAAACGGGTATAAAATACTTCGCTTCCCACCTCCTTATTCAGCCGCAATGACTTCTGGGACTTCTCAAGCGAGTTTTTTGCTCAAGTCTGTATCCACACTTCCTTGATATCAAGAACACATTCGGGAACTTTCACTTTCGTCCTCTGTTTTTGCGGGCTTGAGTTTTGGAACTGAACTTTGACGGTTATTGATGACCTTACTTGAGAACACGAGGACGCAAGAATGCATATTGAGAAACAGCCAAGAAAATTGTGCAGAGCTGGTGGTCCTCCAGGAATATGGTTGAGAAACACTGGCTTACATAATATAATTTGCTTTATTTATACTGAAGGAGTTACATTTTCAACCATACCTGTAGAAATATTTCAAATCCAACCAGTGTTGTTTTGATTGTATCATCATTTACTTCAACAGATAATTCTGAATCAATAACTCATAAGACTGACTTGCAATAATCGCTAATTATCAATATTGTACGCTCCTAGTATATAGAGCTGCACAATTAATCGTAAAAAGATCGCGATCTCGATTCGAACCCCCTAGCATTTCTTTGATTCTGCCAATCATACTTTCAAGTTCAGGAGAGAAGCAAAGACGGCCGCACAAGTCATGATGTTGTTTTACATACAATGCTCAGCAGCGTGGACACCTACAAATGGTGTTGAAAGAGATGCATACTGCATTTATAAAGTATAATTCACCCAAAAATATCATTTCTGTCTTCATGTGATGATGTAGTTGCGGCCGCAAGCACACACGTGACGTGAGCTGACTGTGAGCTGTTACTTCAGAGAGGGAGGGCGCACGCCTGTGAACAAATCCTACTTTAGTGAACAGAACTTGCATAGGCTGTGAATAACAGCTAATAAAGTTGTAAATGACATTCAGTTTGTGGCACAGAGCGATTGTTTGGGAGCCGCGCGGGAAGTATGAACCGCTCGTGAAAATGAAACCGAACGCACACATCATTTAAATGATCAGATCGCATTTTAGAGTAATGATTAGACAAACAAGCATATAATATGTTTTCTTTCATAGCGAACACAGAGTGTTGTGCATGAGAATAAAATGTTTAATAGTGTCAGTATAACTCTAGCCTATATAATGCAGGAGGTATGATAATGACAAACTTCTGATTTTACCAGTAGAAAAACTGGTCTAATAATGTTGTCAATGACAGATTGCAAGCATATGTCTCAAACAGAATAATTCAACATCAGAATTAGGAATAGTTGTATTCTGAAATAACAACAATAATAGCCTACTCATATTAACCTTTATTTTACATCTACAAAATCGTGGGAATATTGTGATCTTTATTTTAAGCAAAAAAATTGCGATTCTCATTTTAGCCAGAATCTACTTGTATATGATATTGCTATTCTTTTTTTCTTAGAAAGCCCTCAAGGCTATGAGAAGCAGCTGGTGCATAAATATTGTATTTAATGTATTTTGTAATTACAGTATTTCCTCATAAAATGCCTTCCATTCACTTCTTGTTGCAGTGTTTTTCAGTTTTTCAGTCGTTGTAGCTTATTGATCTCATGCTCTTTTAAAACTTGAGCTCGAAGTAGTTGCCCGACTCAAGCTCGTGGTTTTCTGTACTTGAAAAACCATACATGAGAAAATTGAACAATTTCTGACCAGACATATATTGAACTGTACATTATTTCAGCTGTAGTTGGAAAGATTCGGTTCGGAGATATTCCTCTATGAGAGTCTATGTTTTGTCCATTTCCTTTAACCTTCACATTACTGTTGTGGCGTTTCTCTGAAGTTCCTCATTTGTGCTGCTGGACACAGTAATGGATGAAAGTGCACTTAGGGCTCTGCTGCTCACTTTCTCCAGCCTTTTCAGGCATAGTGTTTGCTCGCAAAGTGCAGTCGGAGCGTTGGGTTATCTGGCCTAATTCGTTTATTCCTTTCTCTCTTCCCCTTGTCTGAGAGTAGATTTTTATCGAAGTCCTCTCTTGTGTACTGGGCATTATGATTTAACCCTGCTGAAGGTCATATGGTCAGCATGCCTGCCTGCTTGCGTGTAATTTGCGCTATCTTGCAGGAAAATCTTAGACCTGTCAAGCCGTCCTCCCCCTTTTTTTTGCATCTGTTGTCAAAGCTTGTGTTAAATGCTTATGTTGCGGTCAGATTAATCTCCTAAGTAAAAAACTCTGCATGATCGGTTAACAGATTGTATTTGTTGGTCAGTCGATGTCAGGTGGGTTAAAGGAGAGAGGAAAGGGCTAATGCTGGTTAACCGTTTTAATAGATTGCTTGGTAAGGAAGAGGATTATAGGGTGATCAAAAGTTGACGTGCAGAATATTTATTTTTAAGCCACAGATAAATAAGTGTGTTGTGTGAATATAAATTAAAAGTATTTTTTACATTTATTTATTGTTATTATTTTTTAATAATTATTTTTTCGGGGTTTTTACAGTTAATGGACAGGACAGTTGCGATAACAGACAGAAAAAAAAGTGTGGGGAGCAGAGAGAAGAGAAGGATCGGCAAAGGATTTGAGCCGGGAATCGAACTTGGGTCGCCGTGAGCACCTATGAGCGTGAGTACGCTCTAACCCAGGCATGTCCAAACTCGGTCCTGGAGGGCCGGTGTCCTGCAGATTTTAGCTCCAACTTGACTCAACACACCTGCATGGATGTTTCTAGAAAGCCTAGTAAGAGCTTGATTAGCAAGCCCAGGTGTGTCTGATTGGGGTTGGAACTAAACTTTGCAGGACACCGGCCCTCCAGGACCGAGTTTGGACACCCCTGCTCTAACCACTAGGCTATTGGCGCCAACATTAATAGTTAGTAAATGTCACATGTTTAGTTTTTACGAGGATGAGACATAACAACATTAAGTGAGTTTTTCTGGTGCTGGATGAAAGCGAGAAACAACAACTGAAATTTGAAACAAAAGTATTAATTTAATAAACAATAAATATGAGAATTTAGAATGTAAATTAATTAACAGAATCCATGGAAAAAGGAGATATTTTTAAAAATGTAAGTTTAAAACTACTACAAAGTTCAGTAATTTAATTGAAGCTATTGCTTTTGCTAAAGTAATACGTAGAGTGTTGGATAGCATGTTTAAAAATAAAACGAAAATAGAAGTAAGCAATGGCTTGTACACTCCAGTCCGTAATTAAGGGAAATAATTTCATACATTAAATGTTAATTAAATTAAAACAATGACATTTTATCAGTAATTAGAAGCAACAGATTGAGTTTACAAACCTACAATTGTTTTTAGAAATTTAAATGTGTATATTTAAAAAAAATGCCCTGACAAGTAAAATATTATAAATAATAGTTGATGGCTTATACCATTCAGTTAGTAATAAAAAAAAAACATTGCAAACAATAGATCAAGTAAAAAAAGCTTCTAGTTGATCATTTGTTATCAGAAGTGACTTATATAAAAGGCAAAGGCCTCAAGATTATGGTTCTAGAAAATATGATCATGCCTTGATCTTTAATTATTGAATCAGGACAGTAAGGTGTGACTTTGCTAAGACAAAAGTCTTGTCAGTCAACAGAAAAAAATTACAGTATAGAAAATAAAGTCATGGTGCAGTGAAAAAAAGAAGTAATATTGTGTATGACTCTCATGAGCTTGGAGGACTGCATCCATACATCTCTGCAATGACTCAATTAACTTATTAAAAAAGTAATCTGAAATGGCAAAGAAAGCGTTCTTGCAGGACTCCCAGAGTTCATCAAGATGTTTGGATTCATCTTCAATGCCTCCTCCTCCATCTTACCCCAGACATGCTCAATAATGTTCATGTCCGGTGACTGGGCTGGCCAATCCTGGAGCACCTTGACCTTCTTTGCTTTGAGGAACTTTGATGTGGAGGCTGAAGTATGAGAAGGAGGGCTATACTGCTGATGATTTTACCCTCTCCTGTGGTTCGTAATGTAATGGGAAGCACAAATGTCTTGATACCTCAGGCTGTTGATGTTTGCCAATCACTCTGCAGATCTCTCACATGCCTCCATACTGAATGCAACGCCAAACCATGATTTTTCCTTCACCAAACTTGACTGATGTCTCTCAGAATCTTGGGTCCATGCGAATTCCAATAGGTCTTCTGCAGTATTTGTGATGATTGGGATGCAGTTCAACAGATTATTTATCAGAAAAATCGACCTTCTGCCTCTTTTCCAAATGATATTTTTATGATTTTATGAAATTTTTATGCCACTTTTCCAACTAGAAATCAAGTTGAAGTTAAAAATATAATCTAAAATAAATATTAAAAATAGTTATTTGAACAATATATAAATGTACAATACGATACACAAATTCTAAATCCATTTTAAAATATTTCATTCAACAAACCTAACAAAATGAATTTTTTTTTTTCTGTCGATTGCTATTGTCGACTTGTGTACATACTGTAATTATTATAGGCCCATCTGCTTCAGTCCCCGCTTATTTTGAGCTTCTCAGCTCTATTTACTCTATTTAGTCTATTTAGCATGCTGATAAGAGTCAGCAGGTAAAAAAAAGGAAGAGCTTGTCTATTACTTCACGAAACACTTGACTATGGAAATGAGTAGATTTGTTGTCCCTTAATCTCTTGTAGCCACTTGTTCCATTCTCACAGTCTACAAAGGCGAATCTTGCTAAGGCCCATTGCTCACTCTGCAGTGCACTACGGCTCAAAGTAGTGAGAATAGCGGGTGTTTTTCCATGCAGAGAGCAGATGTCACAGTGCCACAGCTTCACATTGAATGGAGATTGGTTGTAAAGTTGCAGGAGGTGTGGTTGTACTCGAGTCTTAAACAAGGGCCTGGGAAAAGTGGCGGCAGTGAGAGCCTGTGCCAGTCATGAGGTTGCGAAAAATCCACATCGGGAGGGAGTGGAGATGAAAGCAGAGGAGAAGATCAGGAGCAAATTCAAACAGCACAGCCTCTAAACACCCTCCGATTAACCCAAGCTAAATGGTTTAATTCGCCTTTCAAACATACACATGCGTGTGCTTGAGTCTTTCTTGTGGAACTAGTCTGACAGATGCTTCTGAGGTCTCTGCACAATCTGGCCAGCGGAGCCCGCGCTAACACTTTCAGCCTCCATAGCCCTTCAAGCTGCTGTTTATTCTTCTGCTTGGCTGCACTGTTGGCAGAGGATACCACTGCGCTGTGAATGTGTGAGGCCTCCTCGCGTACAGCTAGTTGCCTCCAACTGCTTTCATGCTGTTTGGGACTGGAACAGGACATTGGAGACATGTGGCCGTGTCCCTGCGGTGAATCGGGTGGTGATAGTCTACTATCTCTAGAGGGATGCTGGGGTGATTTAGTTTCTGCAGAGTGTCTTGCGTTGATTTTTGACACCTGACGGTCAAGCACACACTTGTGACTCATCTACTGAAGAGACATCCAGCATGGCTCTGCTTGCTAAGGGAAGTTTTGAAGAACAAGTACTTTTTTTGAGTCTGATTTTTAGAGGCTTGGGCAGCATCACACTTTTGGTAAACGTCTGCCAGGCAAGTTAGTTTGGTGTATTCCACACATCATCTCTTGTTGCGCTCACGTCTGCGGGACGTGAGTCCAACGTCACACGTCACCTCAGACGTCACACCAAGTACTGCTCACAGACCTTTTCCTAAACGTCTAATGCTTAGGACACACTTTTCTGGAAACACTTTTGCAGATCCTCAGTCATCCTTTGATTAGTTTAAATATGCAGGATTTGCGGGAGTCGAGTGTGCAGCGATCTTTTTCAGGCCACCTGGAAACAAGTCTGAGTGGTTAAAAAAAATAGCTAGTAGATATGTATTGGTGTAATAAACGTATCTATTATCTATTATATCTACCTGTCTATTATTGTGAGGACAACTTTGTGACGATAAGCATTTATCAATTTGACTTAAACACTGGATTATTAAAAGTAATAAAAGCTTCAACCTGTGATGTTGACAAACTATAAGTTATAAGCTATGCTTATTTTCTTTTTTTTTTCTATATAGGGAGGGAAAACCTTTTGATATTCTGTCATTTTGATCGGAAAGATAAGAAAAAGACATTGTTCAAAACAGTAACTGTTTTTTTTTTTTTTTTTTTGTGCATGCTAGGGTTGTCACGATACTGGAATTTGATCTTACGTTTTAACAATGTCCATTTCCCGCGAACATTTAAGCGCTGTGGAGCACGTTCTTAAACACCTCTGATTTGCCATTGTGTTCATGTGCTCAACAGAAAATACCGATTGGCTGTGAAGGTCATCAGTTCACCGAACTCACCGCTGTTTATTGCATATAACACACATACATACAGGGACACTGGTGTGTTTCAAAGTCACATTGATCATCTGGTTTGTCTATAAACTGACATACGAGCGATCCGCTGATGAATCACGGCTTTAAAACACTCCAGTGTCACTGTAGCTGCGGTTACATGAAGTACACGAAATGATGACCTTCTTGGCTAAACACAGTCATTTCTGTTGAGCAGGTGAACACAATGGCAAATCAGCAGTGTTTAAGAATGTTCTCCTCAGCGCTTTAATGTTCGCGGGAAATGGACGTTTTTAAAAACTTAAGTACTGATTGGTATCGAATTCCAGTATCAAGACAACTCTAGTGTATGCTTACAAATACATCAAAACATTGTTTTCATCTTTTCAGTCTGTCTGATCTTTATGAAGAAATGCGCCACCAAAATAATGAATGAATCTCAGAACGGGCGATTTCCTATGTGATTTTGCTGTGAGATCATTTATAATATTTATGCGTCGTTGATGTAAACTTTTTAAAGACATTTGTCAATAAATGATGCAAAGTTGCATCGTGTACTGTTATTCCGAGGGCAACTTCACACTTAAAATCAGTGCGCAGCACGAAACAAAACATGATTGGTTTGTTAATCTGTCAGTCATATAACACAGGTCCTTGCCCATTCAAAGTGCCAGAGCTCCCAGACCTTCAGCTGTCTGAGGTCTGGCTACGCGAGACTATCGGGAGTTTATGACCGATTCGTAATGAAGAAATGGCCATTGTTGATCGAGAACACTCTGATTGGCTGTTCAGCTAAGAATCAAAGTGCAAGAACAAAAACTGAACTGAAGAATCTAAACAAATAATGCAAGTCAATAGGGAACACAAAGAAGCCGTCTGTCTTCACATTTCGTAATTATTGGCGAAATACAAGCGAATCCCACCCATGTGGGATGCATAAACACTGCTTGCAGTTTGTATGTGTGCAGCACTAGCTGTGGTTTCCCATTGAATGGTGATACAGATGCTGCCACCTGCAGGTGTTGAAAGATATATCCTCTCTTGAAGGCACAGAACATACACTGTAAAACCCAGCAGTCAACTTTATCAAATGAAATGAGTGTAGTCAACTCAAAATTTACAGAAAGTTCATTGTACTTATTAACTCGAGGTAATGAGTTAAATACCCCATTAATTTAACTTAAATGAAGTTCACAGTACTCATATAGATTATTTTTTTTTTTACTCAAATGGTTTGTAGCAATCTGTTTCCTCAAACGGTTTGAGTTGCCTTAACTTCATAGGTTTTACAGTACACAGTTGGTTTGAGTTGGTCTTCATTTATTGGGTTTTACTGTGCTCAAATTGCTTCGTTTACTAAATAGATTAAGTTTACAGTACTCATTAGGATTAGTTTTTGAACTTAAATGGTTTGTTGTAATCGGTTTCCTTGATGCATCTGAGTTACCTTGATTTTCGGGGTTTTACAGTGTATGTTTTCTTTTTAGACATCTGTCATCCATTTGGTGTGTCCACAAGCAGCTTTTTGGTCTAGATTGGACAAGACACAGCTGACACAAGACGACAACAGTTGGTGTGTCTTGGGCTTTAAATGTATTGGACTCATCTGATGTAATTTAAGGAATAGATAATCAATCAATTTACTCCAGATCATTTCAATCCAAACACATTAAACTTCATCTTCAAAAACCAAACATGAATATCTTCTTTTATGGCATTTTTTTGCATTACAACAACATTTGGATATTGTAGGTTTTGTAAAAAGTCCATAAGTCTGTTTAACATGTTTTGATGTTGATCAAGCAGTAAAAACGTAATAAAAGGAATATTTTTTTCCAAATGATACTAATTGAGTTTGGTTTCATGCTTTAACATTCAACTCTTGGAGAAAAGTAGCAGTTGAAAAGATTCAAGTTTGTGTTCAACTTTTTACATGCTTTTTGGTTAAAACATTCTTTAAATCTGCATAATGTTGACCAGTGAACCAGTGCTTTTAGCATGTGATTGACTGTAAATATTTTAGTATGGTTCTGAGAAAATGCCTGTGAGATTTCTGGGAATGCTAATGCATTATCTCCCTGGCCTAAACAAACACATTGCAGTCCTGTTTGCTTCTGAAAAAATGTTCACAGTGAAAACTTAAATTGTGTTGGAGTAGTAATTTCTGTCTCAGGTATAACCGACAGGTTCTGCATGTTAATAGTAAGGCCGCTCTTCTGAGGACTCTGAGGTTACTGCTGCCCATGGCTGAGTCAGTGCAGGCGGGATGAGGCTAATACCATTCCCCGTCTGAATGCCCATTTAAAATGGACGAGCAAGCACAAAACCCTCCAACCTCTGGCTGCCTTAGGGCTGTTTTCGCAACTGCCAAAGCCAGAGGCGAGTCTGACCGAGCAAGAAAAACACATACACATACTCCCTCTCCTGTTTGCATGATCTCTCTCTATTTTGACAATTAGCCGTTTCTTTGAGGATTTGATTTGAGAAAACATAGTCATGTCAACGTGAACTTTTAAAGACTGAAGAGAAGATATACAAGATGGCTTACAAGTTGTTTTCCTCTCCAAAGAGCATAGCCTATTTATTTATTTTTTCCCTTTTTTAGATTAAACTTCAGCTGATAATTTTGTGTAGTAAACTCTCGCTTAAATCTCCCTCTATCCAATCATATACATGAATTCCATATACAGCACAATCAGTAATGGGAATAACAGTGCTATAAATAAACGGTGATTCTCTGTTTCCCCCGTTACAACACCATTAGCGTTACTGACAATATAAAATGCGCGTTACTATGATTGAAAACACTGAAGCGATTTTTAATGCTAGCAGTGTCTCTCTCAGCCACAGGACCTCTCTTTCTCTGGTGTGGGTGTGTGTTCGGGGCTGGAACGAGACACATAATCAACCAGTGATGATAATCGGTGTGTCTGTGAACGTGGTGTAGCTGAGAATGTGATGAATCCAACAAATTCAAAGGTAGCTTTTGCGAACTGGAAATATAAGCACTACTTTTCCCTCATTTAGGTGAAAGGCAAGGATGTTTATGCTAATATTTATAATGATATGTTGAATTTGTTGGTCGTCTCTCACATTGTCCCACAACAACATTAAAGAAAGTAAGGAGGGGCGATGGTGCAGGGTGTTGCAGACAAAAGTGAAAAGGGTTAGGAAGTTGGGGGAGAAAGTGAGGAGTGGGCATGTGAGGATGGGGATTGGTAAAACAAGGTGCCGATTTCAGAGGTTCCACATCCGACTTGTTCTGGCACAAATTAAGCCCTGTATGTAATGTAATTTAATGTAATGTGTAGGCCACAAACCCAAAGTGCTTCACAATAACCAGAGGGGAGTCTCTCCATACTACGACCAGGTTGCAGCATTCACTTGGATGATGTCACGGCAGCCACAGGACAATGGAACCAGTGCACTCACCACACTCCAGCTGTACAGTAGGTGGAGTGGAGAGACAGTGATAGGGCCAATTCGGTGGCTGGGGATGATTGGGAGGCCATGATGGGTAAGGACCGATGGAGGGAATTTGGCCAAGACACCGAGGTCACCCCCTACCTTGGGATTTTTTTTTTTTTTTAATGACCACAAAGAGTCGGGACCTCGATTTAACGTCTCATCCGAAAGACGGCACTTACTGACAGTATAGTGTCCACTTCACTTTACTGGCGTGTTAGGATTCAACACAGACCGCAGGTCGAACACCACTGCTGGCCTCACTAACACCACTTCCAAAAGCAACCTAGTTTTCCAATGTGGTCATCCATTTAGGCACTAACCAGTCTCAGCCCTACTTAGCTTCAGTGGGTCTTGGGCTGCCGGGTCATATGGCTGTGGCGCCTATCAGTTACTAACTGTTTTGTGAGAAGTAATTAGTAACTATAATTACTCTTTTAAAAGAATGTGCGCAACACTGATCACAATACAGTAAACATGGGTATGTGGTGGCTACTTTTATTGCAGGTTTGAACATAGAATGAAGCCATTACTGAAACAGTATTGGTTCATTTGGATATAAAGCCTTTGTAGCCTTGCAATTTTATGTAAAAGAGCGACCTGTATATATTTTTCCGTATTTTTCATTTTGCAGACCGAAACCAGTCATATAGAAAAACTGAGAACAACATAGGAATACAATTTTCATTTCTGAGTAAGCTATTCCTTTAAAATGGCAGAAAGTATTTGATTTTTTAGTCTTTTTTTTAATTTAAGCTGCCCTCTTTGAAGGAAACGAGCAGAAAAAAATGTCCACAGACATCTGCCAGTGCTGCTGGAGCCTAGTTACTGTGGCAACAAGTTAAAAAAAAGTTATCTCTAATTGACACCGTGGCAAGCTCAGGTGTTTTCATAGTTTGTTTTCACTCTCTAGAGAGTGAGTCAGATGTCTTGTGCTCGCTTAGCATTTGGTTTCCTTCTCTCTCTCTTTTACTTGCCCCCTGATCATCTGTTTTCAGTTGTCTGTTGTCCTGAATGCCTTGTTCTTGTCCGCTCTTTCTTGTCAAGAACTTCCGGCCCATGTTTTCCACAGTGCAATTAAACAGAAGGGGAAAGTGCACCATCATCCTCTACTGCTCCAGGAGCTAGCAGCATGTCTGGGCAAATATGAGACTTTTACAACACTCTTAAAGTGAACATGCCCTATTAGTGAACCGCTGCTGCTACCAAGCCCTGTTAACTCCCTGCCAGTTCATTGTTGTTCCTCTGTATGGTTTTTTCCTCTTTCTCTCTATCTTGTTGGCTCATGTCAGTTGTGTCAGGATTGGAATTTATAGGTTTATTACAACGTCATTAAAATGTAGATTACAGTATTGAGGCTTCTCTGTTTGGTTATCAGCAGAACTGCCAACTGACAGGAAGTACGAACCAACAGTCTGGCATGGAAATGTGGCTGATTGAGTGCTTTAACAGGGTCAAGCCAGTCAAGGAAAGGACATGTACATACATACAGTAGTCAACATTTTAAGTGGTTCAAAACCTTTCATCAAAGTGTCCTTAAATAATTAAATAAAACTCATTCTTGCTTTAGGACAATCTCGTTCATTAATTTATTCTTTAACCTTTGGCTTAATCTCTTGGTTATCAGGGGTCGCTACAGCAGAATGAACCGCCAGCTTATCCAGCATATGTTTTAAGCAGTGGATGGCCTTCTAACTGCAAACTAGTACTGGGAAACATCCATACATTCTCATTCACACACACTCATACACTACGGCCAACTTAGATAATTCAATTCGCCTATAGCTCATGTCTTTGGATTGTGGGGAAAACCGGAGCACTCGGAGGAAACGTGAACATGGGCAGAACATGCAAACTCCACACAGACACACCACCTGGCCCAGCTGGGACTCGAACCAGTGACCTTCTTGCTGTGAGGCGACAGTACTAACCACTGAGCCTCCCTAAGACAATTTTGAAAAACAAATGTGATTACTTCAAATGTAATTCCACATAAAATCTTTCATCCAGAGTTTTTGTTGGTCCACTTTCTGTTGCCAACCAAAGCTGCTGGGATTTGTGGTACAGTATATGTGTGACCCTGGTCTTTATAAAAAAAGAAACCCCAACTGAGATGAAATGTTTGACAAATAAATCAGGGGACACCACTACAATACCCACACAATTCATCATATGTCATCGTGATCTCTTCATATGTGATCGACGATCGTGACTGCTGTAGTTATTTGTGGTTTTTTTGGTATTTATCTTCTTCAGGAAATAACCGAAGAAAGCAAAATAATGTTATCATAATAATATAACATGGCAATATGCTCGTAACTGCACTGTGCATTTACACCATGGCCATATTTATCTATGTAACACAAGAAAACATTAACATTTACATTATAGCACACACTATAAAAAGATAATTCCCAGCCACTAGACTTTTCTGACAGGGTATTTGAGTAACAGATATTAAAGTATGTTGTGGGACTACTATACAAGCATTATTTATTTATTTATTCATTCATTCATTTTCTTGTCGGCTTAGTCCCTTTATTAATCCGGGGTCGCCACAGCGGAATCAACCGCCAACTTATCCAGCATATTTTTTACGCAGCGGATGCCCTTCCAGCCGCAACCCATCTCTGGGAAACATCCATACACACACATTCACACTCATACACTACGGACAATTTGGCCTACCCAATTCACCTGTACCACATGTCTTTGGACTTGTGGGGGAAACCGGGGCACCCGGAGGAAACCCACGCAACCACGGGGAGAACATGCAAACTCCACACAGAAATGCCAACTGACCCAGCCGGGGCTCGAACCAGCGACCTTCTTGCTGTGAGGCGAACGTGCTACTCCCTACGCCACCGTGGCACCCATTTATTTATTTATTATAATTTTTTTATTTTGGCATTATGAATGTATTAGAACATATGCTTGTTTGTTGTAAAAATTCAGAATAATGACAAAAAATCTTCTTACTTCCATTTGCAGCCATGCTACCATTGTAGATGGTGTATTCTGTGAAATTTTTGTAAAGTGTGATCCTGTCTCAGGCCCCGTTTACACTAATGCGTTTTCATTTTAAAACGCATAAGTTTTGCTACAGTTACGCCATCCGTCCACACTACGCCGGAGTTTTCGAGCTTTGGAAGCGCTGGAAAGGCCGTTTTCATTCTAAAACGCTGCTGCTCCGTCTCAGTGTGGATGAGGGAAAATGAGGACGTCTGAAAACGGAGGCGTCGCTGCTGAGATTCGCTACTCGATTGGGGCTTTTGGGTCATTGCGGATCCTTCCCTTATTCGTCAAGCCCCTATCACATGACTATAACGCCACCGGAAGACGGCAGACCAGCCTTCACTGTAAACAACAACATGGACACAGAAATGGGAGCGTTGTTTGCACTATTTTCCGTTTTAGGCGGCATTGTGCAGTTAAACTCTGCCTTTTTTACGATATATTCGCAAGAGGCAAGCTATTGTTCGAGCACTCGCTAATCGATCGTGTTTCAAGCAGCGTAAGCCCTATTTAGAATGCCGAGCGAGACACATGCTTCCTGTTTATACTTGAACGCGCATACTGAGAGTGCGCAAATGGTCACGTGATATTCGTTTTTGGTGGACTAGTGTGGACGGAGATATAGAAACGCTGGGTGAAACGCTAGTGTGGACGCGGATCGTTTGCATGCTAAAATGCCGTTTTAAAACTAGAACGCACTGGTGTAAACGGGGCCTCAGTTTCAAGGGCTATCTAGCCTTTCTCCTTAGCCAACGCCTCTTAAGCTAAAGAGAGTTGGGACACCAATGTGGGGTCATTGGGGTAAGGGGTAGAATTGGCTTTGGTCCTTAAGGCTGATTTATACTTGTCCCGTGAAGGAGCTCTAGATGGAAACTGTTGTTTTGTGTTTACCTTATGATAAAAGTTGTTGCATGTCCGCCAGTTCCTGCCTCAAAATTAGCAAGTTTGAGCCACTTGTACATTAAGGTAGCGTTCAGAAAAAAATAAACACCAGCGAAGAAACTGAACACAGTGGAACATAACCTCACTGCCAGCTAGCATTTCAGTAATGTTATTGCTGAGCAACACAAACAGCATGCAGAAGTATAAATGCACGACAACGCGTGTAGCATGTGCCGTGGGTCACACCGATCACTTGACGTAGAGGTATAAACCAGGCTCAAGTCACTGCCATTATTGTTACAGGCACTTTTCATGACTACCATAAAAATAGAAGGGGCATTGGTTATTCATTCATACAGATATCTTTTGCTTTGCTCCTAAAAGTACATATGAGTCACACCTGTGATTGAATACAGTTGTAAATCCCAAAGACTGACTGTGTGTATGTTAGCATAGAAATGTAGGATTTCCCACTCAAAGCTTGCACACAGTGGGTCTTGTCATTTCTTTTAACAAGTGTCATAATCCAGCAGTGCAATAGCATATTTCTTGCCTACATAAAAAAGAAGATATTTTTATGTTGTAGTTTCATTTGAAGGGACCAGACTGGTTAATAAGCTAGTATGTTTGCGTGTGCGTGTTAGAGACTTTGACACGCTCTATCATTGCAAGAGCAGATGGTACATTTATAAGTGTAGCGTATGTGCGCGAGAACCATCTGTTTGAAAGAGAGTAACCCTTCTGTGCTAGTGTCCCATAGGTTATGCTATTTACATATAACACACATGCTTGCTTTAAACACTTAAAATATAGCATTGCACATAAACACACGGGGTTCCCACAGTTACAGCCCTCCCCAAAATATCAGGATGTTTACAGGCCTGCAAAAGTGATGAGTCATGGGACTTAATACCTTCTAATGTTAGAAGCCATCGAGTCTAAAGACTTTGGCCTTTTTTTCTATGTATTAATCAAACTACTTGACTGACCATTTGAATTATTCTTTAAATTCGTATACAGTAATCATTAACAACTAGAAAGGTCCATTAGTTAAGTATTTGAACTCTGGACCAGGTTGAATCAAAATGAATTCTGATTATTAGTCGTTAATAGTTCTTTCTTTAAACAAATCTAGATTCCCTTAAGTTTGGTTTGTGGGTTGAGAGGATTTTCAAGGCTTGGCCAACACTCTTTGTACCTCCAGCTCCCAACACCTGTACCTTAGCGCAATTAACTAGCCAATTAGTCTGTAAATCTCTGCTGTTAGTGGAATAGATTGGCAGCTGGGAAGGGAGTGTTCGGCCCTAAAGGAAGGAGGCATTGTGTAATTATAATTGCCTCTTTGTGTGGAAATCTTGTGTACATTTACATCTGCCTTTTTATGTGAGTGTTAAGGGTGTGTCTGTACACATTATAGTGTTTGAATGCATAGCATCTGACTGTAGTGTACTGTTACCATTAAAAATAGCTCCTAAAAAGTCTCTTTATAGATTGTCTGTTGATGGTGGTCCAACATAGAGATGTCAAGGGACAGACTTCGGTACCAGTTGGGATTGAAATTTTTAAAAATGTCATTGTCTGCTAACATTTGAGCACTCTTGAGCAGGTTGTTATACACAGCTGATTGGCTATTGTCTCACATGCTTAACAGATATGACTGTGATTGAATTTATCATCATCACCTCATCTGTGTAAAGCACTTTGTAAAGAGCCTGAAGCCATGATCATTGTAGCCAATCACAGCCATATTTGTTGAGTGTGTGAACACAATGGACTATCAGAAGTGTTTAAACATCTAATGAACGGCACTCAAAAAGCAAGCAGTAAATGCTGGAATTGTCACCTTTTTACAATTTCATTGCTTGTGACAACAGTAGTCCAGGTGGACACAAGCCATCCTATACATTTAGCTTCAGCACTGGAAGACTCTAGTAAGAGCTTGATCAGCTGGTTCAGGTGTTCGTGTTTGATAAAGATACTGCATACTAATCACTCCTGGCCTTAAGGGGATATTCACATTGCCAGAAATGACAAAAATGGGTGGATGTTATTTTTTTAATTGAGAGCTGGTGATTTAAGATATCAATGGCAATGTATTGCTGTCAACTTGCAAGTCTGATGACTTTATTTGAATGGATTCAGTACAATTTTTAAAATGGTGTGATAAAGTTTGATATAGCAGTTGAGTTAGAATAAACACCAACAGCAGCAAAAGTAGTAACGAACTGTACAGCAAACTAGCAATGTTTTCTTATTCACTATAATAGCATTTGTCCAGCAGACTTAGGCGAAGGTTTTGTGTATCTCTTCATTATCTCTGAGGAGAGCCACACAAAAATAGACAACACACACACACACAAAAGTACCGAAATGATATTGTTCATCTTAAACACCTGCTATAGCATCCAGCTGTGGTCTTGCCAGAGATTTTTTTTTTTTTGGCCTGTTGTCAATTGTTCCAGAAAGTAGGAAGAATAGGATAGAGTGAAAGCATGTTTGAAGAGTGACTCCATAAGGGTAGAGTTGAATGAAGGTCATCAGTCTTGGTAATGACTGCAGTAGGTTCTGTGGATTGTAGAGGTTGGCCTGGACTGCTGTGTTGGTGTGTGGCTGAATAGAGGGAGCCCCTATCGCTGTCAAACCTGCCACCATGCAAGCTGGTGTGAGGAATTAATAGCTGTCATCATGCGCGGCACCCTGATGAGAAATATTTAGAGCCTTTATCGTGAGAGAGTTGTGTTGGAGAAGAGATACAGCAGCTAAACTCAACTATTTCTCGTCTCTCTAGTTTTCCCTCTAAACAGATCTCTGTTTTCTCTGTTTTGTTATTTTGCTTTTGCTCTTCCACCCTCCCTTTTTGACACACACACCCTCACTTTTCCTTCTCACTTGCTTGAGCAGACCTCTGTTCCAAGTTTCAGGCTGAGAAAAGCATGTGTGTGCTTTTCAGGAGTGAGAGAGGAAGCTGTCCCACACATTGGTCATGATCACAATCTGGCTTTAATGAGAAATCCCCTGCTCGCCCTCTCCACTACAAGCACAATTCTGTAAGAAAAAAAGGTTTTTCATTTTTTTTAAAAATGTTATTCCAAGGAGGATGATATTTGCTTTGGTTAAACAAGTCAGTAATGGATTTTGACAGTGAAACCAGGCAGTGCTAGGATCTAGGTCAGGGGCTTTATGGTTATGATGGTCGCTTTTTGTGCGTGCATGAGGTTAACTGTATTTCATCTTGCCTGAAGTGCCAGCTATCCTGGAAATATAAAGATGTGGAGAGTGCTATATTAATCCAGAGTAATCCCGCATGCTTTGCATGCAAACCCTTGCTGACCACGGTGATATTTTAATCTCAGAGCCGTGGCCTGGCTGTGTCTGATATACATGCTGTGAATCATGGGCATGTCTGCATTTGTGTTACAGCAGTGGTGGTCAAAAAACAAGTACTGACATGACTGAACTGTCATATTTGTTCATCAGCCAAGCTGGTTCAGTTCAGACAAGAGGTTTTAAACTAGGTGTGTCCAATAAAGGAAACATCAGCCTCTATGGCTACATCCACTCAAAGCAAGAGCTTTCCCTATCCAATCCTTTTTTTGTGCTTTTACTCAAATAATATCTGCATTCACATAAAATCACTCTGCCAAAATGCTGGTTCCTTCTGGACGAAATACAATACAAAAGAATTTGGACCTTTTTATTTTGTATACTACTTGTATTTACATCGCATCCTGTCTCCATGTGGACATGGCCTATATGTGAAATCCCAGGGGTAATGAACCAAGCTTTGGGAAGGCTTAAGACTTAATTTATACTTCTGTCTTGAGTGATTGGGTGACCGACAGTGCCTGCCTTTCACATAGTCGTGCTCTTCTGAAAAGCTTGCTTGTAGTAGGTTTTTATGTTTCTCTGTGTTAAGTTTCTTCACTGGTGTTTTGTTTTTTCGGATCGCTACCTTAATTTACAAGTAGATAAAACTCAGAGGTGGGAACTGGGAGACGTGCAACAACAATAATCATAAGGTAAACACCAAAACAACAGTTTCCATCTAGAGCTACTTCACAGGACTCGACACTTGTAAACATTCACTCCAGCGGGTTCTCAGTCCCACCCACACTGGTCACAGCTACCAAGCCGACCAATCACAGAGGTTGCGATGTGTAGTTACATTTTTGAAAGGTATGTGTCAGCGTCGGCGTCAGCCACGGTGAGGGCTATGTGACCGCGTGAGGACTGCGCCGGAGCATACATACACGCTTGACGCAGAAGTATAAATCAGCCTTAAATTTCAACTTCAACACACTTGGCTACTGTTTTCAAGTGAATCCCTCACTGCTGGGTTCAGGCTTGTTTAATTAGGGTTGAAGCTAAACTCATCAGGATGGTATCCCTGAGGATCGATCACCCATTGTTTAGGCATTATAACACTTGTCAAATATTAAATATACCTTATGGATTTATTGGTGTAACCAACACAGTGAGTATTAGATTGCAGCCAGTACATTTACTTTGAACTTATTGGAGAGGACTTATTCGTAACATCTTTTTATTTATTTCCTGGGATCTTAGTCAGTCTGCCTTAGTCTGCCTTATCAGATCACCCATTTTAATAGCAGAAGAGCAACACACATAGTTCAGCTTCTATTTTCTGGATATGGAGAATAAAGTCTCTCCCCCTCCTTGACCATTCTAGCTGAATATTTTATGTCTTCATTCCCCTTTGTTCATCCCTGAACGACTCTCACTTGCTCTCTCCACTGCAGCATTAGACTCTCTCTCCAAGCAGGAAGTGTTGTCTGTGCAAAGGCTCTGTTCCTCATTGCTCCAGGCATTGCTCTAATGGAGTCCAGGTCTCGAGAGGGACTGAGAGAGGGATCAGGGGTGGGGGAAACGGATGAGTAGTCTATCTGCTCTTACGACCATATTAGTGCTGATACGGTTGGAGGAATATGTTTGCGACGAGCATCAGTCAAACTAAACTGTGTTTACTCTGCTTCTGCCTTGCATTGTCATCATGGCTAGCTCTGTCTGCTGTAATTCTTTTATGAAACGTGGCATTGATGAGGACAGGTCGGAAATAGAAAGTGCCAAGGCACCGGCCCTGTGGGACGCCATGTGAATGGCCTCTCATTTTCTATGCTGTGTTGACTTCGGTTTCAGTGCAGATAAAATACCAGGAATGCTGTTTCGTACAAACTGATGGCTGGACAATATTGCTCCTCATATTTTTAGTCCTGTGGCATGCCGTTAAGAATAAGAAGAGCACCAGCACATTGTTTTCACTTAGTAATACCTTCTCGATAATAACAACATGTTCAATACCAAACAATTCACATCTCGGATTTTCTGGTGTTTAGCAACGTTTTCAATCTTCGCTGCTTTTGAAGAGAATATAAAAGACTGATTGATCTGTGAGAGTGTGTAAGTGGATGTTTACAGCTTGTTGGCCTGATTATGTGTGTGACTGTCTGTTTAGACAGGCTTCTTCACAGTAGTTTGACAGGAAACAAATTGTAGTTTTCATTTCTGTTGGTATTAATTATAGTCCGTAAAATTGCTTTTGTCTGCTGCGTTTTACTTTCCTAAGACTCATTCAGAGTGGCTGCATTGTTGCTCTGTCATTTGATTGTGACGGCAATGGAGTAATCCATTATGTGAAGCTGATGGAATATAAACAGTCAACCAATGTTTTTTTTTGTTTTTGTTTTTTCATTCTTTGTTTTTTAGATCAATTTTTGTGTTGTCTTAAAGGAATAGTTGAACAAAAAAAATATTTTACAGTTAATTTACCCACCCTTATGCCATTAAATAACTTTTTTATTTTCAGTAGAGCATTAAAGAAGGTTTTTAGCTGAATCCGTGGTTCTTGGTGATTTCTATGATGCAAGTCACTGGTCACCAATTTTTAAGATTAAAAATCAGTCCCAGTGGCTGCTGATGATACACTGAGATCTTACAGAACATTTCTTGCTAACGTTTGAGCGCTTTCGAGCGCATTCTTAAACACTGCTGATTTGCCATTATGTTGGCAATGACTGTGATTGGCCATGAAGGTCATCAGTTCATCTAAATGACCATTGTTTACTTGGTGTAACCACAGATACAAGGACACTGGAACGTTTTAAAGCCTGTAAAGATCAGTCGATTCATCAGTAGATCGCTCAAATATCAGCTTATAAACAGACCAGTTGATCTTCGCTTCAGTATCCCTGTATCTGTTGTTACACTCAGTAAACAACGGTGAGTTCAGTGAAATGATGACCTTTACATTTTAACAATTTCAGTACTGATTGGTATCGAATTCCAGTATCGTGACAACACTACCTTAATCCACAGCTTGAGCAAACTGTGTTAACCCTGAATTTTCATTTTTGGATGAGTTATCCCTTTAAACGAAGGCATGCTAGCTGTTTTAATGCTTGAATTGTGTTCCTAGCTTCATCCAACACTGTTTTTTTTCTTAGGCTTGCTTGCATATCAAAGGTCAGGTCAGGGGGTCTTGGTAGAAAAAGAAAATCCAAAAGGCATACTGCACAAATGATTTTTTTGCTTCTTTTTGAACAGTGTGCCCTTATCTGATGCAACACCTTAAGATCAGAAAGAAACAATCCTGCAAAGCTTAACACAGCACATCTCTCAGATGGTTCTTCCCTCTGATCCACTTGGCTTCTGCCATTTTAACTATATTGTTAGCTTGTGTGCAGGTCATGCCCAAGGCCGGTGGAATGTGGCCTTTTTAACAGTAGCCTAGAGCTCAAAAGGGTTGTAGAGTTTAAACCTTGACAGTCCCTTAACAGAGTAAACCACCCTTAATGAAGCTTCGGAATGCTCTGATCCCTTATAGCTGCCCCCTCTCACGGCAACCCACAGTTAGGAGCAATTGCGTACTTTGTGCCCTTTTGGCCACATCATGCTGCGTTTGGTTTAGTTAGTGTCCATCTTTCAGATGTTCTTTCTTACACCCACCAACCAGACTCCCATGTCCCCTTTCTCCTCCAGTTTTTTATATTGGCCATGTATGTGGACAAGTCCAGGCATATCCTCGTCTATTAATGACTGTGTGCCCTGACTCAAAGGGTGAAGTCCTACATACTAGCCTATATTTGGCTTGATTAATCATATTCTGTCAGTCTGTTTTACTATAGCTTAAGCAGTGTGGTTCCCAATTTTTGTAAATTTGCTTTGCTTGTCTACAAGATTGTAGAGTATTTTGTTTTATTTATTTATTTTTTCATTTTGCCCATCAGCAGACTTATCTTAATGTGCTTAATTTATTAATCCAGACTGTATTTCTATTTTAAATTGGTTTTATTGCTCAATTGGAAACCAGTTTCACAGCAAGTGTTTAGAATTGCACATTGATAGTAATTTCAATCTAAGATAATGTAATGTATATTTATATACTGCATGTATCGTGTATGATAAAATGCTTCACAATCGTGAGGGGGGAGGGGGTCTCTTCACACCACCACCAGTGTGCAGCATCTACTTGGCAGCCACAGGACAACGGCGCCAGTGCGCTCACCACACACCAGCTATAGGTTGAGTGGAGAGACCGTGAGGGAGCCAATTCTGTGGATGGGGATGATCAGGAGGCCATGATGGGCTGATGGAGGAAATTCGGTCCGGACACCAAGGTTACACACTACTCTAAATGAGAAGGGCCTTGTGATTTTTAATGACCAGAGAGTCAGGACCTCAGTTCAACATCTCATTCAAAAGATGACACTCACTGACAGTATAGTGTCCCCGTCACTTTTCTGGGGCATTAACCTCCTGCTGGCCTCATTAACACCACTTCCAACAGCAGCCTTTTTTGTCCATGTGGTTACCCATCCAGGTACTGACCAGGCTCAGTCCTGCTCAGCTTCAGTGAGTAATCGGTCTTGGGCTGTCTGGGGCCATATCACCCTGCAGCCCAATTCATTTATATTAGCAGATTTAAATAATCTATACTACCATCTGATTGCTTGTTTGTGATGTGTAGGATTTGTTTGTTGCTCCATTAGCTCATTGGAAAAAGAGTTAGCTCTTGTTCTAGCTGTTAATAGCATGCTGAACATGGTAAGACAGAGCAGTACATGGAATTACACAGCTGGGACAGATCAAGCAGATGTAGCTCTTATGCTGGCAGTAAAGTGAGTGTTTAGAGAGCCAGGTCCTGAAGAGCTGAGGAATAATGAACACATCCTTATTTTTACTAATGTCTTCCACAACCAGAAAACATGAAATCACTTGTCATGTTGGTGAGGTAACAGAATGGATGCCCTGAACTAGTTTCCTTTCTGATCCCAGAAGCTTGAGTCCCCTTCTGGTGATACATATGCAAGAGTATCTGTGCTTTTAAAGTGTTTCTCAGCTAAAATTGAACATTTTTCATACACATTGTTATATCTTGTGATATTGAATATGGAAACTGTTGTGGGTGACACTAACAACTACCTGTTCCTGAGCACAATTACATAATTACCTGGCCTGCACTCTATCTGCATGCCTCTATACAGTATAAATGATATAATGCCTCCCTCATGGCTTTCTAACAGATAACCACCTCTGGTAAGCTCAAAAATGGCCTCGTGCTTCTGATTACTACTGAACATTAAAATTTAATTGTCATCGATTAATAAATTATAACGTTGTCTGATGATATGATATTCTTGAGGACGTGAGAAGTGTTACTGTAGTGGAGATGATACATCTGAGCTGTTGTGTTAGGAGAACTTGTCAGCGTTTAAGCAAACACTGTGCTGCCACACCCACACAACTACATTGCTCGGTGGCTCTTTACTTTGCTTTTACTATACTGGGGGAGTGGAATGACAAATTCATTCTTGACATTTCAGGTCTTTTCTCTTGGTGAGCCAGCATACCTCACTTTTTCCTCTGTTGCAAATATCCATTGATTACTGGCTAGCTATATTGCAGCAAAGCTGAAAATGTGTTTGAGAGAGTGGCATGTGCTAGATTTCACTAGTTTTTATCACTGATCTGGCATTGAACAACATTCAAACATTGATACCTTTTTTTCACACAGATATGAAACCTGTTCATGTTTTGGTATTTCAAGAAAGCTGGCCTAGAACACAGAAGCTATTTCAGCAGAACAAATTTGCCAAAGCAGAATCATTACATTTGTTCCAGACTGTGACAGTGACATCTGCAACTGCAGTCATGTGTTGCTTGGAATTGCTAGATGTAGTGCTTTAAGAGCTGTTGTCAGCAATTTTATTTAGCTTTGCCTCCCAGGTTGTGCTGCTGTTCTGGGAGACTGAGGTCTGTGGCACCTTTTGTGCAGAGCCTGTCTTTGGCATAGACCCAAAGTATAATTTCTGTCTAGATGACACCCACTATGGCTGGTTTTGCCTCAACTTATGTTCCTTCATCTAAAAAGACAGCACTGATAATACAAGAAGTATACAGTGTAAGGGAGTGGCACGGTAGCTCAGTGGGTAGCCCTCACAGCAGGAAAACTACTGGTTTGACACCTTGCTGACCAGGATGCCTTTCTGTGTGGAATTTGCAAGTTCTTCCCATGTTCACATGGGTTTTCTTTGGGTTCATATTGTTATAGGTTTATTGGTTAGTTGTGACAGGAAGGGCATTTGCTGCTAAAACAAGTTCCAGATTAATTAGCTGTCCATTCCACTGTGGCGTCCCCTGGTAAAGCAGAGACTAAGCTGAAGGAGAGTGAGTAAGTCAATGAGTGAGAATCATCATGAATGTGTGATTGCTCTTTCATTGTATTCTAATATAACTGTAGCCTTGTCTTGTTTTGTATGTTTTTGCTTTTGGTAGGGTATTGAGGTTCAGGTTTTCAAGATAAGTGCTCCTGTGATCTCTTGTCATCTATTTTCTTGTGGGATCTGTACTTTTTTTTAGGTTTCCACATGTCATTTACTTAATGTGCTTTAGTATCCATATGCTTTCACCCTTCAATTTATACATCATACAATTTCTTTTGTAAAACTGTTTCAGAATTTGCTTCATCTTATCACTTTTTGAAATGCTATATTGGAGCGTCTATTCCAACATAATTTTGTAAAAATGTTTTTGTGGAAAGCAGCCAGTGTGCAGTGCTTCCTATTAAGGGTCATTTGAGTTTCCCTGGTTGCCCAATTAAAACTATATCTCTGAAGCACTTATCTCAGCTTCTCATCTAACTGGGTATGCATGTCCATGTTTAGGGACTAGATTGTAATTCCTTATAGGGTTGAATCGATAGATTTATTATTATTATTTTTTTAGTTTTTTACTTTGGGATTAATTAAGCCTCTTATATTTTTGTATTGATGTCTAGTTTACACAAATGTACAACAAATAAAATTATACAGTGGCTGATAGTGCCACAATAATCACAGTTCTTTGCGATTGTGTCGTAAATACCTTCGAGTACAATATTTATTAGTTAATAAATGTGAAACATTTAGGTCTCAATTTTATTTTAAGGTGCTCTGTATAAAGCATTTTTTTTATATTAGATTTTCTAATTGTAATGTTTGCTTTATTTCTTGCAGGGTCAAATCCAGGCTGGGCAGACCTGAAATCTACATTATTTTGATGTCAGAGTGTCCCTGAAGAGAGAAGATGGGCTGGAATAATACCACCTGCAGTACACCTGCCTAAGGCCACAGGAACTTCACTCCCCCGCCCTCAAACCCCATTCCCTTCTTCCCCTTCTAAACCTCTGCCAAAATTGTTGCTGGCTAATCGACTGTGGATTTAAATTTGATTTGATTATAATTGTAGGAGATATAAAGAATACATTTGATTATTAAGGATATTTGACCCACATGAAAAAAATCCCTAAGGGACATTTCAGGATCTTTTAAGAATAAATCATTTTGCCAGCCCTGAAAGCGTTTGGATGGAACATCAGCCCAGCAGCCTTCAAACTGGAGCTTCTGGGAATGGCAAGATGAGTGGTGTTATACGATGATGATGGCAAAAAAGCAAGATGCCCGGGCACCAACCTACAACCTTGTTGTAGTAGGTTTGTCCGGGACTGAAAAGGAAAAGGGGCAATGCGGGGTAGGCAAGTCCTGCCTTTGTAATCGCTTTGTTCGCCCCAGTGCTGATGATTTTTACTTTGACCACACATCCGTTCTAAGCACAAGTGACTTTGGTGGTAGAGTGGTAAACAATGACCACTTCCTCTTTTGGGGTGAGGCGGTACGAATGTTGGAAGAGGGTGCAGAATGCCGAATGCATGTGGTGGAACAGACAGAGTTTATTGATGACCAAACGTTCCAGCCACATAGAAGTACTGCATTACAGCCCTATATCAAGCGAGCAGCTTCAACCAAGCTGGCCTCTGCTGAGAAGCTCATGTATTTCTGCACCGATCAGCTTGGACTAGAGCAAGACTTTGAGCAGAAACAAATGCCTGAAGGCAAGCTTTTAGCGGATGGATTCTTACTCTGTGTGGATGTGAGCAGGGGTATGAACCGAAATTTTGATGACCAGATGAAGTTTGTGACTAATCTATATAACCAGCTAGCTAAGACCAAGAAGCCAGTCGTACTGGTGTTGACTAAGTGTGATGAAGGGGTTGAGCGGTACATTAAAGACTCTCACACATTTGCCTTGGCCAAGAAGAATTTGCAGGTTGTTGAGAGCTCAGCACGCTCTAACGTTAATGTTGACCTTGCCTTCATTACCTTGGTGCAGTTGATAGATAAGAGTAGAGGGAAGCCCAAGATCATTCCTTACTTTGAAGCCCTCAAGCAGCAAAGTCAACAGATAGCTACCGCTAAGGACCGTTATGAGTGGCTGGTAAGCCGCATTGTGAAGAATCATAATGAAACATGGCCCAACACCAACCGTAGAATGCAAACATCCCCTGAATACAAAGACTATGTCTTCCTTGAGGGTACTTCAAAAGCCAAGAAATTATTCCAGCAACATGTACATAGACTCAAGCAGGAGCACATAGAAAAGCGGCGCAAAATCTATCTCAGCACACTCCCACAGGCTCTAAACTCCTTGGTCCCAGACCTGGATGAGATTGATCACCTGAGCTGGTCAGGAGTACAGAAAGTTCTCGAAACTAAGCGCGAATTTTCCCACTGGTTTGTTGTGCTGGATGACACACCATGGGAAACTACACCACACATTGACAACATGGAGGATGATCGAATTCCCCAGGATCTTTTGGAAACTCCTGTAGCAGAGGGAATATATGAGAGTCACTTGGAACACCTGCACAATGAACGAAAGAGAGCAGAAATGCGATGGGAGTTCAAAGAGAAACTTACCTGCTCGCCGTTTGTTACACCTGGCAAACGCTGGGAGGAAGCTCGTAGCTTCATCATGAATGAGGAGTTTTATCAGTGGTTAGAGGAGCAGGAATACATTGAAATCTATAACAAGTACCAGAAGATTATTACTGACCAAGCCAAAGAGGACTTTCAAGAACTATTATTGGAGTACTCAGAGTTGTTTTATGAGCTTGAAGTTGATGCTAAGCCCAGTAAAGAAAAAATGGGTGCAATCCAAGAGGTTCTTGGAGATGAGCAACGGTTCAAAGCTCTTCAAAAGCTTCAGGCTGAGAGAGATGCCCTGGTGCTCAAACATATCCATTTTGTCTACCATCCTACTAAAGAAACTTGTCCTAGTAGTCCTCATTGTGTGGATGGCAAAATTGAGCAACATTTAGCCCTTCGTTATCCCACTCGATACTCTTTTGATGGAAGCTCAAAGTCACAGTTTGGTGAGGGAAAGGTAGACAGAATTAATCTTGTAATTCTTGGCAAAGATGGACTTGCAAGAGAGTTAGCCAATGAGATCAGAGCACTGTGCACTAATGATGAACGGTATGTGCTAGATGGAAGGACCTATGAGCTGACTCTTCGACCTATAGAGGGAAATGTACGCCTTCCAGTGAACTCCTTCCATACCCCAACTTTTGCCCCACATGGTTGCCTCTGCCTCTACAACTCAAAAGAATCTTTATCCTATGTTGTTGACAGTATTGAGAAGTTACGAGAATCAACCATAGGCCGAAGGGAGACAAATCTAGTTCAGCTTCCCTTGTCTCTTCTGTTGGTCACCAAAAGAGGTGTTGGATCAATTTCTGACATTGGGGGTGAAACAGCACAGACCCTGATCCAGCAAGGTCAACAAGTGGCTGGCAGATTTCAGTGCAGTTATTTAGAGCCTGCTTCCCCAGGTGTGGGCTATGGGCGCAATATAAATGACAAACACTTAAACCAGATTCTCAGAGGTCTGTTGGAGACAAGGAGACCTTCAGTTAGTCTTGGCAGTAGCTCCCCGCCCCCGCTGCCTGCACTCGCAGGTTTCAGAGACTCTCAGCAAAACACAGAGGGTGACTTGCGAATTGTAATGTGTCTGATGTGTGGAGATACTTATGATGTTGACCAGCTTCTTTCACCATTTTTGCTGCCCCAGCACTGCCGACCCTTATCCAATCTATCCAGTGGAACATCAGTTTTGTTGGATTTGTCCATAGGTGGCCAACGGCTAAGCATTGATCTTGCTATTCTATCTTACCACTCATCTTTTTCTTTGCGTAAAAGCAGATTAGTGCACGGTTACATAGCAGTGTACTCTGCCAAACGGAAGGCATCCATGGAAACCCTTTGTGCTTTCCTTTGTGAAGTCCAGGACATTATTCCAGTGCAGTTGCTTGCTGTTGCAGAGACCCAGTCAGAACTTGCAGACTCTGAGGCAGTTCGGGAGCAGCTTGCCCAAGGCGAGGAACTGGCCCATGAAATTGATGCCCGGTTCAGCTCTGTGATCTGTGGACCTGGTGGGGTGGTGGGAGGCTTGCATCGGATAGACCACTTCCAGCCATTCTTTAAGGAGGTAGTGGAGAAAAAAACCATTGTAGAAGCAACACATATGTATGACAATGTTGCAGAGAATGTCACCAATGAGAATGTTTCTTCACCTCGATGTGGCTCTCCAAGTATCACATTACTGGACTCCGAGGATGACATTGAGCCCTCCCCTCCTTATCCCACCTCAAGGAATGATGACACATTGACCCGTGGTGGTTTCAAGCTCCCAGATTTGGAGGGTGATCCCTTCTCCCTTATCTCTGAGATTACAAATTTGGAAAACAAAATTAACAACAAAGTTCCACCTCAGGTGCGGCCAAAGCCCAATGTTACCTTTGACATTCCCAAAACCCCAAACAGCAGTTTGTACACAGAATTGGCACTACATGGATCTAACAGACGGTCATTGCCATCAGTCACCTGGCCTGAAGGTGGATATGATCCATCTGACTATGCTGAGCCCATGGATGCAGTAGCAAAGCCTCGTCCCACAGAGGAGGAGAATATTTATTCTGTACCACATGACAGCACACAAGGCAAGATCATCACTATTCGCAATGCAAACAAAAGTCATTCTAATGGTGCTGGAAATGGATCAGATAGTGAGGCCGATAGCAGTTCATTAGAGCGCAGACGAAAACTTTCTGCTCTTGGAGTTAAACCTCGGCTGTATCGTGATCGCTCCAAACGCCTTGGAAAGTTTAGCAGCTTCCGCACAAGCTTCATTGGGAGTGATGATGAGCTTGGTGGTACACCCAAGGCTAAAGAGGATGAGCTTGGTGCACAGAAAGGAGATACTTCTTTAAATGAAGAAGGCGAGAACTCAACGAAGAGGAATATATTGAGAAGCCTGGGTCGAAGAACTACCAAGGTAATTTTTATGGATATTTTATATATTTATATACTTTACTATACTTCATTATCTCAAATATTGAAAAGAGCACATAGAGTTTAACATTGTAAAATCATTTGGTTTAAATGGATTTTTGATGCACCAATGCATTATTGTTCATATTTCACAACGGCAGCACTACAAAATGATTTTTCTCAAACTGTTGATATGAAAAAGTAAGTTTAGACCCAGCTGGTTTACCTTTTTCATAGTGATTGGTATGTTTGGCTTCATGCTGTGTCAATGGATGATCTCACTGATTTTTAATTTAGTGTTTAGATGTAAAAACAAAATGCAGTTTGATTTGAACGATATGGATGTCTAAAACAATTTATACAAAATGTTCATTAATATCTCTCTCATTTATGCAGAGAGAAACTGTCGTGTCTTCAAATAAGTACATCAAAAATGTAACATCCCTCTCTCTAAATTTTAGATGATTATATGATAAATGACTGAAGAAGATCGTCCAAACAGAAAGAAAAAACGGTTAAAAAAAGACAGAAATACCCCAATAAAGATTTTTTATGAACTCACAACACATACACGACCTGTTAATATCCTGACAAAGGCATATTCTTCACAACCGTTTAAATTGATTGTTCGGGTTATATAATTTGTGTTGTTTAAATAGTTCTGTTCACTGACAGTTTACTTCACACAAATTGTTTTTTGTCTAACAAATGTAGAGATAAGGTGTTATGGTTTATTTCTTTTATTGCGCTTTCTTTGTATTTGGCTTCATTCAGGATTAGGGAAGGTATTTGAACCAAGAACTAAATGCAAATAACAGACTTTGGGCTAAAGCTTGATAGGCTGTTTTATTTAATTTTAATAAAAAATAATGTTTATATAGTTGTATTTAGTGTGTGTGTCTGTGTGTGTGTTAAATTTATGCACTGACTATAATCCTTTACAGTATCTTGATGCATATGTGCAAAAGCCAATTTTTGGTCAAGCTGATGTGGATATCCATTTTAAAGTGGTTTAAGTCACACCAAACACCACACCAAGTTTTTTTTTTTTTTTTTTTGCAGAGTGGATGAGTGTTGATCTCTTGTATTTTTTTCTCCTTGCTTGATACTTCCTGTAGCTAAACATCTACAGCGCATTTTAGTATATCTAGAGTACTATTAAAGCTGTCACTTTCATAATAGGCTGTATTCACATGAATATCTGTGACCACTGTTCTCATTCAGCATGTGACAGCCTAAAGGCAAATGAAAGAGTTGAGCCACCATTCCTTCTCATTGCACTGCAGGCTTTATTACTCCAATGGGGTTAGAATGAGGCCATCGGGTTAAATCACCTTGCTTGCATCAATTGCCTTATGGGATTGATCCATAAAGAAACCCATAAAAACACACCAGCCCCAGGGGTCTAAACTGATTTAAGTTCTATTCAATAAAGACAGTCCCTTTCTAATGTCAAAGCGCTCTCTTACTCTCTGTATTGGATAGAAAGGCTGGACCACCCAACCAACAAATGAAATATTTTAAATCCCAACGTCACCTAGTTCCTTTTTAATGTCCCCTTTGCACAAGCCACTGCAACACAGATGCTTGCATGTTAGAGATACTAGGGGACTTGCAATGCAAAGTTTCTTAGTACTGAGAGTACTTCTGCATAGATTGGGAAGTCAGTGAGGAATAATATAACCAAACATGGGGTTCGTTCCAATTGTAACATTAGAGTATCTTTTAGATGGGTGGAGTAGCACTTATAAACATGATTAAGCTGGTTTGTTTTGTGTGCCTCGGTCTGGGTTGCTGTGTGACCTGTATTGCAGGGTGAACACATTAACTTTGCATAACATCACCATCCCAGTAATACTCCCTGTGAACTGTAATTGGAGCACAGATTCTTTACAGAGAGCTTTGAGAGGGGAGGGTGGTAATTATGTAAACGTCTATTGAGAGGAGCCAGTGGGGATTTAGGTGAAATAAGGAAAGTAGGAGAGAGAAAGTGAGGCAATTGTGGCACAGTTCCTGAATGAGTGAAAAGCAGAGCTTTGACCTGCGGATGTACAGTACAAGGAATCTGGCTTGCTTTTTAGCTATAGCAGACAGACTCTGGCCTAATAAGCATCATGATTTTTTTTTTCTCTTGCCTGACAGTACTGCAGACGCACTAGCCAATGAACCGTGATGCTCTGCTGCATAGCATTATGGAAAGGCATGATGTGGGGAGGTGGTGTGAGCAGTATGTCTTTTGTCAAACCCTAAAATTGAATCCAGTGTTCCTCAATATAAAATGTTACTTTGCTGCAATGGCATGAACGATTGACTACATTTGGGTCAGTTGCACAGTGGCTCCATTAAGTTTATAGGACGCCTATGTTAAATTGACAGATGATAGTGGACAAGGTACATACTGAAAAGCCATCCAAAATTTTTTTTAGACATTTTCTCCGAACTAATTTAACTTTCAAGGGCTGGAGGGGATCTCTAAGCTAAAATCACATCCAACTCATCTTAATATTGATGTTATGCTGGGTTCACACCAAAGATGGAATTAAGAATTTGCACTAGACATACAAAGTCAATGACAAATAGAGGTGAATTTACGTTGCGCGACATGAATGATGTGGAATGTGTGATGTGTTTGCCGTGAATGCATGGAATTTGCCCAAATCGCATCTGCCACACAAGTTCAAATAAATCAACTTGAGCATTATGCTGGTCAGATGCCCCATAGATCCAGGGACATGGGACAACCCATTGAATTTCGGGCAGAATGGTGGCTCTTTGGTTAGCACTGTCAACCTCACACATCACAGGCTAGGCCAGTTAGCATTTTTGTGTGGAGTATGAATGTTCTCCCCGTGTTCGCGTGGGTTTCCTCCGGTTGCTCCGGTTTCTCCCACAGTTCCAAGACATGCAGTATAGGTGAACTGAGTAAACTAAATTGGTGGTTGTGTGTGAGTGCGAAAGTGTATGGGTGACTCCCAGTAGTGTGTTGTGACTGTTTCAAATAACTGGTGTTAAGCTTATTTTAGTGGATGTGAAGTCAGATTTAGAGTGGTTTAATTCAGCCAACATTTAAGATGTTAAAATGCTATTTTAATGCTTAGTGTATTTGTATTTCACCTTCTTTAATCATTGTCATTTTATCTGAATGCAAATTGTTCTTCTCCTGTCTTGCAGAAAACACGGCCAAAGGCTCGTCAGACATCCTTGTCTAAGCCACCTGAGAGTAACTACTTCGGAGTTCCTCTGGCCAATGTTGTCACCCTTGAGCGGCCCATTCCACTCTTCATTGAAAAGTGCATTCATTACATTGAGACAACAGGTAAGCGATGTACTGCGAAATCGTTGTAATTTACTTAGACATACAATTAGGTAGTCAAATTAGCTATTGGTATATAGATGCTTAAGTATGTGTATAAGATTAATATAAGGATAATTGAAATCATATCATGTTTGTTACCTGCTTAAGACTAATGGTAAAGGTATACATATATCTGAGCTACGAACTCTGGTCTTTGATTGACATGTCTTCTAATCCTGCTTAAAATCCAGGTTGTCGAACCACTGCAACTGATTCTGCTTGCACAGTTGTAGGTTTACTGGAGACTTGCCAGTAAAGGCTATGTGTAAACTTCACTCTAAGGGATTGATGAGCATTAGTGACTGACACTGTAATTTTTAGCATACTTGTTCTACCTACCGACCATCTGGGTTTTTGAATCCTTCTCAGAACGTTGCAAGTAGGGCCAGTTAAATGTGGTGTATGCACAGCTAGTGTTTTAGCCAATGATAAACTTCCTGTGAAAGCATTACAAACCTAGAACTTCCATGTTAAAGGGCCACAAAAACCCCCAGTCTCAGTGGGGTGTTTTCACACCTCTTGTTTGGAAAAGCTCAGGAAAGTGGGTGTGTCCAGCTCGGTTTAGGTGGGAGTGTCGGGGGAGGGAAAGAGGGAAGGTTTTGCATAAAAATGGGAGTTTACATTTTGTGCATGCGCTGATTTTCACAGAGGCACAACAAACACACAGACGCAGAGGAGAAAGACGGTGACTGTGTTTACATGGACGTCAGTAATCAATTTATTTGCCAAATTATTAATTTGTCGACTTTAACGGCACTTTGACGTTAATCCAGTAACATTTCTTGCATGCCCCCGTGACAATCGAGATGCAAGAAACTGTTAGGAGTGCGTTTTTAATGGAGTATTTGAGACCGCGCGGCGTATGAGAGAAATAAAAAGCCCTCCGCATTTCTCAGTAACTTATGCTCTCGATAGGTAGCGTCAGAAAGCCGTGTGTGTATACACTATCCTGTCACAAAATGCAGCGGTGTTTATATGTTTACACTCGGAGAGCAGCATCTACAGTGGATCTTTCAGTCTATAATACTGTAGTGATGTTAGCGTGCTGTAAACTCAGTAACAGTTCTAATCATTTTGACTAAGGTCTGTCTATAACACCAAAACAGTACTGCTGACAAAACTTACTAACTTTCCCATCTGAATAAACAAACAAAGAGCACAGATCGCTTACCAAATCTGTAGAGACAGGACAATCAACATGAACTGCAGCTGTGTATTTTTTTAAAAGGAGACGAGCAGCAAATCAGGATTTCACCATTTCCAGATGCGGAAAGCTCTCGGGTGAAAGTTCCTTACAAACGCATTTCTGCTGCGTGCGCGTGGGAGTCCAGCTGCGCTCTCATAGCGGGGAAATGAAAACAAAACCTTTGTTGCAGCACATAAGCGCAACTCTGATGACCTGTGTCTGCAAACAATTCTTCTTCTTCCACTTGTTTTGGCAACACAGCATGGCGTCTCTCTGCCATCTGAACACTGCAACAGGTACAAACTTCAAAGTGATCATAAATATTAATGACGTTACGCCGCATACACAATAGAGCGCGCTGGTTGATTTGAACCAAGTCTTTCTCATAAATTAATGCCACACACTCAGAGGCGTCACGATGCACTGGTCTGTACAGACGTCCACTCTCCACACTGGAATACACGCATAGATCTCATCGGTGTGACGCAGCTTCAAAAAAACGTTTCAAACCGGAAAACGAAATTGCAAAATAACGCAAAAACAACAATTTTTCACTCTTTAGTGAAATATATGTGTCTTAATAGTGTTTATAGCAGCATGGGACACATATATGACTGTCAACAGCTCAAAAATGTGTTTTGGTGTTTTGTGACACTTTAAGCTGCTTCAAGATCTCGATTCAACCACCCACGCGATCTTAATCTACCATCTCAACGATTCAGCCAAGAATATTTTCAAGGTCAGGAGAGAAGCATAAATGCGGTCACACGAGTCTTCACATTGTTTTACACACATTGCTCAGCAACATGGACACCTCCAAACGGTGTTAAAAGAGTCACATTCTGTATTTATAAGGTATAATAATGCTGTCTTAATGTAATGATGTGAATGACATGAGCTGATGCATTGTTTGTTTTCTACTAAGAGGACAAGCACCCATGCGAATAATGTCTACTTTAGTGAACGGAACCAGCATAGGCTTTGAATAACAGTTAATGAAGTTGTAAATAACGTTCAGTTTGTTGCACAGAGCGATTGTTTAAGAGTAGTATTATTTGCATGTATGTATTTTCTGTTTTCTCAAACGTCAGTAATGACATGAGCACATTCGGCAGTGAAAGTGAAACCAAAACCGCACACCTCATTTAAATGATCAAATTACATTTTAGAGTAATGATTATGACAAGGATGTTTTTCTTTCAAGTGCTGTGCATGAGAATAAATGTCTAACAGTGTCAATACTCTAGCCTATATAATGTTAATGAAAGAGGGAATCTGATAATGACAAATGATTCATTTTACCAGTAAAAAAAAAAAAAAAAGGTCTAATAATGTTGTCAATGACATATTGCAAGCATAAGTCTCAAACACAATAATTCAACTTTAGAATTCTGAATAGTTGTATTCTGATGTCATCACTTTACTGTGAATTTACAACCAGGACAAATTTAAAGTCTATTCAAGTCCACCATTCCAAGTCTATACAAAATTTAGCGTTTGACCCAACAGTAGTCCTACACGTAGGCCTAATATTATTTATCTTATCATATGTTTGAAAAATAACAATAATAATAGCCTATTCATTAACCTTTATTTTGCATCTACAGAATCATGAGAAAATAGTGATCTTGATTTTAAGCAAAAAACGTAATTCTCATTTTAGCCAGAATCGTGCAGCCCTATCAGGCAGTGAAGATCACTGGTTTTTAAAGTAATCAGATCTCAAACATAGCCATTTTATAATTGCATGGCAGTTTACCGGAAGTACTTGGGCTGGCTGACTGAAAGATTAAAAGTCCATGTGCTTGTACCTCATTGGTAGGTAATGGGTTTTCTCATAGGATAAGGACACAGTGTCATATAAAACTATGAGACATATTGTAGGCCCACACGGAATCTGTGTGCGCAGATTACCGCAGATGTTTAGCCCATCATTGTTTCTGTTTATTTACTTGTGTAAATTCAATTCAATTCACCTTTATTTCTATAGCGCTTTTATGTTGTAGATTGTGTCAAAGCAGCTTCACGTAGAAGAATGTAATAAATTGAAACCGTGTCAGTCCAGTTTTCAGTGTTGAAGTTCAGTTTAGCTCAGTTCAGTGTAGTTTAATATTCAATACTGATAGTCCAAACACTGAAGAGTAATCCATCGATGCGCATCGATGTGTGTAAATTTATATTTATTCTATATTTATTCAGTTTTTAAATTAATTTCAGTAATAATATTGACTAATACATGATTTATTTACAATACAGCTTGTAAAGTAATATTTTCTGTCTTTTAGTAGATATTTTATATGAGAGGCTTGCTTTGTTTACCAAATAAGTGGATCTAATTGGACTCGCATTGTAAACATTCAATAACAGTTAAAAAGGTATTGCTTTTTATTTCCTATATTAAGGTATTAGTTATGATACTCACAAAATCATTCAGCATAAATCCACAGATTTTTAACACAAATCTGCGCTGAAATAGCAAAAAAAATGTCCATCTGGCCCTAGACATAGTATTATCAGTCTGACCCTAGACATGAATTAGTTACTGTAGACAGTTATCACTTGATACTAACATTGTCTTCAGTGATGTGCAACACATACACCACTGTTAATATCTCTTGAAATGTAGTTTAGTGTGACCTGATGTTTTTGTCAGAAGTCTATATGCTAATCAGTATGCTAACATGATCAACATGCAAGTATATATTTGGCAGAATGATACTATAATGCAGGTATGTGCACTTGTTAATCATGCATCTATGCAGCTGTGGTTTGATTTGGGTCGGTACTAGCTTTAGTGCCATTATCTCCCAGGGATTAGGCTCATAAACTGAAAGTGCATTTGCTCCGACTGGTGTTTTCTGTAAGGGTGAGTGTTTCAGAACGCATCAGTATTCCTCTCTGAGATGCATCTGTCCATATGTAGATCAGATGAAGTCAATCTGTGTAGCCTACTGTATAACGAGCCTGTTAGCCAATCTGCTTGAGTGTTCACTGATGCACATCGCAAGGTACATTTGCGCTGCGTTTCTACATTATCTAGTGATTTGACTGAATCTTCATTACTAAATTACACAGGGGGTCCACGGGTCATGGAATTTCTGGATGATCATGGAATTTTAAGGTTCATTCCTGACATTAAAAGTCAAGGATTTTCTTCTCTAGAACAAATTGCATTTTTGAGGGTCTAAACATGCTCAAAATCTCAAAACATTGCACACATGCTCTAAGTGGCGAAAATGTACGCTTGATAAAGGTTTCGGAAGTAGCTGTGGCAAAGTGACTCACTAGCGCCACCCATGCATGTTTTTTGGAGTGGCCCCTGAGCTACATTTCATGCACATGTACGAAAATTGGCACACACATCAAATAATCAGATATTTTTAACTTTCTTTTAAAAAAAAGTGCTGTTTTTGGTATTTCCAGGCGTTGTATTTTAACAAATTCCTCTTAGGGATTTTATTAGATCAACACCAAAATTGCGTATTGTTATTTAAAGGCCTTGGCGATGTTAAATTGCGAAGATCTAGAGTTTTTGTCAAATAGCGTGTCCGTGGCAACCTCACAAACTTTGATGTTTTGCCACGAAACAGGCATGCATTGCCCATTCTGCCTCAGAATTCACATGTTTGATAAGAGTCCTTACATGAACACGTTTACATGCCAATGTCCAGTTACTCTCATATTGCCACCTTCTGCCAACAGGAAATTACATTAACAAACTCCTCCTACATATTTAATCATATCAGCACCAAATTTGAGTGTTGTCGTCTGAAAGCTCTGGCGACGTTTTAATGTGAAGATCTATAGTTTTTGTCTAAAGGCTTGCCTGTGGTGGACTTGCAAATTTTAGTGTTTCGCCATGGAAGAGGAAGAGCATCTGCCTGAAAATTCACATTTTTGATGAAATTCTTCTCCTGAAGACATCTGCATGCCAATATTGCGTTACAGTCATAACGCCACCTGCTGACAGAAGGAAGTTTGACATGAATCAGAGATTTTGTCAGGTTTGTTCATGAGCTAAAATTATTATTGTCCACTGTTCTCTGTCACCCTAAGGCCACCGTGCAGCGGTGAGCCTGAGTACAAGGTCCCTTTCATTGCTGCTTGCAGCTTTATTTTATACTGTTTTTTTAATCATATTCTTTCACGTGTTTTTCTTGTTGTTTTTGTTGTAAAACTGCATAAATTACACAACTTCATTACTTTTTTGACCGCAAGACCTCTCTGTAATAATCTGTAATATTACTCTGAGAAAAACAGAAAGTTTCTAGACTTATAGACTTTTCTCTATAATCCTTACTACCTCATGAATGATTTTAAATAATCAAAAATAAACAAACCTGTTAAAATTTGTTTAACGATAGCTTTTAAAAAATTTGTAAAAATGTAAACTTGCAGAATCGCTAATTTCTGGAAGGACTGCTCAACACTGCTACCTATTTTTCTATTTATTATAGGTCATGAAAATTCATGTTTTTAGTCAGTGAAAATCAGGGAAAAGTCAAAGTATTTGACATTTGACATCATAACCAACTTGCTTTACATACATAAGGAAACAGTGACAGACAGGATTATAAAATACACAGATAAAGGATCAACAAAATTAAAGTACTGAGGTGTATGAATCTCTGCGCACTCATCCACACCCTTTTTAGTGTGCTTGTGAGCCGCTAGAGAGCACGGCTGAGTTTATGGCCCTGTCATTAATAGTTTTCTCAATTCAGCTGCTGATCTTTGTACCTCATTTCCATTTCCTTTTCACCCCGCCCTTCTCCCGCCTTTTTCGTGTTCTGTTGTGTATGTGTGTGTAAGCTGCCAAAGCCCTTGCGGTAATTTTCTGCCTGATAACTCCCTCATTGAGATCAATATCATATAGCAGAAATGGTGAACAATCTTTCAGGCTCAGCTCTTTTTTTGTGCTCTGTGGGTGGAACTGGCTTCTACAACAGCCTACAGCGTGATTTGCTGATAGCACCCTCACCATGAACACTAGAGAATACACATTCACTCACTCAAAGTGCTTTACCCATCAAAACAATACAACCTCACAGCCTTATCAGAATTACCCTGAATTGCTTTAACAAAGGCTTTTTTTGTAGAAAAATGCCAGTTTCATGCATCCTGCTAATAGCAACGGTTAAGATGCGCTTAGGCCCCATTTACACTAGTGCGTTTTAGTTTTAAAATGGCGTTTTAGCATGAAAACGATCTGCGTCCACACTAGCATTTCACCCGTGTTTCTGGACATATCTCCATCCACACTACTCCACCAAAAACGTATATCACGTGACCATTAGCGCACTCTGGGCATGCGCGTTCAGGTATAAACAGGAAGCATGCGTCTCGCTGGTTCTTCCCGGTGTAACCCAAAACCGGCATTCTAAATAGGGCTTACGCAGCTTGAAATGCGAGCGATTAGCGAGTGCTCGAACAATAGCTTGCCTCTTGCAAATATATGCAGCTGTTGTTGTAAAAAAGGCTGAGTTTATCTGCACAAAATTGCGCCTAAAACGGACAATAGTGCAAACAACGCTCCCATTTTTGTGTCCATGTTGTTGTTTACAGTGAAGGCTGGTCTGCCGTCTTCCGGTGGCATTATAGTCATGTAATAGGGGCTTGACAAATAAGGGAAGGATACGGAATGACCCAAAAGCCCCAACCAAGTAGCGAATCTCAGCAGCCACGCCTCCATTTTCAGATGTCTCTGTTTTCCCAATCCAAACTGAGATGGAGCAGCAGTGTTTTAGAATAAAAACGGCCTCTCCAGCGTGTCCAAAACGCTCCGTTTTCGGGGTTTGAAAACTCCGACGTAGTGTGGAATGATGGCGTAACCGTAGCAAAACTTTTGCATTTTAAAACGAAAACGCATTAGTGTAAACGGGGCCTTAGTCATGGCAGCTTGGATTCAAGAACATATGCAATGCACTGCTACATGAAAAGTGAAATATCTTCGATCTGTGTAATTTAGTGACGGGTCAGCAGGGTAATCTAAAAACCAGCTAGTTGGTTTATGACTATGTCAGTCAAATATTTATTAGCATGCATTTACTGTAATATAATTTTCATTAATCTGATCATGAAGTGTCTGTCAAAAATTCATTACCATCTTCACATATTCATATTGGTAAATCTTAATAATCAGTTGAAAATAACCACATTTTCTCTGTTCATAATGCAGCAAAATATAGAATGTGTTGTATGGACTGCTTTTATTACACTTTTGAAGTGTGTGAAGGTTTTAGCACAAATACATTGTGGAACAACTAGCACATTATTCTTTTTTTCTTTTCGACGACAAACTTACTAGTGTGGAGAAGAGATAGCTTTTTTCCCAATTTCTTCCTCTGTTTGATGGGGCAGAAATGAAAGAACAATCAAAGCCTGTTACGTAACTTCAGTTTTACATAGTTTCTATAGGGATCCATTTTCCATCCCTTCCGTTCTGCCATCTGTACCAAAAATACTTGCGTTACCCTATTGTTCTTCTCATTTCCTCTTTATTCTTCAAGGTAAATCTGTTCCTCATTTATATCCAAACATTTAACTACTCCTTGCTCTTAATAGCTTAATGCATCCCTACTGTATATAACTCTAATCTTAGTTTTAGGGCCATAGGGGTGCTGTCCCTAGATTCTCATTGTGTCCTTTTAAGTCCCTTTCAGTCTATTCAATTGATCACAATATTTTGGAAACCCAAGAGTTTCTTAAATAAGGGAAATCCTTTAATGTCACATTTCTAGCCACATTAAAGTTAAACGCTTTTTACTCATTTGGGTATATTTTAAAAGAGAAGACATTAACTAATGCCTAGTTTTTTAACAACGGATTAAAACTGTTGTATTAATGTTGATTCATTAGAAATGATTTGATGCAGTCATGTATTATACATTCAAGTGTAATATTCCGTTAATTTAACTGGAGTTAAAGGGCCACGAAACCCCCCTGTCTCAGCAGGGTGTTTTCACACCTACTGTCTGGATAAGCTCAGGAAAGTGGGTGTGTACAGCTCTGTTTAGGTGGGAGTGTCGGGGGAGGGAAAGAGGGAAGGTTTTGCATAAAAATGTGAGCTTTTGGGCATGCGCTGATTTTCACACAAACACACAAACACAGACAAAGACAGAGAAAGACAGTGGCTGTTTACACTGACATCAGTCATCCAATTATTTGCCAAATTATTAATTTGTCGACTTTAACTGCAGTTTGGTATTTTTACTCAGGAATATTTCCTGCATGTCCCTCTTGACAAGCGAGATGTTAAATGTGAGTAACTGCTGGAGGAGTGGAGATTTAACGGAGTGTGTTAGACCGCACGGCGTATGTTAGAAAAAAAAAACCTCTGCATTTCTCGGTAACTTAGACGCCCTCTGTAAGCAGCGTCAGAAAGCCGTGTGTGTTTAGACTATCCTGTCACAAAACGCAGCGAAAATTCTACATGACGGTAACTGTTTGATTAGGGTGTTTATATGTTTACACTCAGAAAGCAGCATTCTCTCACTTACCACATCTGTAGAGACAGGAAAATCAACACCAACTGGACCGCAGCTGTTTTTTGAAAAGGAGACGAGCGGCAAATCGGGATTTCACTATTTCCAGATGTGGAAAGCTCTTCGGTAAAAATGTTCCTTACAAATGCATTTCTGTCGCGTGCACTGTCCACTGTGAGTCCAGCTGCGCTCTCATAGTGGGGAAATGAAAGCAAAACTTTTGTTGGAGCGTGTTTATAAACACAACACTGGCGACCTGTGTCTGCAAACAATTCTTCTTCCACTTGTTTTGGCAACACAACGTGGCGTCTCTCTGCCGTCTGAACACTGTAGCAGGTAAACAATCTTCGAAGCTATCATGCATATTAATGAAGTTGCACCGCATACACAATAGAGCGCGCTGATTGGTTTGAACAAAGTCATTCTCATGAATCAATGCCGCACGCTCAGAGACGTCACGATGCACTCGCCGGTACAGACGTCCACTCTCCATGCTGGAATACACGCATGGATCCCGTCGGCGTTTCAAACCGGAAGAACGAATTTGCTCGAAATAATGCAAAAACAACCAATTTTCACTTTTTAGCAAAATATACGTGTCTTAAAAGTGTTTATATTAGCGTGGGACACACATATGACTGTCAACAGCTCAAAAAATGTGTTTTAGTGTTTCGTGACCCTTTAATAGTGGTAATTCCGTTTCTCTACTTATACATTCTTTGTGGCACAGAAGTTTTTAGCCTGTCTTTATAAGAAAAATGGAGCAAATGCAGTAATAGGATGGTAAAAAAAACAACAATGTTTTAACCTTTGAGTAAGATGCACAATGTTTTTAGTTGGAAAAATTATATTACTTTATTAACATTGCCAGCAGACACACAATGTTATAAGACGTTAATATTAGGTTAGGTTTAGGTCTTGCCGTCAGGAGACCAAAATTCAATGTTTAGCCAGCATCTAGGGACAATGTTATTGACATCTTGTTGATTTTAAGGTTGTGTTGGAAAGTGGCCAAAATCCAATGTCAAGCCAACGTCTTAAACCAATGTTACCTTGTTATCAAACCAAAATCCAACGCCTGATAGATGTCATAGTGGTAACGTGCACACAAAATCACAATGTCTAACATCATAAGACATTGATATTTGGTTGATTTTGGATTGCATGTTAGACATTGACATTGGCTTGACGTTGCGTTCTGACAATTTTCGTTTCCAATAAAAGTGCAATATCCCCACGACGTTTCAGGTACAATGTCAATCTGATGTAGGGCTGGGCGATTTAGCCAAAAAATCTCAATCTAGATTAATTGAACATTTTATATCGATTATGATTAATGAACGATTATTTTATTTCTTTATTTCTTAATTTTTTTTCCCCTTATAGTTCACTGACAAGTTTTATATGTCATCTCAAGGCATCTCTGGTGCAGCTTACAATCATCGTCAATGTAGTGCAAAGTAAGGCTCAAGAATGAGTCCATCGTCCTACTTGACCAGAGATCAGATGTGGCTGCAAAAGTTGCCGCAGAAGTAGAAATCAGTCACAGCATTTAACAGAGCTGGGTCACGTGACATGTAGGGACAGTAATTGAAAAAATCATCCTGGAAAAGTTACAACACTTATTGGTTCTTAATGTTGATTTCGATTACTTTCGATTAATCGCCCAGCCCTAATCTGACATCATGTTGATGTCCTGTGTCTGCTGGGTTATTACATTATCAATAGTTTCAAATCTACTATAATTTTTAAATTAATTAATTATTTTTTTTTTACAAAAGTTTGCTCATATTTGCTTTAAAAAAGATTAAGTTCCAGGCTAGACCAACTAATGTGCATGTCTTGTCCCAAGCTTGCCACTGATCGTTTGAGTCACAAGCGTGCATCAGGTCATTTGAGTCATAATTGTGCATCTTATCATTTTTCTACCATTTAAATGTTATCCAAAATTTTCCCAATCACGAGTAACCAGTCATTATAACAGGTGACATCGTTGTATACAGTGTTCGCATTTTTTTTTCTTTTTTTGTGCAGTTTCACATGCTTTTTTATTTTGTGCTCTGTGCTCAAATATTTGATCGTTAGCAGTGAAGTTTTCTCCCTAACAAACTCCACGATGTTGATGAAACTTTCTGCACCGTCAAAGGCAGGAAGGAAGGATGTTTAGAGGAAGGTGCTAACCATAGCACAAAAAGGTAGACTTCTGGACATGATAATAGAAGGTAGTAGAGTGTTTAAAGAAGAGAGTAAAGTGTGAAAATGTTAATGCCTGTCTGAGAAAATAGTGTCCTTAGGGGTTTTATGGCCTTAAAACATCTATAATAAATGTAAAATTAAAGTGGACTACTTTGTGGATTTCACCTGTTGTGGACTATTTTTAGAACAAAACTCCCGCAATTAATGAGGAAACATTGTATCTAAATTGTTTGGTGTTAAATAAAAGCTTGGGCATGCCAAGCCAATTGTTGGCTCTTGCGCAGTGTTGGGCCTTTGTTGAGCATATGTCAGGCTAGTTTGTGTGGTGTCATCCCTCAATGCCCGATTAAGCATATAGAATCAATGTTGGCCATCAATGAAAGAGAGCAGTCGGATTGGCTGTTCAGCTACGAATTACAGCATGAGAACAACAATTGAAGTGACAAGGCAAACGTCAATCATCAATCTGTGCAACGGTGAATCTCTCTGTGGTGAGTGAGAAGTACTGTGAAAATGGAACATACACACTGCTTTGTTTACGGTTTATTTGTGTGCAGCACTAGTTCTAGTTTCCCTTTGTGTAATGGCGATACAGATACTGCCACCTGCAGGTGTGGAGAGACACATCCTCTCACGCAGATGCAGAAACCTACATTCTCGGCCCTGTTCCAGAATCAGTCCAGCGCTAAACCATATGGAAACAGGAAGTATACTATATAGTCTCAGCCCACAGGCTATCAACTGGCCATGCAGCTGTAACCCGGCACGTAGGAGACCTATTTTAATATAATTCACATTATGACATGTGCTGTAGACATAGTTCTAGAGACAGGGAAGGAGGGAATGTGACAGCCGTTGGAGGAGGAGAAATGCTGAATTGACTAAAACCGGCCCCGGAGGATATGCTGAAGATGATGGCAGGAAGCAGCAGGGGTTTGTTTGGGCATGTTGCGGGGTTAGCTGTGCATTAAGGAGGGCTTTAAGCAAAAACGTCATGGCAAGTTTGAGTTCCAGAAGCCCATGAGGCTCAAAGTGCTCTCTGTTTCTTGAAATGCCTTAACATGACATTCTCTTAGTGTTGCTAATGGACTGTGCGTTCAGATTTGAAGGCCAAAAGATCCAGAGGGCTGGACATGGAAAGACATTAGAGAAATGATATAAGCAACTGGAAATATGGGGACTTCCTTGTATTGTCATTGACTGTCCTTCAGAGGATGTTTCTCTTTCTCCCTCATATATTCCTGTGGCGTCTGATGTGCCTGAAGCGTTTGCCTAGAAGTCTAGTTTGTGATCAGAGTTAGTATGCACTATTAATCGATAGTAATTGTTTTGCTTTTTATCAGTGGGGAAAACTGATCTGAATTAAATGGGGTTCGGCTGGTTCATCTTGCTCATACAGTTGTCATACAAGTTGCAAAACACTTGAAGAATGAAATGCTAGCCTGGTAAGTTGCTTTTAAACATAAAACACCAAAGAAAAAGCAGCTTTTGATATTGACAGTAAGGTAATTGCTCCAAAAAAGAAATACTTTTCATAAAAATCACACCAAATCATCTTTGGATCATAATGACAAAACATGGCATTCAGGCTAATCAGTCAAACTGTTCTTGAATAACAATTGGACGAATTTGGCAATGAGCTCGACAAATGTGGTCACGAGTCTATATGGCATCCACAGTTTAGTGTATTCAGCCCTAACTTGCTGTAACCATTCATTCACCAACGCCGCCAAAGTAGTCAGAAGTCATTCATTTTTAATGGGAAAAAGTCGTGGCGCATTTTAGAAAGCGTGGGCATCAAGTAGAGTTGAAATCAGCTCAACTTTATGGTAATGAGCTATGATGCGACTCTGCGGCTACCTGTCGGAATGTACAAGTCCACCGCTTGATAGAATTCCAGATAATACAGTTCTGACAACATTAGTTTCCAAGCAAAACGAAGCACAGAGATGATTGCTACAGCGGATTTCCAGTTAGTAATGTAGGATTCACAGAACGTTAACGTGAAGACCAATGCTATTAAACGTCTTCTATAAACAGCAGGCTGAAGTTAAACTAGCACTGAAACATGAACAAAAGCTGCACTACGTGAATGGCTTTTAATTGATTTATTTTGTTAGAAAACATTTAAACATATTGGATCTTCAGAGTGTCAAAGACAGGGCGGTGAATTCCTACACTCTCACCAGTGGTGGTGTGGAAGCACAGTAATGACAACCATGGCCTGATTTTACCTGAGCATTTCTTGACTGTATATGAAATGAATAATTTACTTTGTTTGTTTGAACTGTTTGGCCAAAATAACAAGACTGATCTTGTTAGATTTAGAGCATCATGGAGTTGAAAATATTCACATTCTGAGTATTTTTGGCATTGGTCAGTTAGTATTTGGTCCTAAAATGCTATGTTTTATGAACGTATAGGTGTATTATTCTAAAACTAATATCTTCGGCACATGACCTGAAGGTACTCAAAGTTGCAGGGCAGGACCACCTTGTAATAACATTTAGAACATTAATAAATTTAAATGTTAGTTTTGTCTATGAGACAGGTGTGATTAGTTTTGATGCGTCATTTGAACTTCGATGCTTATAATCATTTTACTCATTATTAGTCAAAGCCTCTGCTGTGCTTGGTCTTTTAAAGTGGTAGCTCAACCAAAAATTTGAATTCTGTTATTAATAACTCACTTTTATCCTGTTTCAATCCCCTGAGACCTTTTTATTTTTTGTGAACACAAATTAATTGTGTTTTAACTGTTTATTAACTGTTTTTTTCTCAGAGGGCCGCAGCCCTGGATAGTTTGTTTCCAACCCTGCTTCAACACACCAAGACCGAGGTCACGCTACACTTTTTGCCCTATAAACTTCCATGCAAATGCGACAGACTGGAAACGCAAGCTTGTGCGGCAAGTTTCGCAGTTCGCTGCTTTGCAAAGTTCAAGCTTGGTGAACTCTGACCCATGAAATTGCATCATGTGATTGCATGAGACCAATGGTAGATCAAAACACAACCTCTTTGTACAGGAATTTAAAATATGGACCAATCACTTGCTTTTTTAAATGTCTAATCAACTTGTTTAATCCTGCCCCCTTTTTGCAGGGTCGTACGATAGAATTTTACATGCTCAAACTCTAGTGTGACCGCAGCATTACTTGCAGGATTCAAATGAGTCCAAACAACTTAATTAGTTTGATTAATTAGGCTAAAGCTAACTTGGGCAACAACACAGGTGTCAAACTCCAGTTTGCTCTGCACAGTAGCTGTGTCTCAATTTAGAGGCTGCAACCTCCTAAGGATGCATTTGAAGTGCGCTACGTCATCGCGGCGCGACGAAGGCTGTCTCATTTTAAAAAACTCATTTTAAAATGCAGCCACCAAATGCGTCCTTCATTTCCCAGTTAATGAAGGACACTACCAGTGGATCCTTCGCAGCCTCGAACGTCCCAAGATTTATTTCGCGTTGATAACGGCAGGACGTTTTTAAAAGAAAACTCTGGTTTAAATGTGTGAATTAGGTTTATTTGACTTGAATATGTAAACATGTTAAAAAACAAAGAGAGTCTTACTAAAGAATGATTTTATAGACAGATTATATTTTATGTGTACATGTATGGGTCAAAGGATGTATATTTCCAGCTTTTGTAAACCTTGTTTAAGCTTCAGATTGCTGAAAACGGCAGCTGTTAAGGTCACTATGTGACGATTCTGTCCTCTGTAGGCTAGATCGTTTCATTTCAAAGCGCCCAGTTCGGCCTGTGTGGCTTTGGAGGGTCCTTTGGAGGATGCAGCCTCTAAAATGAGACACAGCCAGTTTAGTTCCAACCATAATTAAACACACCTGATCAAACTAATTGAGTCCTTTGGGTTTGTTTGAAACATACAGGTAAGTGTGTTGGAGTTGGGTTGGAACTGAACTGTACTGTATAGGGCTGCGGCCCTCCAGGAACGGAGTTTGACACCCCTGCTCTAGGAACTAGGTTTGACACCCTTGTTTTACAGTAGATGATATCAAGAGCTCTCTCATCCACCATATACAACAAAGGTACCGTCCCCAACTTTCAACACAATTCCAGTGCTTCATCTGTAATCATACAAAGCTACGAAACTGTAAAAACAACTTCAACTCTTTAATTTGACTTATCATGGGATTGGAATTGACCATTTAATTACTTAATTTAAATATATTTGTTTATTTGGCTTTTAAATATGCAATGTCTATAGAAAAACATCTATCTATACCAGGGGTGGCCAAACTTTTTGTTATGAAGGGCCAAAAAACAAACTTGATTGAGGCTTGTGGGCCGAAGGTAAACATAGTTGCCAGGGCTAATTTACTAATTTATTTCATAATATTCATAAATTACTATAAAACATTACTTTATATTAACTAATACAATTTTTTTACATTTTATAATAAACTTATTACAGTAAAAACAAAACAGCAGAAGTACACTAGTTGTTGCCTTGATTTGCTTACCGATGTCTTCTGCATTGTCCTCTATTCGTCGAGTGACAATATTTACATTTTTAAAAAATCTGATTGATTTACAACATTAATTGAAACATTTCATTTGAGTTAGCTTTTTTATAGCTCAGCAATAAAATGCAAAAAAAAAAAAATGTTACGTCAAATTAGAAACGATAACCTCTGTGTTAAAGGAATTTGCCTGCGTTTTTCTTGCCCCCATTTTCACTCTCCTCTCAGATGGGATGGTGGTCCAAATCAAAGGTAATAATGGGTCAACTTTGGCCCGCGGGCCCTACTTTGGGCATCTCTGATCTATAACTTGCCCCCTGCTTTCAAAAGACCTCCAGCATAAAGTTGTAGAAAAGGCACAGGTTAGAAGAAGACAATGAAAATGTTTCAAAGGCTGGATAAGTTTGTTGGAATGTGATTTTGATTTCAGGCTGTTTGAAAAATAAAGTCATTATTTCAAAGGGATATGATGATTCTCTATAGGCACTGTATATACATAGACTCCTGTAAATCTTATTGAGCGCTGGTAATCAAACCCAATAGCAGTGCTGCTGTACTCCTTGTCTTTATAATGTTCGTTTTCTATCATAAATCTATATATATATATATATATATATATATATATAGACATTGTTTTTACTTTTCAATGACCTGTTATTTGTTATTAGACATTGATATAACTGGTGAACCAGTTTCCCCATGTCTTTCTCATAAGTGGGTTTATTCAATGCAAAGAAAGTTTACCCTTCATAAGTATAGCCGTCTTTTTCTGGCATTTTTCTTTTCTTTCTTCTACTCTGCCATAAACGTACCCTTTCTCTCTCCACACATTTCCCTTCCTGCAGCTCTACTGAAAAGCTTTTATGGATAATTGATCAGGAGAGGTGAGGCAATCAATGCGGTCTGCCTCGGCAACGTGCCGACTCATTTCCGAGAGTGTCTCTCTGCCTCTCGCTCTGTCTTCCTCTTTATCGATGTACTTGTTTTTTCTCTGCTTGGGCGAGATGGGCCAAGGCGAGCTGTTCTCTGGCTCTTGCCTCTGTCTGCATCTGCGGGGCATGAGACGCAAGCTGCTCTCTCCGCCCGTGGCAGCGCTCATTCTTCATGTACAACTGATAAGTCCAACAGCGTCCATCTGACAGTCGGAGTGTGGTCGCACAATTAGCAGCCTCAGATATAAATTAAATATGTGTAGTGCATTGTACTTTCAGAGCTGGAGATAATGCCATTGTGAGCTCTTATCATGGTCAAATGAATAGAGCTCCAAACTCATTAATTAATGTCAACTCTGTCTCTTTCACAGGGTTGAGCACAGAAGGGATCTACAGGGTGTGTGGAAATAAGGCCGAGATGGAAAGCATGCAGCGGCGGTTTGACCAGGGTGAGTCAAATGACCAGTGTCTACTTTTACTTTCCTTTTCTTTCGATCTCAGGCTTCCTCTCGCTCTCAGTTTTCTTCATCTGTATGACAAATACATATAATTATTGTACAACACAGCTCAGTGTGGAGCGTGGTGTCAAATTGTTACATTAAATATTGGAAAAGCAAAGAAGATCGAAGTGTGAACAATTCAAAAATGTAAAAAACTTACTCTAGGGACATAGTCGATATCGATTATATTATTATAGACAATAAATGCTGCACATCTTTAACGACAACTTGGCTTAAATCCTCATTTTATATAAATGATGTGCATTCGTACTTCTCAATGCCTTCAAAGTTTCTTCAGCACGAAATGTACTACCTTTCAATACTATCTGTCAAAAGACTTGGTCTGAAAGTAATTGTTTCTCAACGGGCAGTGGCAGTGCTAGCTTGAATGGCACCCTGGGCGAACCACCCCATATACGTCCCCCCTATCCCTCCAGCTTATAAATTGTTGGTTTATAGAACAATGGTTCTTGTATGGTTCTAGAAGGTTACATCTACAGTAGTTAATATAGAAAAGGACCATTAAACAAGTACATTCTAAAAAAATGCTTGTTGTTTTACCCCAACTTTGGATAAAATATGGACAAAATCAGAATTGGAAGTATTAAAAATATGTATAGTTATTATAAATATTATTATTATTATTATTATTATTATTATTATTAATTATTATACCATCATTATTCTAAATAAATAATATAAATCAATCCTAAATGTAACTGGAAAACTATGTAAAGACAAAACTGGAGTGATATGCTAAGATCACTTGAGAAATCATGAATATTAATTTTGGCAATTTTTTAATATACCAAATATATAAATGTTTTATAGAATTATCTGTTCATCTTAGACTCGACTCAAGGCCGAGAATTAATGTTATGAAGTCACTTACCTCCCTGACTCATTATCCATCCTTTCTGCTTCATAGCCATGCTTAGTCAAAATAAGATCATCATCATATTATATCATCTTCAGTTTTGTTGTGTCATAAAGTTACTTTGGTTTCACGGCGCATAAGCGGCACGTATTTTATCGGCGTGCATGTAAACAACCAGGATTCACTTTGGGAGGCTCGCTGGAATGGTTCACTTTCGGTTTGGATTGTTTCGGTTTCACATAGAGAATAACAAACTTGCATGTGCAAAAAACGCCAAATTTGAATGCCCCCTAACATCTTTACTGTATTCTGGCATTACCACTCTTGGGATTAATCCACTTGCATAAAGTAAAACGTATCTCAAAGCATACTGAGTTACATGATTTTTACTAGGACACGTTTTTATTTTTTGTTTTGCACCGTCTTCACGTGCTGCCCCCAGCAAGATGCCGCCCTGGGCGATCGCACATATTGCCCATATGTAAATCCACCACTGTCAACGGGGCGTAAAGAAATTTTACAATTAACAAGGGATACTTGGTGACTTGAATGTCTCCCGAATCCTGAATGTCTGTTTCACTCTTATGACTAGGCCTGTCACAATAATCAATATATTGACTTATCGCACAGCACATGGACGTGACCTCAATCATTTTTGGTGATACGATTATATATCGTCCATACATAAAAAACAAATCTGATTGTGCAACATCTCTATCTCTATTGGAGGTGTCAGTGTCAGTATGGTTAAAAGGACACTATAGTATTTAGTATAAATTACTATAGTATATTCTCATGTGGGTGTCTGACGACTTAAAATGGATCTGGTAGTAGATATCGCAGCCTTTGTTACTCTATACCTTGCACTTTTTTTTGTAAATATTTATTATTATCTATTTAGCATATGAGTTTTCACATTCTGATCCCAATGCCTAATTATTACATTGTTAAATTGACTATTATTAAAGGAAATATTCTTAAGAATAAAACAGGATGTGTTTGTAAGTGTGGACTTCTCAAGTAAGTGTGTACTTCCCATCAGAAAAGCAGCATCTTATAAATGGACACATATCACCTAAGAGCTCGAAATTTAGTCTCTATGTACATTGTTTATTACTGACTATCTGCCAAAAGCCTCTTTTTTGAGTTGTTCCAAGGTCTGGTGTAATTGGCCGTTGTCATGACGATCTTACCAGCGCTGATGCTGACGTCCCATGTGAATCTAGCACGAGTTTGAGCAGGGTTAGAGCTGAACTCTCTAGAAAAATGGATATATTTGAGGATCACTCAAAAATACTTGCACCTGACTAAATGGTGATCGTGTGATGCGCATAGTTCTGTATTCATATGATCAAAACTTAGAAGTTCACCACAAAATGATGTTCATCTGAAAGCATGCCTTTAATCACTGACAAGCTGTAGTGTATGGGATCAAAATCCCGTCAAATGTACCATAGTCCCTGATCTAAAAAATAATACATGTAAATCAAGAAAATTGACATTGCGTGTAAAATTATAATGTACAAAAGCGAAAACTAAATGCAGAATAAGAAACAACGTGACCATATACCGAAAGATAATGAGCGTGAATCAAAAATGGAAATGCGTTTTGAATTGCGTTGCACAAAACTGAAACCTGAACTCGAACTTGAACTTTTTCCGCTCATATTTGAATGTTTTGTGTGCTTACGGTCTTTTCTTCTTCCCACAATCGTTTTCAAAACATGCAATTCGAGTTTCATTTAAATCACAGGCGGGCTTCAGCCACTGGTCGAGGTTGATGGTTGCTTCTCTAGCCAATCAGATGAAGGGGAGTTGACATTACTCCAATGGTCTTTAGCTTCATTCTTAAGCCTGTTTCACACCGCAAGCAGCGCGTGAGCAGCGCGTGAGCAGAGCGTGAGCATCGCTGAAGCAGCAGTGCCGCGATCGTTTTGGCACTGGGTCTATTTTTGACGTGCTGCTCACGCTCAATTAAAGTGACATTGCATTAATAATGGCTTAAACACATTGAATGACAGTAAAAAGTAGCAATTTTACCCAATAAATGCATCACTAATATCAACTGATTTATATATGGTCAATTTAATTAACTTAAACGATTAAAAACTGCAACATATTTATTTAGGCCCGAACTACAAAACCAAATGTAAAACAACTTTAGTATCAGTTTTGCTTATTGGGGGAAGTTGTAGTCCACAACGAAGTGTATTGTGGGTAGTGTAGTTCGACACCCATGCTTGGCCGGACTATCTGCATTTGAAGCAGAGGAACGATTTATTCGGCTTTGTTTTATTTTCACTCAAGTTCTTCCACCGGAAGCTGTTTGCACTGTGAACCTGACAACACGAACAATAGTAAAAGAAGTGCATGCATTGATTACTTTTGTCCGTCTCATCCTGTGCACAAGCATGAATTAATGAGCCGCTGGACATCGCTGAAGCGAAGAAAGTAACACTAGTTTGATCATGTATAAATATCATTATAACTCTATTGTATAAATACTATTATAACTAAAGGACCACAACATCCTGACAACCAAAAACAAAATGACGTGGTGTCACAGGCGATTGTCTTCTGAGTGCACCAGACATGAATGGCATTCCTCAGAGCATGAGAAGCATACAGTACTGTATGATCTATATCATTTATAAAATAAAGACGTGCAAGTTAAGGAAACCGCATTGGATGAAGTTGCCACGGACCTTGGTGCGGATGAAAAGTTTAAAAAGCGTATTTATATATAGAGATAGATTGGTAACTAGAGAGATGATCTGTGTTGCTGCTGCCGATGAGCTGCACGCTGCAGACACAGTCGGTGTGAAAGGCAAACGCCTGCATGCTGCTTCTGCTCTACCAACGCGCTGCTCACGCGTTGCTCACGCCCTGTTTGCCCTTGCAGTGTGAAACAGGCGTAAGAGCAAGCGACTTCCATACAAAGAATCGTTAGTTCGATCCCAGCTCAGACCGTGTCGGATGCAGTAGGACCGGTAGGTTACACATGGGGTCTCGTCAGAAATGGGAGTGAGGTTTAGGGAGGTGAGTGTAACAGAGGCCAGCTAGCGAAATGCTATGCAGGTAAACCTTAGTTCTCTGACCTCAAAAGGTGCTCTAGTAACAGACGTTAGAGGCCATAGTCTTTAGCCTCCTTGTTAGAGCAACTAACTCGCCAGCAAAGAACTGGCGGTTCGATCGCAGCTCAGACTGGGTTAGGAGCAGAAGGACCGGTGGATTACATATATTAGTACTTTATACACTAAACTTTACATGCAAGGTAAATTTTTTGATTTACCGCGATACTTTTGGCCCCATAATACAGATTTTTCTTTTACAGATGTCCCCATGAAAAACTTCTGCCATCTCATACTAGCATAAAAAGAAGCTAAAATCGTTACCAAAGCATAACAACTCTATCTTGTCTGGCCTCATGAACGTCCTTGCTCTCATATTACCCTGCTGTTGTAGAGCATCATCTCAGGACGTCTCATGGATATCGTAGTACATGCAGAACTCGGTTACTCATATTTGCCTTAGGGATAAGTTGGAGTGGGCCAGTCACTCTAGACTGACTGACCTCGCTGCTTTCAAAGAAATGACTGCTATTCCTCTGTGCATGGATCACATTTCCGTCAATGAGCACATTGTAGAGCAGATAAGCTCAATTAACCGGGAATGATCCACAGCTATTGATCCTGCCCACTGAGAGCCATTACGAAAGCATAATGTCAGAGCACATGGAATGTGTCCATGCTATGTTCATGGCTGTAAATGCATAAGTCTGTTATTGCTTTTTATTTTATAAAGGTTTTTAAGGATGAAATGAAAGGTTTTGGTGCTCTTCAGATGTTGAATGCTGTATTTTGATCAGTTGACCATAAACTCATTATATAAATAATTTTGTTTTAGTATTAATGCTGCATTCAACTTTTAGATGAGCTTTTTTTCCAAATAATTCATAAAAATAACTTTCAATGTTACCCCAAAAGTATTACTACTACTACTAAAAGCTGCTCAACTATCGTCAACATTGATGATGATGATAAGAATAATAAATGACCAATAAGTCGTCATATTGGAAAACTTTGTTTCTTTTTTAGAATGATTTGATTATGACACTAAAACTGGAGTAACTGTGCACTCACACCGAAGGTGGAGAAAGCGTCAAAGCCTTCTCTGGTGACAACGCTGTCTGCCTTTACTGCTCTGATGGTGAGAGCATCAGAATTCGCTACATTGATCTCGTATTTAAAGGGGCCCATTGTAGCATATCAGCAAAACAGATACATTCTAGCATAAAGCATGCTCTTTATCAAACTAAATTAATCCAATATGTCTGAAATATTCTGGTTATGTACGGTTTGTACGGTCATTATAGTTACCATGAGATTCCCGCTTTTTTTGTTAAGTAAAAAAAAACCACAACATGTGTATAACATTAATGCACATCGACTCGGCAGTAACTTTTTTTGAATGTATGTTCCTGTAATGCTGCGTTCACACCAGACGCAGATAAAGCATCAAGCGTGGTTTGCATGTTAAGTCAATGCAAAGAAGCGAATAGATATAATGTAGTGGACTCAAACATGGCGCTGAACGAATATACGCTGTTTTTCAGCCTTCCTGAAGCATACAAACAAAGCTACTATTTCAATAAAAACCTTGTTAGCCATTTATCAATCAAGCTAGAGACACAAGGCAGACAGAAGCCCCGCGCATGGCGCAAATCCACATCTACTGTAAAGTGAATTTGATGCACGAATGAAGCGAATTTGATACGCAAATGAATTGAGTAAACTCAAAATGTTTACGAGTCTGTTTACACGTGAATAATGCGATTTATTTGTGCGTTCCATATCTAGTATGCACACAGCAGAAGAAAACATTGTAAATAATTGGAAATTCAGCGACTATAATAATCAAACTTTTGGGAACAACTGTGGTCGTAACCAATGTTCACAGGACTGTGTTCTCTGGAATCCTCTCAAGTGGTGGAATTCAACATTCCGACTGCTTGCCAAAAAAACAACGTCATAGCTCATTACCATAAAGTTGACGTGATTTCAACTCTCCTCGACACCCACAACGGCGAAGATGCGCCACTTATCACCACCGGCTTCCATTGAAAATGAATGACTTCCTGCTACTTTGAGGCTCCCTCCGGTTTCGCTGTGACTGCACAGTAACGATTATGTAAAATTTATTTTGTTGCATAAATGAAGTATAAAAAAAAGCATAAAAAGTTAAAAATAGAATTGGAATGTTTCCAGTTGTAATAATATTTCACAGTTTTCAAACTAAAAATGACAAAAAAAAAAAAATTACTAAAAGTATCATGGAATAAAAACCAATAAATAACAGCCACACAAAAAACAGTTATAACTGTTTGACTGCTTTAAGGAAACTGTTGTCTGCTGTGGATGTGTGTTTATGTGTGTGCCACTGTAGACGGTTGTGTGTGTATCAGTGTGTGTGTGTGTGTGTGTGTGTGTCTGTGTGTTTGCGCCGGAAGAGAAGGTCAGTTAATTACCAGCAGATTGGTTTGGGTAATGAACCGCGAGCACACACGCTCCACTGATCTGCTCAGGCCCGGTTCGGATCGGCATGAGCTAATAGGAGGCGAAGGCTCGTGTCTGATCGATCAGAATCCGCGCGGCCAGGTGACAATACAATTACGGTGGAAATTACTGCGCAGGTATGTGCGCAGCAGCATCCCAGCCAACTCCACCGTGAGCAGGTGGAGAAATGTCAGACCATTCACAATCAGGTGCTACACGGCCATTATCGATCCCTGATAAAATACAATCAGAACGGCTGGAGTAACTGATCTGGGGTCAGCTGGATTTAACATGCTGGACTGAAGGATTACAGCAGGGATACGGATGTGCCTGTAAAGTGGGGAATGCTTTTTAACTTTATCTCAATCATATTGGCAGAACAAGAGATCAAATTTGTTTTGCAAAGTGTGCAGGCACCAAAAACTGGTTACAAGGCGCAAACAAAGCACACATTCCTCTATTAAATACACATTTTGCTGGATCAGCTGAGAGATTTAAGATGCATCCAGCCCGCTGGAGGGGGCAGGTTTTATTATAAGGGGCAAGTGCTTTTAGATAGATGCTTAGTGTTAGCAGGATTTTGTAAAAGGTTCTATAATGTAGTTTTTAGTTTCTGACATGGTCAGAATAAACTACTGAAGTTTAAACTGAACATCAGAAGGGAGAAAAGAGGGAAAAAATTGAAAAAAAAAGTAAAATAAATTCAGTTCAGTGGCTGAAAATGACAGTGGAAGGAATAGCCAGACTGGTTCAAGCTGATATAAAGGCAACAGTAACTGAAATACCCGCTTTTTTTGAATTGAGATCTCCAGAAGAGCATCTCTAACCACTCAAAAACTCGAAGCAGATGAGTAACAACACCAAAAGAAGAGCTCACTGTTGACACTCAATTCTCACACACTCCACAAAACTGAGAAACAGAAACAATTGATTGTATGATCTCATTCAGATGTTGGGGTCAGAATTTGGTGTAAATAACATGAAAACATGGATCTTAGTATCAACTGAGCATCTTTTAAACACCACAGTCTACCTGCAATTCCCTTTTAGACCACAGTGAATTTTCATTTCTGCAGGATAAGGCACCATGTCACAGCTCCAATATCATATAATCTCAAACATGACATTGAGCCACCAAATCTCAGTCTAGTAGGGCACTTTTTGGATTTTCTGAAATGCTAAATTCACATTGTGGAGATGGCAGCTATCAAAGATAAAGCATCACAATATGAACCAAAATCACAGAAACATTTGTGCCACAATGAATAACAGGGTTAGTTCACCAAAAGATCTTTGATGACACACCCTGATGTAATTTGAATTTATGTTCATTCTCAGAATCCAAAAAAATGTTTTAGATAAAATCTGAGATCTCATCCTCCAAAGATCCTGAGATATTCAAAGTCCAAAAATAATCCAAACACATTGAAATCATACGAAGCTCCAAGAACACACACACACACACACACAACTACACACACACACAAACACACACACACACAACTTTGTTTACCTATGTCTTCTATATCAGATCAGGGTGTGCATTTAACTATGGCTATTACGATGCTTGCATGTTGCGCTGCTCAATCTAAAGGCAAAAAAAAAAAAAATATATATATATATA
>CAIGQQ010004325.1:3705464-3733050 GCA_903798035.1 Danio albolineatus | reverse complement strand
GTGTTCTGAACATGAATGAAAGTGTAGCTTCATGTAATTTACATTTCAGCCACTGAAGTCACATGGAATGTTTTGACAGTTTTTTTTTTTTTTTCTTGGAATGTCTTGGTACTCTTGAGGTCTATGGAGGATGGGAGAGTGCTCAGATTTCATTTAAAATATCTTACTTTGTGTTCTGAACATGAATGAAAGACTCAGTGGATTGGAGCGACACGAGAGGGAGTAATTTATAACAGAATTTTCATTTTAGGGTGAACTAACCCTTTAAGGCAGGTCTGAAGGCAAAAGTGGGACCAACTCGATACTAGCATGATGCACCTAATTAAGTATCCAGTGAGTGTACCTAGAGAAATGTGTCCTTCAGCGTTCTCATTTATCTCAATGGCAGTTACTTGGCTGGAGCACATGGTTGCCGCTAGAGAGGGGAAAGGTGGGACTGATTCCCAGGACTTTCAGTTCTATTTCAGTCCATAAAACTGAACTCGAATTTCTGTTTTGAAGTGACTAAAAAATGTTCATGCATATTTTCTTCAATTATTGGGACTTTCTGCACCTTCTTTGTTATATATAACTATATGTTTAAATAATTCCTAATTGCTGAGTTAGTTTACTGATAGTAATCAAATCCAAATGAATATAACATTTAACAGTACTCTGAGGGAGGTGGCATTTTTGTTATTTAATATATTACAGTTGTAGATGACTCATTTGCTCGCTAATGCTAATTTTACATCTAGCATGTATTATATCCTTCAACAAATACATTTAAATACATTCCCAATTTTTGACTAATTTGAAAAAGAATTGGTAGCAATTCACACCATCCTTACACTCACTGGCCACTTTATTAGGTACACCTTACTAGTACCAGGTTGGACCCCATTTTGCCTTCAGAACTGCCTTAATCCTTCGTGGCATAGAGTCAACAAGGTCCTGAAAATATTCCTCAGAGATTTTGGTCCATATTGACATGATAGCATCACACAGTTGCTGCAGATTTGTCAGGTGCACATCCATGATACGAATCTCCCGTTCCACCACATCCCAAAGATGCTTTATTGGACTGAGCTCTGGTGACTGTGGAGGACATTTGAGTACAGTGAACTCATTGTCATGTTCAAGAAACCAGTATGAGATGATACACACTTTGACATAGTGAGTTATCCTGCTGGAATTAGCTATCAGAAGATAGGTACACTGTGGTCATAAAGGGATGGACATGGTCAGCAACAATACTCAGGTAGGCTGTGGCCTTGGCACAATGCTCAGTTGGTACTAATGGGCCCAAAGTGTGCCAGGAAAATATCCCCAACACCATTACACCATTACCATCAGCCTACAACCATTGATAAAAGGCAGGTTGGATCCATGCTTTCATGTTTTTGATGCCAAATTCTGACCCTACCATCCTAATGTCACAGCAAAAATTAAGACTCATCAGACCAGGCATGGTTTTTCCAATCTCCCATTGTCCAATTTTGGTATAAAATGGCCTGTGCGAATTGTAGCCTCAGGTTCCGGTTCTTAGCTGACAGGAGTGGTACCCGGTGTGGTCTTCTGCTGCTGTAGCCCATCTGCCTTAAAGGTCAATGTGTTGTGCGTTCAGAGATGCTCTTCTGCATATCTCAGTTGTAATTAGTGGTTGAGTTACTGTTGCCTTTCTATCAGCTGGAACCAATCTGGCCATTCTCCTATGACCTCTGGTATCAAAAAGGAATTTGCGCTCCCAGAACTGCCACTCACAAATTTTTTTCTAGTTTTCGAACAATTCTCTGTAAACCCTAGAGATGGTTGTGCGTGAAAATCCCAGTAGATCAGCAGTTTCTGCAATATTCAGACCAGCCCGTCTGCCACCAACAACCATGCCACGTTCAAAGTCACTTAAATCACCTTTCTTCCCCATTCTGATGCTCGGTTTGATCGGCAGCAAATCATCTTGACCATGTCCACATGCCTAAATGCACTGAGTTGCTGCCATGTGATTGGCTGATTAGAAACTTGCATTAACGTGCAGTTAGACAGGTGTAGCTTATAAAGTGTCTGTTGAGTGTATATCTTAATTTAGAAAATTCAAGCTCTCAACATGCACTGTTTTTTTATATTAGTTGCCAAGAGTTCAGATAATGTGTTTGTTTCCTTAAAAAAAGATCTTGCGTCACTATTGAGGTTTGTACAATGAAACATTGATTGAATAAATGACATTAAATACATTAATAATTTTAATCACAATAAGTGGTCTGTAAAATTCTGCTCTCTTTGAATTTATTAATAAACCCACATAAATGTTACTAAGCATTTATAATAATAAAAAAGTAAAAAGTTGAGCAGCAAGTTAGTATGATTTCTGAAGGATCATGTGACAATGAAGACTAGAATAATAAAACTGGAAAATGAATATGTTTATATATTTATTATTTATTTAAAAATAATTATGTTAAACTGTAATACTGTACTGCTGTTTTAAAGGTTTGATATAATAATTTTAGTTTGATGGTCTGGGACAAGGTAAAAAAAATCAATACATGGTTTATAAAAAAATATCATAAATACATGCACATGCCTTTTACGTGTGATGAAATTTCCAGGACCACTTTTTTTTTAAATCTCTTAGCTTCAATACAAATCAACCCTTGGCTCATAATATTGCCTTAAGTTAAAGTAACACCCATATGTAGGATAATGGACATCAACTGGTCACACCCTGAGAAGGAACAGCGTTTACCCTTTTTTTTCCCTTTTAGCTTGACTGTAATTTGACTACTTGAATTAACAGTTAGCTTGAGAATTAACAATGATTCACAGCCTTTTCTATTTGAAAATCTAACCAAAGTCTGTCTCCTCTCTTTCTCTACATTATAGACCCTAACATTGACCTGGTGGAGAAGGACATGTCCGTGAACACAGTGGCTGGAGCATTGAAGAGCTTCTTCTCAGAGCTCCCTGATCCTCTGGTGCCCTACAACATGCAGGTGGAGCTGGTGGAGGCCTTCAGTGAGTGAATGCAAACACACACCTATGTAGACTCTCTGGACTTAACCTGCTGTAATCTGATCCCAAGAGTTGAGAGAAGATGCATTTTATTCTGTGTGTGACAACTTGTGTTTGCACTTAGAAGCCTCTTATTTGTAGAAAACTCTTTTTCATATTACAATATTAATTCTGAAATGCAAGTAGACTAGGGAAGTTAGTTTACCTGTGCAGGTCTTACTATACGGCCTCTTTTACACTAACTCATTTAAAACCTCTTTGTGTTATGTTACAGTTACGCTTGGTTTCCATACTACTATGGGATCTTTGACCCATAGAGCATTTTCATTCGTTCATTTTCCTTCAGCTTAGTTTCTGTTTCAGAGGTTGCCACAGTGGAATAAACCGCCAACTATTCCAGCATATGTTTATGTTTTATGCAAGTAGACAGTAGGCATGTCAAAATCCTCATTTTAATATTGAACCGTTCAGTAAGACCGTCATGATTCAATGCGCTTATGAAAATTGCATTTTTTTTTGTGTTTAAATTTAAAAATGACATTTTTCCCATTTCTTTAATTACTCTCAGAACTGGATCTGTGCATATTAGAATGTATGTCCTTGTGTAGAAACACAGCTTCCAGCAAGTGAATGTTCCATCAGTGAGTGGTAAAGTTAGGGCTGAAATGAAAAATGAAAGTGACGTGTGCTGCATGTTAATGTGTGAGAACATGTGGAGCCAACGCCACACTGTATGTTGCTATTTCTGTTTAAACTATACTCATAAGCTTTTGTTTTATTTAAAGATTGAATCTCAAAGCATGAAGAGCCATCCACCACCAGTGGATGACTTGATAGCAACAATATTGCGCTATACCGCAAACCACACACCAGCTGATTGGTGGAGAGGAGACTGAGTGATGAAGCCATTTGTGATATGGGTATGGTTAGAAGGCCATGATGGACCTAGGCCGGTGGTCAAACTTGGCCAGGATGCTGGGGTTAGACTCCTACACTTTTCGAAGGACGTCCTGGGATTCTTAACGACCACAGAGAGTCAGGACCTCAGTTTAACGTCTCTTCTGAAAGACTGCACTCCCTGAGCAGTAGAGTCCCCGTTAATATACTGGGGACCCACACAGACTGCAAGTTGAGTGCCCCCTGCTGGTCTCACTACTTCCGGCAGCAACCAAGCTTTCTCATGTGGTCTCCCATCCAGGTACTGACCGGTTTGGGCACAACCCTGCCTAGCTTCAGTGGTCGACCATGTGAGAGTTGCAGAGAGTTAGCTGCTGGCAAAACAGTCACTTAATAGTGTCTTCGGTTTTGCGCTTTGCACTCGCACTACAAATATATCACACCAAAGCCCAACAGAATCGCACTCTGGCACACCTCCTCCAGCCGGGCCAGAGCCGGCCAACTGAACCGCGCCCAGGTGTGATTTGGAGTACTCACACTTTTCCTAGTGTGAGTACACCCTAAAGCAGGGCTATTCAATTGGCGGCCCGCGGGCCGAACTCGGCCCTCAAGGCAATTTGTTCTGGCCCTCCAATTAGTGTGACCAAGACATCAGAAATAAATTTAGTGCAGTTGAAAAACAGCCGCTATAGTTATGAAGTGATGTGCGTCTGCTCAATGCAGCACGAGCTGCAGGTGAAGGCTGCGCAGAGCGTGAGTCACCCGACATTAAGCGAGTGGCGCGAGCAGCCGAAAACATTTGGATATGTTTGTAGAAAAGTCCTTTTTTACAATGCACTGATATCGTTGTTAGGGGTGCCTCGATTCGCCGATTTCACTGTGCTTTAATTCGTCACGGTTAATTAATCGCTAAGGCTTTTCAATTGCGCGTTTCTGTTGCACGGAACGAAACTGCTGCAATTTAAACAGTTATGCCACCTGTGCGCTAGTTTAAAGTTCCCAGCTTGTACGCCAAGGCCAATACGCATGCACACTGAATTAACTGTAGCGGCGGGTCGTTCCAATATCACGTCCTTTCCGTGCGCAAGTTTGTTATTTTTAAAGTAGAATATATGGCAATGTGCGCGCACAAGCGGAGCAACGCGCTCGCGGCTTTCCGGGCGCACGCAATAGAAAACATCTCGTGCTGACGCGGTGAGGTTGTGCGTGGCTTTCAGGGCAATGTAAACAAAAGATATGTAAGACGAATTATTATTAAAATGATTATGTATGTACACTGTCAGAAATAAAGGTACAGGAGCCGTCACTGGGGCAGTGTCTTTTTTAAAAGGTACATATTTGTACCCAAAGAGTCCACAGTGGTACCTCAAAGGTGCATATTAGTACCCAAATGTGCCTAAAAAGTACCTTTGAGGTACCGTTATAGACACAGATGATAACAACAGTTAATCTAAAGTACTTTGGCCTACCTAATATAAAGCTTAAATTTACATTAGATGTGATGACCGTGAAACCATGATTATTCTTCAGACTATATAATCATACAACCAACATCTATAATTGTTGCATCCATAATTGTTATGCAGTTTAAAACATATGAATGTGTTTGAATGTAAGAAGCCTGCTTAAGCAATGCACTGCTTTTGTTGTGCTTTGAAATACAACTTGTGAATGTTTGTTAAAAAAAAAGAAGCCACATTGAACAATGCAGTGATATTAGTAGTTTCAAAATACAACATATTAACATTTTAATGTAGAATAAGCCAACGTAGGTGTCTTAAGGAGCAAAAATGCAACTTATGCAGTTGTGTTCTCACTTATATTGCAAGTCATACCTCTCCGGCCCTTCGTTTGGGATGCTTTTCATGAACTGGCCCCCATGACAAACTAATTGAATAGCCCTGCCCTAAAGCCTGGTTTATACTTCTGCGTCGAGTGATCGCCGTGACCCACGGCGAATGCAACGTGCGCTGTTGTGCATTTATACTTCTGCGCGCAGTTTATGTTGCTCTGCAATAACACTTCCGAAACGCTAGCTGGCAGTGAGGTGTTTAAATTCCTCTGTGTCGAGTTTCTTCGCTGGTGTTTTGTTTTTTCTGAATGCTACATTATTGTACAAGTGGCTCAAACTCGCTCATTTTGAGGCAGGAACCGGCGGACGTGCAACAACTTTATGGATAACGTAAACAAAAAACAAAAGTTTCCATCTAGTGCTCCTTCACAGAACTCAACACTTGTAAACACTCTCTCCATCTGGCTCTCCCCCCCTGCCCACACTTGTCAGCGTGACCAAGCCAACCAGTCATAGAGCTTGCGCTATGCATCGTTTTGACGTATGGTTACATTTTTTGAGAGGTGCGCATCGGCGACAGACACAGCGAGGGCTATGTGACCATGCTTAGGCCCAATCCCAATTCTATTTTTGTACCCCTACCCCTTCCCCTTGGTCCTTACAACTGAGGGTTAAGGGGAAGGGCTTCAAAACTTACCCCTAAGAATTGGGACAGCACTTCAACAACTGCACACGTCATCATATGTCATCGCGATCTCTTGCTTCATATGAGATCAGACGATCGCGACTGCTGTAGTTATTCCAGTTGTGTTATTTTTTGGTGTTTATCTTCAGGAAATCACTGAAGGCGTATATTATGTTATCATAACGATCTAATGTGGCAATAAGATCGTAACTGTACTGTGTATTTACACAGTGGCCATATTTATTTAAACACACGAAAACAACATTAACATTATAGCAGACACTGTAAACAGCTCATTCTCAGCCACTAGACATTACTGACAGGGTATTCCAGTGTCATCATGTGTCAGAATGTTGTGGTACTGCTGTACATGAGTTATGATTATGGATTATAGATCGCGAAATTTTGCGTTTAAAAAAAAAAAAAAAAAAAATTTAAAGCACGATGGTAAAACACGAACGAGGTTATGAAAATATTAAAACATATGTTTGTTTGTCATAAAAATTCGTAATAATGACAAAAATACTAATTTGTGGATCTCCTTACTTCCTTGTTCAGCTATCCTGCCGCTGTGACAGGTGTATTCTGGGAAATGTTCTTACCCCTCCGTTTTAAGTGTGGTCCTGAAAAATCTTTGTTCGAAGAGATGTATATCCCTTGCCCTTAGCCCTACGCCTTCAAGCTAAAGAGAATTGGGACACCACTACCTCTTGACGTGAACGTGCAAAACAAGGGGTAGGGGAAGGGCTAAGGGGTAGAATTGGGATTGGGCCTTAGGCTGCGGCGAAGCATACGCGTACCCTTGATGCAGAAGTATAAATCAGCCTTTAGTCTTGCTTGTCAACTGTGTTAAGGCTACACTGGACCTACTATATGCACTCGACAAAAGGAGCATAAATTGGCCTTGAAAGTGGGACACTGCAAAAAATAAATTAAAAAAATCATGCACCTGTCAATTATGTTATTTGTGGCTTTTTGTAAATAACAAAATCTATCTAATGTAGAGAAAGCATTTGTTCCTCTCTTCCGCACTGTTGATTTCTCAAAATGTTTAAGCCATAAATCTCCAAATATAAAATATTTACTCTATTGGCCTGCAGTGTCTTGCCTTACAGATATATAATAAAAAAGAATCCCATAAGAGATATGAATGGGAGAAAAAGTTCCAGATCCAGCCCTGCTGAAATGGTGTAACTAATGCACACTTAAGCGTATTCTGACTACCTAACCTCTGATTACATTCAGACGCTCCACAAGCATACCTTTGATTAGCAGTGCAGCGAAAAGCATCATAAATAGAAACTTTTGATGTTTTTCATAGCGAGCTCACACAAATACACACCGAAGCGCTTCAAAGCAGCTGTCTATCAGCCGGACGGGTACTGAAAAAAGGTCTGGTTCTGTTACGCTTTATAAATTTAAGTATCGACTTCATACAGAAGTGCGGGTACTTTTGACAACACTCTCCAGATGTTTACTGTGAGAAAGCAGCGTGTTTAGTCGTGGTCCCCTGAGGTTTGTCATCTCTGGTGAACCTCCTGCGTGTAGAGGGCTCTTGTTAGAGGGAGAAAAAGAAAAACAAAGGATACGCCGCTGAGAAGAATAGGATCTACTTTAAGTAACATGCTGGCTGAAATGGATGGAGTTTCTGCAGTGCGTTTTCCTGTTGCAGCATTACAGACTACTCTCTCATTTCTTAATATACACACACAGACTTTTTCAATGTGGAGTTCAGCATTGTCTACTCTGGGCATTGCTCCAAGCCAGTAACACACAAGTGATGAGACTTAAGCCTAAGATTGCCGCTAGTCCTTCACTCCAGACTGTTTCTCAATAAACAAGCCCTCTCAAGTGCTACTATGCTTTAAATAGTTTCACAAACTGCAGGCCTGAATCAGCAGAAAACAGACTTGAAAACACTTGAAAACTTGCTCTGGTGAAGGATAACAGAGGTACACTGATTGTCACTCAATGTGCAAGTGTTAGTTTTTTGGTGTACAAGCCAAAACAACGCTCATAACCAAAGACTGTTTACTGCAAGAACACAACATAAGCACTTAGAGAGTAAGAAGGAAGAGAGAACGGAGGGAAAGGACAGACGGCAGGTCACCTGACTGCCGTGTCACTCTCCGCAGGTGGTGGGTGGGGCTTTGCTCTGGCCCGTCTGTCACTGGACTGCATGGCAACAGCTCAGCAGGCTTGTTCTGTTTTAGTCTCTGAAAGCACAGGACGCACCTGCACTGCTTTAAGACCGAACATCCCTTCGCTTTGTTGATCTGCCACTTATTAGACGTCTCGACGGGATATTTAGATTAATGCGTTTACTGATTGACAGTGGCAGTGGTAATTTAGTCTGATTGGCTAGATGAAATTTGCATATTCAGTCTCGAAATCAATGTCTGGGTAGACTTTAAATGCACCGTGACGTCCTAATGTTTTGGAGATCTGCTGCTAATACTTCAGGTCATGGTTTCGCTTAGATGCCTAATCTTGTTTCGACACGACCATTTCGCATATGTATACAGCTTTGACATTGAACGTAAATTGAATTTGATAGCATGGGTTAAGACTAGAAGGCTACAGGCTTTGTCCAGTGTTTGTGCAATTTCTCTCCCATCATTGAACAGTATTTGCAGAGACGCTGGTTCAGATGTCACCCTGAATGGGAGTAACAGAAGTTGTGTCAGGAACTGTAAGGGAGTTTGTTAGTAAGATATTCAGAATCAAACTTGCTCAAATCCCTCTTAACATTAAGAACGATACTGTAACTAAAGGCACGCAATGAAAATGTGTGGAATGTTATTTTTATGGCTGGTGTTATTGCATACGCATTGGAAGGACTTTCATTTTTAGAAGCAAAGATATGGGAGGGAGAGTATGAATCATATACTGATTTCCAAAAGTTTGTAGTGGTCAGTTTCCCCATTTTTTGCATTGTCAGTAGAAGAACTCACCGCTCCCAAATGTGCTTTTATGCAATTATACTAGAGAAGTGAGGTTTGCAAACACCTCTCTAACTACAGAATTTGGCCTCTGTTACACTTGCCTCACTCCTAACCCGGGCCACGTCACCAGTGTAATCCCTCCGGTTCAACTTGTCCTGCTGTGAACTGGATTCAAACAGGCTTTCCAGCATGGGGGACAGGCACACTTTTACAAAGATAACTTCTAGCGTCAGTTGTTTGTGAACAACTTGAGGTTAGGGAAGTGAGATTTACTTGCAATGCCTTTACTACCTGGTCTCTGTTATGCTCGTCCTTCCAAACATCACTCCTAAATGAGGTCACGGCACCAGAGTAACCCCTCCAGTTGTTCTTGCCCTGATTTGAGTGGAATTTAGATTGGCATTTTTGACAAGGCATGTGTGTTCAACAAGTATGTTAAACACAGCAGCCTCTAGTCTTGAGGCTAGGGAAGTTAGTTTACTATATGGCCTCTTTTACACTAACTCATTTAAAACCTCTTTGTGTTATGTTACAGTTACGCTTGGTTTCCATACTACTATGGGATCTTTGACCCATGGAGCATTTTCATTCGTTCATTTTCCTTCAGCTTAGTTTCTGTTTCAGAGGTTGCCACAGTGGAATAAACCGCCAACTATTCCAGCAGGTGTTTTACGCAGCGGATGCCCTTCCAGCCGCAACCCACTACTGGGAAACACCCATACACACTTATTCACACACTCATAAACTACAGCCAATTTAGTTTATTCAATTCACCTATACCTTTGGATTGTGGGGAACACGGAGCACCCGGAGCAAACCCATGCGAACACTGGGAGAACATGCAAACTCAACAAAGAAATGCCAACTGCCCCAGTTGGGACTCAAATCAGCGACCTTCTTGCTGTGAGGTGACAGTGCTAACCACTGAGCCACAGTGCCACCCCATGGAGCGTTTTGAAAATGCTAAAGAACTTGTTTTGCTTTGGCTATCCAAAATCATCTTCTGCCTTGTCTTCTGAACTATTCCGTACCCTTTGTACAGTATGAACAGTATGCAAGTGGTAGACTGGAAATATAAATGTCGGCAAAATATGAGCATTCTCGGTTAGCATGAATGATCTTGTTTCTTGCGTGTTAAGCTGTTTATTATGTGGATTTATTTATTCATTCATTTTCCTACGGCTTAGTCCCTTTATTCATCAGGGGTCGCTACAGCTGAATGAACCGCCAACTTATCCAGCTTATGTTTTACACAGCGGATGCCTTTACAGCTGCAACCCAGTACTCAAACCAGTGACCTTATTGCTGTGAGGTGAAAGTGCCAACCACTGAGCCACCGTGTCGCCAGACTGTTTTTCTGAAACGCAAATAAAATCTTGTCGAGGAAAGATGCAGTTTTGCTATAAAAACACACTAGAGTAAAAAGCACCTTACTCCAGACCTGGGTTGTAGCTGCAGTGTAATCCCTCTGGTTCTATTTCCTCTGCTTTGAGTGGGATTTAAACTGGTGTTTCCAGTATGAGGAGCAGGTGCACTTTAACAAGGATGCTAAAGATTGCAGCCTCAAGTGCAGTCCTCTGTGGACCCAAGGGAGTATGGTTTACCCATACATCCCTTACTAGCTGACATCTGTTACACTCAACTCTCCTAATCCCACTCCAAACCCAGGTCATGGCAACAGTGTAAACCAGGGGTGTCCACACTCGGTCCTGCAAAGTTTAGTTCCACCCCCAATCAGACACACCTGGGCTATTTAATCAAGCTCTTACTAGGGTTTCTATAAACATCCTTGCAGGTGTGTTGAGTCAAGTTGGAGCTAAAATCTGCTGGACACCGGCCCTTCAGGACCGAGTTTAGACACCCCTGGTGTACTAAGTAACGCGTTACTGTAATTAAATTACTTTTCCACTGAAAAATTAAAGTAACTAATTACTGTTCATTTTTAGGTATTTTAATTACAGTTACTTATGATGTACTTGCGTTACATTGTAAAATAATTAAACTCGCTGAATAATCTTATACAATTTTATTAATTTATGTTCTAAAGGTAAAAGTAAACTCTGGCGCTTTAAAATCAGCGTAGTGCAGATGCATGTGATAGCGCCGCGCGCCAGTTTGCTGCTAGTCATAAAGCGGAAGATGTCGGACTCAGCTGAAGCAAGTGGCTGTTTTACGAAATGAAAATATTCCCAGACAAGAACATTACAGTATTAATCAATTTATTTTTCCTCATTGCGCGCCTGCGTGCTGTAGCACGCGGCTTTTTCAAGGCTATCGCGCACCTTACATGGGCTGGTTCATGAAGATTACTATGGGAAAGGCTAGGATGAATACGCAGATGTGACAGAGGGAGTTGGCGAATTTAACATGACTGATGCTGCTCTGTTTACAGAGTAATAAGACACCTTTTGCACGATCGGATCACAGGTAAACAAGAGAGACACAATCCAGTTCAAAAACATGCCGTATAAATCTTAAGCCTTTTGTCCACTTCCGATCATACTCCACGGGCTTTCATTCTAATACCGCCAAAAATAATGCTTTTTTTGTAAAGATTGCTTGATCCTGCCTGATCGATAGATATGCAGAATAATATTTAAGAAGGTTACATTGCATACTAAAAATTATTATGCATGTAATTATTATAGATTTTTTTTTAATAGAATATAATAAAGATGATTCAGAAAACTAAAAGGCTAAACTATTTCATGTTTGACTCATATGTTTTATCTAAGTATTTATTATTTACAGAGTTAAATTTTTATTATTTGTCCACTCAAGGTTTATAGGGATTTCAAGAAGTATTTAGCTAAGTTACTTATTGAGTAATTAAGTTACTTTTCAGACACAGTAATTAGAAAAAGTATTTTAAATACAATATTGATTAAGTAATTAATAATTAATTACTTTTTTAAAGTAACTTACCCAACACTGCTGTTTCTCAATACCAAGTACACAATGTTCGGACTTGCGTCCTTGGAATTTTAGACTTGCCAAGTTTAGACTTAAAGGAACGAACTACCGAGGACACAAGTCCGGGACCTCTTCAAATGGAATGACAGTGTACTTTATAACATCACTTACTTCACTATGGATCGATCAGTTTCACTGTCCCATTAACAATAAACTGATTTAATTATATAAAGCACAGCCTTTTAATTAATATTATATTAAGATTATAAATCAATATGTTTAAAACAATAACGACTCATGTCGTTGATTATCAGATTTAATAAACTACAGTGGACATTATACAAGTATATAGTACAAGTTGTAAACAATAGAAAATAAAGATAATGTCAAGCAATTTGGTAAACCAAGATAAACATTGTTCAACAAGGTAACGTTAGCATAATTAGTTTGTAAAATGTAACAAAATAACACTGCCAAAATAACACATATCATTTATCACGTATGAATGAACAAAACTGTCCGTTAGATATATACAAGATGGATTGAATATCATGTTTTAACTACAATGGACAGATGCAGTCCAGCGGTAAATTCGAGATGGACTGGCCGAGGGCGGGGGAGGTGATGACGAAACTGCTGTCAGAGTACTCATAAGCTGAAGCACATCGCCAAATATGCATTCTTTGTGAATAAACTGCTGATTCAAGTTTAAAACAACTACATTCTCACCCTGAAAAACTCTTAAAACTTTATTTTGTAACACAGCAAAGGAGTATTTGTAAAATTGTGCAGGTTTTCTCATCCGCTGTTAGCTTTCGCTGGTTGGGCATTCTGCGATACCTGTGCTTCACAAGTTCGCACAAGTCGCCTCTTGATGTATCCTCGGCAAATGGGCAGAGCAATTACACATCCGAGAATGTTATCTTTACTTGGCAAGATGTGAACTTTGAAATGGAACAGTACTTCGGCGACAGTTGGTGACATTTCACGAGAACGCAAGCACAGACATATTGAGAAACAGCCCATGTTCTTAAACACTGCTGGTTTTTAAACGTTTTTAACCTTAAGAACGTGCTCAACAATGTTTAAATGTTTGACGTTTTTAAAATTCCTGTACCGATTATCGTATCGTGATATGCAGTATCGTGACAACACTAGTGCATACTATGCAGATGATTACGTTTTTGTCCCATAAATTGTATGCATCCTCGAACTAAGCCAAATTATACCTCATGTTATTACAAACAAGATCGATTCCTAAATGAACCATTTTAACCAGTATGCCATAACGAGTACTATTAAGTGTGGGCCAGTAAGCAATGACCTAGAACACTCTAGAAATTGACTAAATGCGCTACAAATCACCGTAGCAACCATGTTGCAATAGCTTCCCTAAATAGTGGTTTTACTGTTTTTTCTTGTAGTTTCTGCAGTAATTCTGCATCTGCGGCCACAATGCATAATGCTGATGTGAGTGTGGGAGTGTGTGTAATGCTGACATCAGTGCATGTGTGTGTGCGACTAGGGAGGAACACATCTGCCGTAGTGGTCACATGTTCTGACACAGGGCTCACAGCGTTCATGGCTGATGTAAGCCGTTCTGACTCACCGCAACCATCAAGCTCAATGCACCCAGGGCGTGTGTGTGTGTGGCTGCACACTGTACACAATCATTTCTGCACATCTACGTTTGTGTGTATGAGACACTGTGCTTCATCGAACAATGCCTCAGTCACCCCAGATGAGACTGACGGGAAGTCTAGTACACTCGCACACAAACACGCAGATGCACCTTTTCACTGTTACTCCTCCCTAGAGTTGTTGTTTATTGATTTAGGTGGAGCATGCTGCTTCCTTTGGGCATATTAGGACTCATTATTCCTGAATTACTTCCTCAAGCATCGCTTCCAAGCAGTCTGAGGTCCCAAAGCCAAATGTAGAGTGTTTTAGAAAAAAGCCCCCACGCTGATTTTATCTGGAGGAGCCGGAGTAATTCAGTTTCTGCACACACATTTAAACAACATGTCGATTAGCAACAGCATTCAGCATTTTTCTGCTCCCCCCCCCAGTCTGATGCAAAGTTATCGAGGACTAGATGTACTATGTATGTACTAATAGGTGTTTTTGCTTTATTTTCATGCTTTTAATTTGATTTTGATCGGATTTTATTTTTGAAACGCCTGTTGTTATTATTTGTTACAACATGAATTGGACATTTTGATGTATTAAAGTATTATTATTTGATTCTTTCATTTTCTTTTAAGCACTATTAATAACACGTTTGTTTCAACCTGTGTCTAAAAGAAGTTTATTATTTGTATGTATGTATGTATATATGCATGTATGTATGTACAGGGAGTGCAGAATTATTAGGCAAGTTGTATTTTTGAGGATTAATTTTATTATTGAACAACAACCATGTTCTCAATTAACCCAAAAAACTTATTAATATCAAAGCTGAATAATTTTGGAAGTAGTTTTTAGTTTGTTTTTAGTTTTAGCTATTTTAGGAGGATATCTGTGTGTGCAGGTGACTATTATTGTGCATAATTATTAGGCAACTTAACAAAAAACAAATATATACCCATTTCAGTTATTTATTTTCACCAGTGAAACCAATATAACATCTCAACATTCACAAATATACATTTCTGACATTCAAAAACAAAACAAAAACTAATCAGTGACCAATATAGCCACCTTTCTTTGCAAGGACACTCAAAAGCCTGCCATCCATGGATTCTGTCAGTGTTTTGATCTGTTCACCATCAACATTGCGTGCAGCAGCAACCATAGCCTCCCAGACACTGTTCAGAGAGGTGTACTGTTTTCCCTCATTGTAAATCTCACATTTGATGATGGACCACAGGTTCTCTATGGGGTTCAGATCAGGTGAACAAGGAGGCCATGTCAGTAGTTTTTCTTCTTTAAGACCCTTTCTTGCCAGCCACGCTGTGGAGTACTTGGACGCTATGATGGCGCATTATCCTGCATGAAAATCATGTTTTTCTTGAAGGATGCAGACTTCTTCCTGTACCACTGCTAGAAGAAGGTGTCTTCCAGAAACTGGCAGTAGGACTGGGAGTTGAGCTTGACTCCATCCTCAACCCGAAAAGGCCCCACAAGCTCATCTTTTATGATACCAGCCCAAACCAGTACTCCACCTCCACCTTGCTGGCGTCTGAGTCGGACTGGAGCTCTCCGCCCTTTACCGATCCAGCCACGGGCCCATCCATCTGGCCCATCAAGACTCACTCTCATTTCATCAGTCTATAAAACCTTAGAAAAATCAGTCTTGAGATATTTCGTGGCCCAGTCTTGACGTTTCAGCTTGTGTGTCTTGTTTTTCAGCCTTTCTTACCTTGGCCATGTCTCTGAGTATTGCATACCTTGTGCTTTTGGGCACTCCAGTGATGTTGCAGCTCTGAAATATGGCAAAACTGGTGGCCAGTGGCATCTTGGCAGCTGCACACTTGACTTTTCTCAGTTCATGGGCAGTTATTTTGCGCCTTGGTTTTTCCACACGCTTCTTGCGACCCTGTTGACTATTTTGAATGAAACGCTTGATTGTTCGATGATCACGCTTCAGAAGCTTGGCAATTTTAAGAGTGCTGCATCCCTCTGCAAGATATCTCACTATTTTTGACTTTTCGGAGCCTGTCAAGTCCTTCTTTTGACCCATTTTGCCAAAGGAAAGGAAGTTGCCTAATAATTATGCACACCTGATATAGGGTGTTTATTTCATCACACCACACCCCTTCTCATTACAGAGATCCACATCACCTAATATGCTTAATTGGTAGTAGGCTTTCGAGCCTATACAGCTTGGAGTAAGACAACATGCATAAAGAGGATGATGTGGTCAAAATACTCATTTGCCTAATAATTCTGCACTCCCTGTATGTATGTATGTATGTGTGTGTGTGTGTGTGTGTGTGTGTGTGTGTGTGTGTGTGTGTGTGTGTGTGTGTGTGTGTGTGTGTGTGCGTGCGCGCGCGCGCGGGTGCGTGCGTGCGTGCGTGCGTGCGTGCGTGCGTGCGTTTGTTTGTTTGTTTGTTTGTTTATTTTTTGTTCTTACTATTTACAATACAACTTTCAATCCTGTATCCATAACTTACATTACAGGGGGTTAAAGCCTAAACTTTACACACAGTCAGCTCAGCAAGTTTTGTAGAAAGTGGCTAAATTATAATATTTTCGAATGCTTCAATGGAGGTATCATGGTAACTGGGTAGAACACAATTTTGGGACGCAATTGTCATGTCATTAAATGTCACTCTATCTTAAGGCAATATCTACATTTATGAAATGTCCACAATTGTATACTTTGAATGTTTTATATTTTGTTACAGACATGCAGTGTCATCCTGCAACTGTTTTGTAGCATATGAAATGTCCCAAACACTATTTTTATCTGTCCAAAATGGGCAAAAAAAATTAGTTTTTACTTTCTGATAGTCAAAACATGTTCAAAAAAATATGTGTGTATGTGTTATTAACCACGAGTCCACATATGTGGACATAATTTTTTTCTAAAAGTACATCATATCAAAAGATGATACTTAGGTTTTATTCTAATAAGATTTCTAAATAAGAACGAAAAATATGAAAAGAAAAGTCTTCAGCGCAAAAGTGCCCTGAGCTTACTCTAACTAAAAATATAAATACAAAATTAGCGCACTTCGCTAACTAGTGTGTCTATACATCAATAATCCTGCGTGCAAGGTATGTATGTATGTCACGTGACTTACTATGTTGTTCCAGATCTCCCTTGTCTGCAAGTCACAAAAATTGTTGAATAGAGCAGTAGCGGGCTAAAGATGTAAAAAACACGTCAGAACTCTAACAACAAATCTCACTCAAAGTCAACATCAGTATATCTCACTCAAAATCAACATCAGCAAATCTCACTCAAAATCACATCAGTATCAGCTACAAAACACACGGACACCACTAAACAGTCAACACGCCAAACAACAACAGCTGATCTCTTCCCGTTGCCGCTTCAGATTTAAAGGGCTCTGCACAGAGTGTGATTGGCAGAGAGCAGAGAAGTCGTCACACAGGTAATAAAGATTGGCAGTCCTGTCAGCCGATAGTTTTTCGAAGTAGGCGGTACCTGTGAAAAATGACAGGGCAGGGAGAGAGAGAGAGAAAGAAAGATAGAGACAGAAAGAACATGCACACAATACACGCACCAAAACAGTGTGCAGTTCATAACAGGTTCCAATGAGCCCAAATAGCAAAGAAAAATAAAAAACACATGCAAAAAAACAGCTTGGGCCTTAAGAGGTTAAAATGAATCTAACATGTTTACTAAAAATAATCAATAAATGGGAAATGTTATTTAAATTTTTTTTTTTACTTGATTTGACTGCTGAACTGCTCCATGATTTGGGGTGTAAGACAAATTTGTGTTGATGTAATAATTATATGAAAATTTTATTTGATAGAAATCAATGTTATAGGTATAATTTATACTTTAAGGTATTTATTGGGGGCTCCAAAATTACCTGGGGCCCTAAGCAGCTGCTTACTTCTCTTTATGGTAAAATCCGCCCCTGGTGAGAAGACCACCAGTTTGCCAAAACATAAGTCTGATTTTATTAATAATACTATTGTGTAGAACACTTACTAGTTATTTCTCTACAGAAAATTGTATTGATGTATTTGTCAAGAATGGCCAAACTGTTTTAGTCTTGAAGGACTTTGACTGTCTTCTTTGAGTGTGTTCGGTCACCTTCTGACTATACGTGTTGTGACAAAAGTGAACACCTTTGAAGCATGAAGAAAATAAATGTGTTTGTGTCTCATTTTGTGTTCCCTCTTGGCCCCCTGCAGAAATCAATGATCGAGAGCATCGTCTCCACACCATGAAGGACGTGCTCCGCAGGTTCCCTCGAGAAAACTACGATGTCTTCAAATACGTCATCACTCACCTGAACAAGTGAGAATGAGAGCCCAGGCAATCTAACTCGCTCCCATAAACGCTTTCCGTTCTCATTATTCCTCTCTTTCTCTTTCTCAGGGTGAGTCTAAACAGCCGGCTGAACCTGATGACCAGCGAGAATCTGTCCATCTGTTTCTGGCCGACGTTAATGAGGCCTGATTTCACCACCATGGATGCTTTGACGGCCACGCGCACCTATCAGACAATCATCGAGACTTTTATCCACCAGTGTGCTTTCTTCTTCTACAATCAACCCTCCGCCGACACACCTAGCGGACTGCCCGGACAGCCCGCCTCACCTACCGCCACTTTGTCTTCTGGCTCCGCCTACTCTGGCAGTTATGCCTCTATACAATCCGTAGCCCCGCCCTTTAGTCCCGCCCAACAATCCCCACCCCATTCTCCACCACCAACCCCTCAATCCCCAATCCAGAGCCTGCTGCCGCCTCTGCACCCCCATCACACCCCTACAGAACAACATATGCTGTGAACCTGGAGACGAGAAGGACAACTTTGGGAGCACTGAAAGAGATTAATTGAATGGAAGAAATATCTGAGATTGCACGGCCGTGCCAGACTTATCACAAGCGAAAGCAGTAGAGGAACGAGAAAGAAAGAGGTCAAGAGTACATGAGCTACGTCAACCACACTTCATCGCCCTCTTTCTGCATCATGCTACTCCATAAATTGCAGCGCCGCTCTGTTCTTAGCCCTCAAACACGCAGACAGCTGCACATGAAGTGTGCTTCACCCAATCCCAGATCTCCTATGGGTCCATGTGACTTGCGGACATCTCCAGCGGAGTCAGTTTGGGGACCAACGAACCAACAGGATAAAACCCCAACTCATATTGGAGTGACCACTCTAGACAAGGTTAAACGGGCCATCAGGGTGGCCTATATAGTCACCAGACTTTTTGTCGTAGCTTTCGACCACTGTTCATTATCAGATTATGATTTAAAAAGCTTTCTTTTTTTTTCTTCTTGACGCAGCAACGTGACCACATTCCTACCCCTTATTTATCCTGTTTTTGCTTGTAACGGCCTTTAAAAAGAGAGACCAAAAAAATGAATCGAAACTAGAACTTGACGAACTGTATCAGGTTTTACTGGGAAGGATGTGTGTGTGGAATGCCTGCACAGCATTCTGGGATTTGAAGTCTTTTCCCCTCACTCGAGCCTCCAGAATATGCTGGATGACTAACGCTTCTTTTATTGCAGAATGTCCTCACAACCACACAACCCCTCGATTTCCTGCTCCACGCGAATCTTCGGTGTCTGTTCATTCGGGAGTTGTATTATTGTTGTTATGACTCGTTTCAGGAAGTTTTGCTCCCCTTTCTAGCTCATGTTAGACTTGTGGACTATTTTTTTTGTGCAGAGTATTGGTGAACTGGTGAGTTATGACTTCTAAGGGATGGGTTATAGGGTATGGTTATTTAGAGGGGAGGTATAATTTACCATGAAATGCGAGTTCTGGAAGATAAAGGAAGGTTGCACTTCAGAAAACATTGTACCAATTCAGATGCAATACATGAACTGTGGGTGATATATAAGGTGGGATGGAAGTTATGGCTTTTGGGAAAAGATAAAGTCTTTAAGGCCGGTTCACACTGCACCAACAGATGCTGACCATTGATAACAAACACTCTTCAGGTCTTGAAAGTTCAGTTTGTTTTATTTAGTTGGCGTTGCACAGAGCATGTTTTTGCTGATTGAACATGTTCAGTCGACATTTATCAGTTCACAAAATGTCGTGTGACGTCCAGTAATCTGGCGATTGTTTGGATCAGTTGGTAAAGTGTGAATTGGCCGGTTAATGTGTCTGAAAACAGCATGTGGTGCGCCGATTGTATGCTAATTATGAGCTTGCAGCTAGTAGCTTTTTGTCGAGACTAACTAAATCAGTACTTCAGAGTTGATCTCCGAAGGATGACACCGTTTATAAAATCCTACAAATTTTTAAACGACAGATTAGGGCACAAACACGGGAGTTAATGTGACAACACTACCACCCAGTGGATAATGCAGGTATTGCATGCCAATATTCAGCTCGTTCTCATCCTAATACTACATTTGTTTTGTTTTTGTCTAGATAATGCTGGACTCATTTGAAAACACACGATTCACTTTGTAGCAAAAGAAACCAATCAGTTGCGATTCAGACATTTAAGGGTTGCTTGTATCAATATTCCCCAGCACTTACTCTTTCTATTAAGTGAGTTTACTCACTCTAGATTGGTAATGGATCATTTTCTATGACCTTTGTGTTGATTTGAACTCAAACTAAGAGTCTGTTTGTTGTGAGCCATGATTTTCAAGTGGAGCAGATTTTGTGAAACTGTGAAACAATCACGTTTATGGAGATCGATGAATGTATCCACAGCAGATTACACTTCATTTTTTGTGCATATCTCTCCCTGTGATACCTGTTAATCCTCACTGCAATTGACCTGAACCTTTTTACACTTCAGTCAGCATCTGCTCTGATCTCTTATTGGCTGTTTTTACTCAAACACTATGTCTTTTGCCCCCAGAGTGCAAAAGTGATGGTATATTTTGGGAAATCGGGAGCTGTCTGGCCTATACGCCCCTGGTACTTTGTGTATGAATGCTGCATTTCTCTGTGTATTTTCAATGTATTCTTTCAGATCCGCCTGTCCTTCGCAGCCAAAGACTGTGTTTTGAGAAAAAGAAATAAAGGCAGGGAGAGACACCGAAATGCGACATGACAAATGTGTATTAAAATGTGACATTGGTTCAGCAATCCTATTTGGCTGCATCACTTTATTTTTTTTAATTTTCATTTTTGTCTTCAACAATGGTGACAGATTAAGTTAAAGGAGAACGGAGCAAAACTATACTCAGAATGGTTGTTTATTTGTACGTTAGGGGGTCTGACACTTTGCCCAGTAGTCAATGGTGATAGAAGTTTTCTTTTTATGTTTTATTTTAATTATTAAAAAAATGAGGCAACATTTTTTTAACTGGTTTTTTTTTGTGAATGGTGTAAAGGCCACAATGATGTACTGCATGATTCAAGACCAGGTCAGAGAGGGGATGACCACTCTCAGTATTAAACATACAAAAGAAAGAAAAAAATTAACAATGAAAAAAAAATGCTGAAAAAAAAATACATAAATGAAGTTACATCAACAAAAAACATGCCAAGAAGTTGGTAATTAGTCTCAATGGGAATGGTGTATAAACAGTAAGGCCTTCTGTGACCTGTATTATAGTTAATAAATCAATCTTGTAAAAATGTGTCTCTTGTCTTTTTTTATGTGCACAATGTCACTTACACATTTACACATTAGTTTTTTGATCACATGATTTATAATATAATATAATATAATATAATATAATATAATATAATATAATATAATATAATATAATATAATATAACGTCTATGTGTGTGGTGTGCATAAACTAAACTATGGTGTGTATAACTAGTTTTTTCTCTTGTATAATATAGATTATATCTTAAAAAGTTAGTAAGATGGGTCTATGCAAGTATGAAAAAAAAAGAAAAAAGTATGTAAGGGTTACAACATCAGTTTAATGCAGTGCTTTGGTTAGGAATCATTGGCAATAAAACAGTTAGAATGATTCTTGAGCGTAATCTCATTATAATGATTTTTGATTGATCTATACTGAAGACTGGATATACCATGCTGAAAATTATGCTGTCACCCTAGAAATAAATCACATTTTACATTATAATAAAACAATTGAAACTTAATTTTAAATTGGAAATAGTGCTGTATTTACATAATAATATTAATAAAGCCAGCCATTGTAATCAGAATAACTTAAGAATATACATCTTTTTTCTAAAGCCTAGAGAAAATATATTTCATGACTGATATAACCGTTTTAGTTATAATATTCATTCATTCATTCATTTTCTTGTCGGCTTAGTCCCTTTATTAATCCGGGGTCGCCACAGCGGAATCAACCGCCAACTTATCCAGCATATTTTTATGCAGCGGATGCCCTTCCAGCCGCAACCCATCTCTGGGAAACATCCACACACACACATTCACACTCATACACTACGGACAATTTAGCCTACCCAATTCACCTGTACCACATGTCTTTGGACTTGTGGGGGAAACCGGAGCACCCGGAGGAAACCCACGCGACCACGGGGAGAACATGCAAACTCCACCACTACGCCACCGTGGCGCCCTTAGTTATAATAACATAATATTAATAATATAATTAAAATAGTGTGTGTGTTAAGACTAGGCATGGGGCGATAACCGTTTTCAAGGTATACCGCTGTTTGGAAAAGTCAAGGTTTTCATACCGCCAAAATTTTCTGCTATACCGTTTCTAAGGTATGAGTAAGATTTTTTTATTTTTTGTGTGTGTAAATTGGAAGTCAGTTATTCACTTGAATTATTCAGCCTGAAATGTTTACTGCCCCAAAGTATTTGAAATGTTTCTCAAAATAAAATGTATTGTGTTCAAAGGTTTTTTTTTTGTTTTTGTTTTTTTTTGCCAGACATTTAAAAAGAATATATTTTAGAGCAGTAAACAATACCGTCATACCGTGAAACCGTGATATTTTTAGCTAAGGTTATCTAAGGTTGTCAGAATCTACCAGCCCATGCCTAGTTAAGACCCCATATGTCACACAGTTTAGAAATTTATTATTGAAATTATTTCATTATTTATTTTGAAATTATCTCATTTCAATGTTCCTGGCTAAATGTTAAAATTGTAGCATAGTTTTTCTTTTACATTAAAAACGTATTTGAAATAAAATTTCAGAAACAGGTTCTGGATATTTCTTTAAATATGTTTTGGCCATATTTCATCACAGAGATTTCCAAATTAGCATGCTAGGTTATTTTCATTCATTCGTTCATTTTCTTTTTGGTTTAGTTCCTTTATTAATCAGGGGTCGCCACAGTGGAATGAACCACCAACTTATGCAGCATATATTTTACGCAGGGGGTCCTGCCCTTCTAATCCATCACTGGGAAAGCTCTAGAGTAAAAAAGTTCAGAGCTTATTGACAAATTTCATCGTGATTTGATGTAATATCGTTTATTGGCCCAGTCTAGAATGCCTGAAATCAGATATGTTGACTGCAAATGATTTTAGCAAAATGTAAAGACAAAAGAACCACAACATGTTGAAGAGCAGATATGTTCAAGTATTAAGTGAAAAATATGTAATCACCGAAAAATTATTTCCATTCATTGATTCATTCATTCCTTCCGCTTAGTCCCTTATTTTTCAGGGGTCCCAGGGCGTAATGATCCTCCAACTTTAACCTATTGTTATAAGTAGTCTACTTTTATTTACACCATAATCGTTTATCAAGAAAATAAGGTCTCATAATAAAAGAATATGCCGCATCGTGCTTCAAAATAGGGTCTGAGTAAAATCTAAAAAGAGTGAGTAGAGCTTTTAATACCGTTTAATACCTTATTTCTCAAATATTCCAGGTCTTGACAATATGGATTCATTGTATTGCGAAACACACCGTTAAAACACAAATGGTTCGTCTTTCGATCTATTCAGTTACCTTAATTAAAGGTGATGCTTATGGTATGGTTATTAAGTTGTAGTTTAGTTGCGTGCGCTGAAGTTTCTCTTGCAATGCTACAAACTGACCACTAGATGTCCCGCTTGTTGATCTTTCAGTCTTGAACCTATTTGACATTATTATTCTCATCATACGATTCATTCGCGCCGCTCTGACTCACACCTGTTACTGCTGATGAATGACAACACGACGAATGTGACGAATTATTGTCATTAGACACACGTTTCAGTGTTCCAGCTCATTATTGAGTTTTTTTAAGGATAAACGCAAACTTCCTAATTAATTACTAAACAATCTAAAGAACCTCGTCGAGGACCTCGGTTTATGTGCTTATTTACAAAAAGTCGTCGTCGTTTGTTGAATCCTTAGTCTCTGTACATCAGTAGTCTCGCCTCAACTTTCGGGAAAGTTTTCGAGTCTGAAGTAAATCTGAATGTCCGGTTGGTCTGATAAACAGGCGAGGCACGTACCGTTGCTCATCCGTGTCTTTCCGAGGCTTGAATTCAGATGCGTCCGTCCGACTCCAAACGATTCATACCGCCACAGGTGGAGCAGCTCTTATCAATATCAATACATCCCAAATCCAGCTCTATCCAGCTACACAACACATCTGAAGGATAAACTGTAAGGCTCTGGGTCAAGAATAGCATTACAAAAAGGCATAATTGATTTATTTTTTTAAAATCCTTTGATGTTTGTAAGCATTTCCACATGGGTAATTTCCTAAAAAATACAACTTTATTACATTTTATCACTAAAATGGGATTTTAGTGATACCATTTAGCACTAAATGGTTAGATTTTAACATTATTTCCAATTTAAAATTGTTAAAATTATTTTATTATTGTAAAATGTAAATAATTTCTGGGCTGACAGAATTTTCTTTTATCTTCAGTATAGATCATTCAAAAATAATATATTTTAAGTTATTTATAAATCGTTGCCTATTTTCATAGATCACATGCCATAACAATACAATATTTTTTGTAAAAAGTGTCAAGTTGCGAAAAATTATGATTGCCTGATGTCAGAATTGTATTTTTTCCATGTATCATTGTATTTTTGTTTGTTTGTTTTTCTTTTGGTAATATAGTTTTTTTGTTTGTTTATGAGAGTGCTTAATAGTATTTTTTATAATTCTACAACATTACAAAAATTCTACAACACCAATAAAATAAAACTTATTTAACAAACATGGGTCAGTAAATCTTTGGTCAGTTATGTTACCATGTTAAATATTTGTTAAATATTTAATGTAAATTTAGTTTTACTTGATCTACTATACTAAAAAAAACAATAATTATTTATTAATTTTATGATTTTATTAATTTTCTATTCAGATTAGTCTCTTTATTAATCAGGGGTCACCACAGCGGAATGAACCGCCAGCTTATCCCGCATATGTTTTACGCAGCGGATGCCCTTCCTGCCGCAACCCAACACTGGGAAACACCCATACACTCCTGCATTCACACACATACACTACGGGCAATTTAGCTTATTCAGTTCACCTATACCACATGTCTTTGGACTGTGGGGGAAAACTGGAACACTAGAATAAAACCCACGCCAACATGGGTAGAGCATGCAAACTCCAAACAGAAATGCCAACTGACCCAGCTTGGGCTCAAACCAGCGACCTTCTTGCTGTGAGGTGATTATGCAAACCACTGCACCGCCCTGATGCCAATTTATTAATTTAATTTCCCTCATTAAAAGGAGAAAATATAAAACTAAAATAATACAATAAACTGCATTTAACTTTTGAAGTAAATCATATTAACAATCATATACATATATATTTTTTTTAATGATGAAAATGATGAAACAGAGCAATGACTACACACCATACATAGTATATTTGTCAAATAGAAATAATCACATGTTTTAAATAAGGGAAGTTTCAGGGAAATTCAGTAAAGTATTAAGTGTAATAAAATATATGATAACTAAGCCCTGTTTCTTTTTTCCTGAACAGGATATGCCCGATTCCTTCGCCGCATGTTTGTCCTTAGACTAGACATCGATTGTCCGGGTCACTGTGGGTGTTTCGATTCTGATACCTCGATTGATGGCAGTGCTGGGAGTAAGGATGCTGTTATTGATCATCTGATGGTCAAACTGATGAATGCTGTTGTAAATGCTGCTGCCACTATCAGCCGAAAACACTCAAATACACCCAACACCTGGAGTACTTTCACTGTTTCCCCCAACCAACACATGGAAAAAAATGAACAGATCGCTTGTAAAGCCTTACTTTCTTAGGATTTACGATTTTCTTAAATGAGTAAAACATTTTTTTTTTTTTTTTTACTAACTACTCTGATGACGTTTCTTACCGTTCAATTGAAATCAAATGTCATGTAAAGCCTTTTGGCATAAATTTTGCAAAAAGCTGCCTTTTTAGATATGTGTATATAAATTTTTAGTAAACGCAGTGTTTGCGGATTGATTTTTGAAATGTTAAGATGTCAGTATTTGGTGGAATATCAACAAACAAAAAGATTTTGCTATTCGGATCAATTGCCATTCTCTAAAAATAATAATAATAATAATAATAATAATAATTTTCCTTCAGCTTAGTCCCTTTATTCATCAGGGGTCACCACAGTGGAATGAACCGCCAGCTTATCCAGCATATGTTTTACGCAGCGGATGCTCTTCCAGCTGCAACTCAGTACTGGGAAACACCCATATACACTCATTCACTCACATACACTACGGCCAATTTAGTTTATTCAGTTCACCTATAGCGCATGTCTTTGGACTGTGTATAAAACCCACGCGAACATGGGGTAAACATCATGCTCATTCATTTTCTTTTTCGGCTTAGTCCCTTTATTAATCTTAGAGGGGGGGGGGGGGGGGGGCCCGGGGCCCCCGGGGGAAACCCACACAACTACGGGGAAAACATGTAAACCACACAGAAATGCCAACTGACCCAGCCGGGGCTCAAACCAGCGACCTTCTTGCTGTAAGGCGAACGTGCTACTCACTACACCACCGTGGCACCCAAAAACATCAAACTCCACACAGAAATGCCAACTGACCCAGCTGGGACTCAAACCAGCGACCTTCTTGCTGTGAGGTGACAGTGTTAACCACATTATAGAATGAAACAAATATCAACATTTTACTCAAACCCTCTACTTAATTCATTAAAAGAGATCATTTTCGAGTCATCTATTTGTTCGCCAAAATGTATTTGCACACTGAGGGGGCATTCAAATCTAATAACTAGTGCCTCAATGATGGCGGCACAGTGGGTAGTGCTGTCGCCTCACAGTAAGAAGGTTGCTGGTTCGAGCCTCGGCTGGGCCAGTTGACATTTCCATGTGGAGTTTGCATGTTCTCACCATGGTTGCGTGGGTTTCCTCTGGGTGCTCCGGTTTCCCCCACAAGTCCAAAAATATGTGCTACACAGCAAATTGTGAGGTGTTGAATATCTGGTGTAAGCCCCTGTAGTCTCATAGTGTTAAAATCCAAGTGTACATTTACTGCATGGTTTCAAGTTTACAAGAGAGCAAAAAACACTGACTGTCAATTTGAATACAATTATATCAGTAATTTTACTGAACACAGGAATGTCATCTCTCAAATCTGAACAATTAATTTGCCAGTGTACATTTTACACCACAGGTGTTGAATTGAACACTTTTCTGGTGTCTATATGAGTCCCACCAGCCAAGTGTTCAGGTTACACTTTCAAAAGTGTACATATTTTACACTGCCGAGGTGTATATACTAGACACTTTTGAAAGTGTAATCTGAACACTTGGCTGGTGGGACTCATATAGACACCAGAAAAGTGTTCAATTCAACACCTGTGGTGTAAAATGTACACTGGCAAATT
>CAIGQQ010004325.1:3633811-3654046 GCA_903798035.1 Danio albolineatus | reverse complement strand
ACTACTACTACTGATACCACTACAACAATGACTACCACTACAACAATGACTAATACTACTGATACCACTACAACGACTACTACTCCTACAATAATGTCTACTGATACCACTACAACAATGACTACTACTACTACTGATACCACTACTACAATGACTACTACAACAATGACTACTATTGATACTACTACATCTGCTACCTACAACTGGAACTACTACAACAACATCTATCACTGCCACCACTGAAACTACAACATTAACGAGTGCTGCTTCAACATCTACTCCTTTTGATACAACTACACCTTCTATTACTACTACCACTACCACAACATACTACTACTACACCAATGAAGTCTACTACTACTGTTACTACTACTACTACTACTACTACTTCAACAATCTTAACTACTACCACATCCACTAATACTACAACAATGACTACATCCACTACTACAGTACTACAACAACCACGTTAGTTTTAACGTAAAACGCCCACAATGATGCTCTAAACGTGGTGGAGGAACTACTTCTTTAGAGAAGAACCCTGTCATTTCTTTGTGCAAATTATATAGTTTTACAAGTACACGCTTTTATTAAAAATCCAATATTAGTTTTATTAAAAACATGTACTTGTTTTCTATATTAACTGAAATATATATAAACGGCACATACATGGCCCATGTTTCCTTTACAGATATTATTGAGAATATTCCATATTCTATTCTAAAACATAAAATCACTTACAAAAGCTAACACGTATTGTAATATCATGTATAAATCATATAAATAAATAATGAGGCTTTTTAATAAGAAATTAAATGTAATATTATTTATTAGGAAATGAAAAAAAAGCTACTTTAATAATAACAATAAGTAGGATGTCGTTTATTTTTTAATTTTTTTTTGAAAAGTCTACTTTTACTATTTGACCTTAGCAAACCACTGCAGAAATGTTCTAACCAACAGGCCCGTGTCATATACAGTAGGCTACATGTCTTAATAAATAACCTTCTATAAAGTAAAAGCATTAACGTATGCTGTGTTTTTTTTGTTTTCACAAGCTTTGGAGCAATGACTGACAAAAATATACTAGCTTTGGATAAATAATATGATGAAAAGTAACTAGTAACTATTTACTTGAGTAATTTTTTCATCAGCTACTTTTTTACTCTTACTAGAGTAACTTTTAGGATTGTTACTTTTACTTTTACTTGTGTAAAAATATCCGCAAGTACTTGTACTTTTACTCGAGTATAGATTTTGGATACTCTACCCACCTCTGCTCCTACCACACATTCTGTTTTCACTGTTGTTATTTAGCTCCAGTAAATCAGGAAGTGATGATTTTGTTCTCTTTGACTCGTTGGATGGAAACGCTGCTTTATTCAAACATCTTTTGTGCGATAGTTTTGACCAGGCAGATAGTTTCGTCCCTCCTGACCAGTTTCTGTCAGTGTGTGTCTCTGCATTAGCACCGTCATGACTGCGCTCGGGCCATGTGCGCTACCGCTTGATGCGGGTGCTCTTGTCCAGGAGTGTTTGTTGTTTTGTTGGCGGCATGGTGTTTCATTCTTAGCGCTCAAGTCTAGTTGGTTTCGATTGGCACTGGGATCGGAACATCCATGTCGCATGTGTGAGCGCACAGTAAGGGGTTTTATTTTATACACATTTATCGTGCGCTCATGTCTTGCATTCTGTTTATGTTGGTGTTTAAGCACTTGCCTCTGTGTTTACATTGTAGCTACATGCTTAAGTGTTGCCTCAAGTGAACACGCGGTTAATGAGTTCTCTCATTGGCTATGTGTTCTAGTCTTGTTTTACGTGAACACATGGCTTGTGGTGTTTCTTTGTGTCATGTGCTCTCTTGTCTATTGTCTAATCCCACCCTCCTTGTTGACCCATTAGTAGTTTATGTTCACCCGTTTGTTTGTTAATTATTTCTGCTTATAGTCTCCCCATGTCTGCTGTCCTTTGCCAGTTCATCATATGTTACCTTGTCCAGTCCTGTCTAGCCTAGGCATGGGACGATAACCGTTTTCAAAGGATACCGTGGTTTGGAAAAGTGGTTTGGCAGGTCCCAATACTGCCAAAAATTTCTGCTATACCATTCCTAAGGTATGTGTAAGATTTTTTTTTTTTTAGCCAGACATTTAAAAAGAATATATTTTAGACCAGTAAACACAAAGTATCGTCATAACCGTGATATTTTTATCCAAGGTTGTCATACCGTCAGAATCTTATACCGGTCCATGCCTAGTCTAGCCCTGATCCCTGCCAGCCTGCCCTGTCAAGTTTGTTTGTTGTTTTGTTAATGTTTTCCCCCTCTGGGTAGTTCTTGTTGCCTTTTTGTTTTATTTTTAATAATAATAAAACCATTTTTGAGTTACTGCAATTGAGTCCTCGTTTTCTCCAAACACGTTCATGTTTTCTGGCTGACTTGAGATCGCCTTGCTTCAGTTTTCTGCTATTCAGATCCATTCGTGCAGTTTCATATTTTCAAGATCTGTTTTGATCAGGCTCATCATCAGATTTACACATGTTTTTAAAAAATGAAAATATGCATGACTGCCTCTTTGCCATTTTGAAAATATATATAATATTTAAATAGGCCACTCTTGCCGGATCCATTTAAGTTAATACCGGAACGCAATACATCAATTTCTGACATTTCTAAAATTAAGCTCTGGTTTGTATGGACATTTTTAAAATTGTTTATGGACATTGTTGTTTTGTTCTGGTTTCCTCAGACAGTCTTACATGCATTCAAAGTAAAACAACAACAACAATCGGTAACCCTTTATTTCGATGGTCTCAATATTTGAGTATTAGTAGACTGTCTACTTAATATTTGTTGACACTGACATTCAACAGACATTTAACTGACTATAAGAAACTTTGCAAGTACATGTCAACTTACACTAACCCTACCCCTAACCCCAACCGTAACCCCAACCTAACAGTCTACTTATAATCTAATGAGAATTAGTATGTAACTTAAATTCAACAAACGGACCATCAAAATAAAGTGTGACCCAACAATCTTTAATTTTTTCATCAATTATAACAATTCATAAAAAATGGATAAAAATAAAAATAAAAACTCTTTCAAAACCCCTTTCTTTTGATTTGACTAATTGCCTCTCATTGGCCAGATTGCTCTGATTGGCCAGATGACGCTGCTAGCTCTGATTGGTTGATTTTAAATCATTTTATTTTCATTTTATTTCATTTATTTTTTAACTTAGAGTCATTTGAATGGAGTGTCTGTTTACACTTTTGCACAAAAAGATACAGTCTAACTTTATTTGTCAAGCAAAAAAGCTGCATTTTTAAAGCACAAGTGTTTAACGTCATTTGATGTCATTTTAATACTTGCATTTTTTTAAATGAACGAATTAATGAATTGGATGTAATGGTGGCACTTCTTTAGCTGTTTGATGCTGATCAAAGAGAGATTGTAAACTGTCCTGAACAGCACTAGATATTTAATATTCATGTAAGAGAAATAAAGATGATTTCTGTCAAGCTGATGCTCTTCACCCTGAACCATTCAATGCATTTCTGTCCATCACTGCTACATTTACCCGCTAAAAACATAAAATATATGACGTTGAGTCATATGAGAATTCAGAGGTGCTCAACATAAAAAATGTATCTGACAGAGTAGCATTTAAGATTCAAGCTTCACATCAGACAAAAACAGATTGTAACTTCATCTCCTTATGAGAGCTCTGCTAACAGTGTATAAAACTTTTATTACCTAAACCTGTTGGGTCTCTACCAGGACACCTGTGTGAATCTGAGCAGAAATTATTTAACGGCTTGGATGATTTAAAAACAAAAAGTGTGCATCATATATATATAAAAAAAAGAAAAGCAACATAGGCTCATTCTAAAAACATACCCCTACTGTATATACATTTCTGGAGATTGCAAATTATGTACACAGAGGAATGTATGGCTGCATTTTGTCTTTAAAACGAACGCTACGGTGTGGTATGACGCTGTTACTCTTCGCGCTCACCAGCTGACAGCTTGCCTCCATATGGATGTATGGATGTTGTCCAGTGGCTCGCAGCGTATGCCGGTGGACATGAGATGCAGAGAAGTTGACTGCAACAACAGGGTTAGAGTCTGGTGAAGGATGGTTTCAGAAAGCAGGTAAAATAAAAGCCAAAGGTAATAACAAGGTGAGAATGTGGTAAAATCTGAAAAACAAAAAATCTGGATTGCTTTTGAAAACACTGTCGGTTGGGTATAGGGAAGTGGGTGGGCGGGTCAATCAGTGCTTTTGAAAACACTATTGGTTGGGTTTAGGGAAGGAGGAGGGTGGGTCAGTCGATTACTCAGTCTGTCAGTCAGTCGACAGCGACCTCTGGTGGATTTACACGAGAACAACAACAAAAAAAAACATCTGCTGGGACATAATTGACACTCTCCAGAGTTGTATACAGGGTTACATAAACAGAATGAGCCTGGGTTGAAGAAATCTCTTTTGTGATTAAAGCTTGCACAGCTTTCACGCACACACACACACATTGACATGATTATCATTATGACATGATTATCATAAGAAAATAGACCTGATTAATGTGGATTACAAAAATTGGCAAAGTGATAGATGACAGAGAAAAGTGCAGCTGAAAGAGAAAATGGAAAGACAACAGCAGTGCAGAGGAGTAAGTCACTGAAGCCACTGTCCAGTGTCCTTGATACACAGATTCACAGAGGGTTACTGTCTGTATGATTTTACACACACACACACACACACACACACACACACACACACATAGAGAGAGAGAGAGAGAGAGAGAGAGAGAGAGAGAGCAGTGTCCTCTCCTGATGTCCTCACCTGGACCATTTCAGTCCTGGCATCGGCCCAGAATTCACTCACTGTATTAGCATCAGCTTCTGCCACAGAACAGCTGCACTTCCATCATTACTGATCCAGGATAAATGACATGGACAGAAAAGATATACATATATATAAATAATCTCCAAATGTGATTCAACAAAATGGTTCGGCCAAAGATTAAAATGTTGTCTCACGATTACTAACTTGTAAGACTTTCTTTTTTCAGCTTCGTCTCGGCCAATAGAGAGGCTGCATGGGCGGGGCTTTAGACAAACAGGGAAACCTGCTTAGAAACAGTCATTAATGTAACAAACTGCACTCAAGGTCATTTCAGGTGCACATACTGTATAACCTCAGTAGAGCAGCATGATTCAAACAAATAAAAGGGCTATGACAATATGGCTAATTTTAATGCTAACAATGCATAATGCTCCTTGAGGCAGACTCATTTCCATCAAGGTGTAATGGTTCACTCTTCGAGTATTAAGAAATGAAGACGGTCATGAATATTACTGTTATTGTAGTTTTACAATACTTGATCAGTGATGGAGAAGCAGTGAGTTGTAATCAAAAATAAAAGAATAATATTACTACTTCTACTACTCCTAATAATAATAATATGATAATACAAACAAGTATTTAGTAATAACATAGGTATAAATTGTATATATTTTTATTATTATTATTATTGTTATTAACAAGTGCCTTTTTGTTTTTTTTATTAAACACATCTGTTATTTCATACAACAAACAATTAGAATAAGACATTTTCATTATTATTTTAAAATACATATCTTTAATATTTAACAGTGAAATATAGTGATATTTAAATTTAAAATATTATGATCATTATTATTATTTGTATTTGTATTATTAATTGTTATTATTTAATATTAATGAGTGTGCATGCATGTGAGCATGAGTGTATGTCTTTTTGTGACATATCAGGACATAAATCTGTATAATGACACAGGTATGACACAGGTATTGCTAGAATGTGGTGAAATATGAGGACATTGCTGAGGTCCTCATTTCACAAAAATCTTATATGATGTTTTGAATGAGTTTTTTTCAGAAAGTAAAACTGCACAAAGTCTTCTGTGAGGGTTGGGTTTAGGGGTATGGTGGGGTTAGGGCAGTACACAATACAGTTTGTACAGTGTAAAAACAATGGAAGCCTATGTAATGTCCCCACATTTCACAAAAACAAATGTGTGTGTGTGTGTGTGTGTGTGTGTGTGCATTCCTAGCTATCCTTTGTGTATTACAAATCAAACTAAATATCAAAAATATCTTAAAAGTGAAGTATAATCCACAAAAGAGCAATAAATAAATGTAAAAAAATTAAATAAAAAATTCTCATTATGGATATGTACCCCATACATTTCTGTAGAGCGCCAATTACATCCCAGGACATACGTTTTTTGCAGTATTCCTTTTAGCGAATTCGCCAGAGGCCGCTATGTGCACTCTTTTAGATCTCAAAACTCTTTCACGAGTGCCATTAGTGAGCCGAAGGAAAATGAATGAATGAATGAAAATATATTTGAGTGTAGGTCATAGTTCCTGGTGTCCCTTAGCTTGGTTAGTAGCATTATTGTTCATTATTGCACACTTTAGATTAATAGCCATCAATTTTGTGCGAACAACTGCTGACGTTGAAACTGAAACACTGGCCAATTTAGTGTAGGAGGTTTCATGGCTGAATTTGACCAGCCTGGCGGCCAATCTTAATTGATTGGACATTCCACCAGTAAGAGCAGAGTGCGAGTGTTTAATTAGTGGAGTAATAACACAGTTTTGCTTAAAATATTTAAATGCACACAACAACATGGGTGACACATTCACAGTTCAAAAGAGGACACATTTTTGGTGTGCGTCTCGCTGTTGCATCTGTTACCAAGACAGCAAGTGTTTGTGATGTATCAAAAGCGACAGTATCCAGAGTAATGTCACCATACCATAACGAAAATGAACCACTTCCAACAGAAGTAATTGTGGACACAAGAGGAAGCTGTCTGAAAGGGATGCAGTTTATGAAAAAAAAAAAAAAAAACATAAAACCACAGCTGCCCAAATCACCAAAACATGTACATACATGCCCGGACTGCTATAGCAAAACCTTTGGTAATTTTTGCCAATGCCAACCATTGGTATCAATGGTTGCAACAGCAAAAATCTTGGACTGTGGACAATGTGAAACATGTATTGATCTCTGATGAGTCCACCTTCACTTTCTTTCCAATATCTAGGAGCGTTAGGGTGTGGAGAAGCCCCAAAGAAGCATATTACCCAGATTGTTGCTGTTTCCCAGAGTGAAGCATGGGGGTGGATCAGTGATGGTTTGGGCTGCAATATAATGGCATTCCCTAGGCCCAATACTTGTGCTAGATGGAACATCACTGCCAAGGACTACCAAACCGTTCTGGAGGACCTTGTGCATCCAATGGTTCAAACATTGTATCATGAAGGTGGTGCCCTGTATCAGGATGATAATGTACTTATTGTTACGGATGGTGACAATGACAACGGAGTTGAGGTTCCAATCGCAGATTTAATTGTAAAAGCAGTGTAGCAGTGGTCAACGGGGGCAAACAGGTATATAGAGGAAATCCAGAATCGTAGTCAAAAACAGGCGGAAGGTCAATAAGGCTGGTAGCAGGCACGGATAAACAAACAAGCAAGACTGGGATCAAACACAAAAGACTAGACAAAGAAAACGCGTTGTAGAGTCACAGAAACAGATAACATTTTGAAATACAACTATTTAAAGATCTGGAATCTGAGGGTTCAAAAGAAGGGAAACTGAGAAAATTGTCTTTAAATGTCAGTCCGGAAGCAGCTTCAGCTGAGAGAGTCTAATCAGATGCTGACTTGGAGCAGGAGTGTGTGTGTGTGCTGCATGACTGGAATTGTAGTCCGTTAACAAGCAGATTTGTAGTTCATGGAATGTGTGTGTGTGTCAACCAGCGATCTCTGGCTGTAGATCGCTGGTGATCGTGACACTTATACCCCCAAGCAAGACTGGTCACAGAATGGTTTGATGAACATGAAAGTGAAGTCGAACATCAGCCATGGCCTACATAGTCACCAGAACTAAATATTATTGAGCTACTTTGGGGTGTTTTGGAGAACCGAGTCAGGAAATGTTTTCCTCCACCAGCATCACGTAATGACCTGACCACTATTCTGCAAGAAGAATAGCTTAAAGTCACTCTGGCTGCTGTGCAGGACTTGTATCTGTCATTCCCAAGATGAATTGATGCTGTATTGGCCGCAAAAGCACGCCCTACACCATGAGTCACCAACCCTCTTCCTGGAGAGCTACCTTCTTCTAGATTTCACTTGTAACTCTAACCAAACACATCTGTCTGTAATTATCAAGTGCTGCTTTAGGTCCTTGTAAATTGGTACAGGTGTGTTTGATCAGAGTTGGGGCTGAATTCTGCAGGAAGGTAGATCTCCAGGAACAGGGTTGATGAACCCTGCCCTATACCATACCAATGAATTATTGCTGTCTAAAATCAGGCTTCATTTCCATTCTCCAAACCCCTGTATGTGCCCTGCCCTGCCTTCATGTTTCAGTTAAGATTACACCAAAAATCAAAGGAATTTGAGCACTTTATGGGACATTTCAAATCTTATGTTTGTAATTTATATTCTACAATTACACTTTTGAACCAACTTCTACCCCTTGACGAACTCTTGAATCTACCCATACTACTAAACCAATCTCCAACCTTACCCCATGTCCCACCTCAATAGCAGAAAAAGTGCATATACTGAACAACTAGTTTCATTTACACAACAGTTGAAGACTACATAAAGTAGAACCAAATTGTTTTAGGACCTCTGCAATAGAACAAATTTGTGGCCCTCTGGTTTTGTGTGTGTTTGATAAGTTTGCCATAAGCTTTTAAACTTCTGAGGGGGTCCTCTATGGTCTGGACCATCCTGTCATACTCTCCCTGACAACAGCCAAAGTGAGAGTTCTCTTTCAGGTTTTCCCACACACTTCTTTGTTTTTTCACCTCTTCCATTGCTTCTCTGCATTTTATATCCACACAAATTATTTTATCCTCCTTCTGGAGCTCTCATGGAAATTTTTGGCTTGGTGTAATCTGAAATGGTGCTTCCCAAGATAAATTGAAGCTATATTGGCCACAAAAGATCCTACACCAGGATCCTGTTCCTGGAGAGCTACCTTCCTGCAGATTTCACTTGTAACCCTCAGTGCTGCTTTAGGTCCTAAAAAACTGGTACTAGTGTGTTTGATCAGGGTTGGAGCTGAAATCTGCAGGAAGGTAGATTTCCAGGAATAGGGTGGGTTAACCCTACCTTATACCATACTAATGAATTGTTGTGATCTAAAATCAGGCATTTCATTTTCATTCCCCAAACCCTGTATATGCCCTGTCCTGCCTTCATGTTTCAGTTGAGATTACATCAAACATCGAATGAAAAATGCACACTTTAAAGCTCTTTATGGGACATTTCAAATCTTATGTTTGTAATTTATATTCTACAATTACACTTTTGAACCAACTTCTACCCCTTGACGAACTCTTGAATCTACCCATACTACTAAACCAATCTCCAACCTTACCCCATGTCCCACCTCAATAGCAGAAAAAGTGCATATACTGAACAACTAGTTTCATTTACACAACAGTTGAAGACTACATAAAGTAGAACCAAATTGTTTTAGGACCTCTGCAATAGAACAAATTTGTGGCCCTCTGGTTTTGTGTGTGTTTGATAAGTTTGCCATAAGCTTTTAAACTTCTGAGGGGGTCCTCTATGGTCTGGACCATCCTGTCATACTCTCCCTGACAACAGCCAAAGTGAGAGTTCTCTTTCAGGTTTTCCCACACACTTCTTTGTTTTTTCACCTCTTCCATTGCTTCTCTGCATTTTATATCCACACAAATTATTTTATCCTCCTTCTGGAGCTCTCATGGAAATTTTTGGCTTGGTGTAATCTGAAATGGTGCTTCCCAAGATAAATTGAAGCTATATTGGCCACAAAAGATCCTACACCAGGATCCTGTTCCTGGAGAGCTACCTTCCTGCAGATTTCACTTGTAACCCTCAGTGCTGCTTTAGGTCCTAAAAAACTGGTACTAGTGTGTTTGATCAGGGTTGGAGCTGAAATCTGCAGGAAGGTAGATTTCCAGGAATAGGGTGGGTTAACCCTACCTTATACCATACTAATGAATTGTTGTGATCTAAAATCAGGCATTTCATTTTCATTCCCCAAACCCTGTATATGCCCTGTCCTGCCTTCATGTTTCAGTTGAGATTACATCAAACATCGAATGAAAAATGCACACTTTAAAGCTCTTTATGGGACATTTCAAATCTTATGTTTGTAATTTATATTCTACAATTACACTTTTGAACCAACTTCTACCCCTCGACGAACCATTGAATCTACCCATACCACTAAACCGGTCTCCAACCTTACCCGTGTCCCACCTGAACAGCAGAAAAAGTACATATACTGAGCTACTAAAGTTTTATTTACACAACAGTTAAAGACTATATATAGTAGAACCAAATTGTTTTAGGACCTGCAAGAGAACAAACTTGTAGTCCTCTGGTTTTGTTTTTGATAAGTTTGCCATCAGCTATTTAAACTTCTGAGGGGTCTTCTATGGTCTGGACCGTCCCGTCGTCTTCTCCCTGACAACAGCCAAAGTGAGAGTTCTCTGACAGATTTTCCACACGCTTCTTTGTTTTTTCACCTCTTCCATTGCTTCTCTGCATTTTATAGCCGCACGGATTCTTTTATCCTCCTTCCGGAGCTCTTATGGCAATTTTTGGCTTGGTGTAATCTGAAATGGTGCTTCCCAAGATAAATTGATGCTTTATTGGCCGCAAAAGGTCCTACACCAGGATTCTGTTCCTGGAGAGCTACCTTCCTGCAGTTTTCACTTGTAACCCTCACCAAACACTGTACACCTGTCTGTAATTATCAAGTGCTGCTTAAGATCCTAACAAACTGGTACTGGTGTGTTTGATCAGGGTTGAAGATGAATTCTGCTGGGTTATTGTCATCTAAAATCAGGCATTTCATTTTCATTGTCCAACACCTGTGCAATATATGCCCTGCCTAGCTCTCATGTTTCAGTTGAGATTACATCAAACATCGAATGAAAAATGCACACTTTAAAGCTCTTTATGGGACAGTTCAAATCTTATGTTTGTAATTTATATTCTACAATTACACTTTTGAGCCAACTTCTACCCCTCGACGAACTCTTGAATCCACCCCTATCACTAAACCGGTCTCCAACCTTACCCGTGTCCCACCTCAACAGCAAAAAAAGTACATATACTGAGCTACTACAGTTTCATTTAAACAGCAGTTGAAGACTATTTAAAGTACAACCAAATTGTTTTGGGACCCCTGCAATAGAACAAACTTGTGGTCCTCCGGTTTTGTGTTTGATAAGTTTGCCATCAGCTGTTTAAACTTTTGAGGGGGTCTTCTATGGTCTGAACCGTCCCGTCGTCCTCTCCCTGACAACAGCCAAAGTAAGAGTTCTCTAACAGATTTTCCACGCACTTCTTTGTTTTTCTCCTAGCCCATCGCCCCTCTGCGTTTTATGGCCGCACGCATTCTTTTATCCTCCTTCCGGAGCTCTTACGCCAATTTTTGGCTTGGCGTAATCTGAAATGGTGCTTAAGTGAATTTATGTTGTGCTCAGTGCATTAACTTCTGCCGTTTTTGCCTTTATGTTGCGGGGAGCTTTTGTGCGCACGGAAGAAAAAAGGAAAGAGAGAATGAGAATTTGAAACCCAGACCACGGACTAGACAGCCTATCAGTATTCAGCGGAGAAAGTGAGTGATGGAGAGAGAGAAACGGAGGAAAGAAAGGAGGAGGGGGTGATGTATCAATATTCTGAGTAGTGTTTGAGGGCAAGAAGAACGAAGCGGGGAGGGGTGGGAGAGGGGCGCGGGTGCGCGGAACAGTCCGAGCGGGTTTATACGCTCAATGTTTTTTAGGCGAGCCAACCCGTAGGGTGAGATGATATCGGTAGAACGCTTACGCTGAGGATGGAGACTCAAGTATGTGTTTGTCTGAGCGAAGTGTTGTTCAAGTCGAATGTGACGGAATCCTAGCCCAATGCTAGCCATAACTCCACTCTCCCTCCCTCTCTCTCTCTCTCTCTTTTACTCTGTGTGCTAATCAGCATTTGAAAGGCAGCTTTGACAGTGAGAAAGAAAAGTGAGGGCAGTGGGGAGGAGGGAGTGTAAACGAGAAAGAAACGAGAGAGTGAAAGAGAGAGAGAGGTAGGGGCCGTACAAGCATTTCTTTTATATTTACTAGCGATTGAGGGAAGAGAGAGAGAGGGGCCGAGAGAGGGAGCGGGTGAAGTGACGACCGGTGCGTGCAGCTTTCCCAAGAGGAAATGAAAAGAAAAGAACGAGGAAAGAGAGAGAGCCAACGCAGGGAGCACGCCAGAGAAGGAAACAGACTCGCATCCTCCAACTCCAGTCATATCTGAGGCGATCCCGCTTGGAAAGTGAGGGAGGAGAGAGCCGCCGCTGCTGCCGCTACACGCACACACACACATGCACACACTCTTGCGGCTGCAGACCGCTGTGTGTTTGCCTGCTCTTTTGTGCCAGCAGCTGGGATTGTTCTTGGCCCCGTCTGACCCCCTTGTCACCCCCCGTGTGAGAGTGTGTGTTTGCATGTGAGGGCGAGGAGTCCTGGAACGTGGACTGAGTCGAAAGGGGAGGGTCACGGTTCGGGGTTCGGGGGTTCGGATCGGGACAGGTCCAAGACATCTAAGGGAGAGGAGGAGGGAAACATCTGCCACCAAAACAGCTGCTCGGAGGTGGACATGCACATCAGGTGAGTCCGTTCACATCAGCAAAACACAACTTCTTCCTGTTCTGGTCAGTCTCTATGAACACATGCCGGACTGTCAGAGTCACATCTGACAGCTTCAACTTTTAAGATTTGAGGTTAAACTTGTTGATGGCTTTGCGCCTGCATGGGGGGCTCGCCTTCCTGGGAAAGTTTTTGGGAAAGACACTTTGCTCATAAGTGCACTTGTCTTTCCCCCTCAATGACGGAGGTATTGGGAGCGCAGGGGAGGAATGCTGGGGTTAATTGTGCGGACCGCCTCGGCTCGCTTTCAAACATCATCTCTCACTTAATTAGTGGATTTTACAAGATTAGTGTGCCTTGCATTGACGCTGTGTTCTGTGGAAGGTAATGAATGGTAGGCGGCCGTCTTCTGTTATCTGATGTCTTTGGATTAAACGGCTTCTTCTTAATGACTGGATTTGTATTAGGAATGAGGTAAATATTAACCTTTTCCTTCATCGGTTTGGGCTTAACGTGGGATTTAACTCAGGCATGCTTTTAACTTTTAAAGATATCTCTATGTTTTTGCTGAGAGTTTTAATAATATATTAAATGTAATAAAATATTATTATTATTTATTATTATTGTCATTATTATTTAAAGTCTGCTCACAAAACTGTTCCAAATTTGTCACACGTCCTTAGATTCTGTTGTACGTATTAGTGATAATATGTAATTTCAGACACTCTCATAAAATAATTTCACGTTTTACACAACAATCCCTGTGTTATTACAACCTAATTACAATGTAACACTGTAATCAAATATCAATATGTATCTTTTCAGCTCGATTCCTCCACTAAAAAGAAATTTCATTGCATTTATTTGTGGAATGGCTGTGTTGAACAGCTGAAACTATAGAGACAGGAATTATTTTGGCACTTTTAACCCTCACTATGGCAGCAGTTTCCAGGGAAAGAAACACAAGAAGCGAGCGAGAGAAACTCGCTTGGGACCCTTGCAGTTTTAGAGTGGAAGTTAGTTTGCCGTTTTCCTATTATTTTGAAAAACAGATTTATATTAGTTTAAAAATCCACCTGTTGCAAAAAAAAAAATTCTGCTGCTTGTTGAAACTACTTATATAAAATGAGCCCAATCTACGCATTTCTTGAGCTTTTTAAGGTAACAACTTAATTGTTTTATGTTCAATTAACTTACATTTTAAAAACAATTAACTTAACTTAATTGATTTGTGTCGAGACATTGTGTTGACGCCATAATTTTTTTACAGTCTGATAGTAAAATGAGCCCTTTTATAGCTTTTGTAAACTCACCTGCCTGGTAAATGTCTTTCGATGGTTCAATGTAATGCATGCATGATAATACAGTCATAATACATGATATATTATTACTAATCTAGTTTATTTAGAACACTCAAAATACAATAATTGTTGCTTTTTCAAACTACTTATTTAAAATGAGCTAAAACCACACAATTCTTGAGATTTCGTTGAGACTACCTAATTGTTTTATGTTCAATCCACTTAAGGTAACTTAATTCCTTCATGTTGCCCCAACACAAATCCATTGTGCATAACCCAGCATTTTTTATAGTAAAGATTTTATGTTGCCTAAAGCTAATTGTTGATTTTGGCAGAAACAAATTAGAATTTCCATTTAAACTCTGAAATCGTCGTTACAATGTTACCATCATTTCACAGTAAAAATATTAATCACGATCAAAATTGCGCATTTAAAAGAACACGAGCCGCCTATTTAGTAAACGCTGCACATCCAAAGACTGAATCCGCATATGCGTAAGACATCAGGGCATCTCTGAAGAGAACGTGAATTGAGAGTTGATGGAAGTTCTGCAGGTGTGTACGATGGAGCTATAGGACCATAAAACACGCACACACGCTCTGAACGGGACAGACAGGCCTGGTGACAGACAGTGTCAGCGAGGTGTCAGTGAGAAGCTGTTGGTGTCACACTTGGTTGACCTGATCTGTGGTCAGGCTGTCCACTGCAGCCCACTGTGACTCCTTACATAACCGCTTCCTGCCACTCACACGCAGATCTGCAGGGACACGCGCGGATATTTATATACTCAACATACACACACACACACACATCGATATGCCCTTATAAACACACACACACAAACAAACAAGAGCCCTTGTCGATATACAGACCCTCACTCTTCTGCAGTCGCTCAGATGGGATCTTACCACCTGCTTTTGACCTTCTGCACACTTGAAATCGTCGGATAATCTGAACATACACGTAAAAAATTTGGGGTTTCATGCAATTCCTTCAAGTCGGCTCAACACAAATTGATTCATTTAATTTAATCATTTTTTTGGTTTTGTTTTTTTTACAAATTTAAGTGGATTGAACATAAAATAATTAAGTTGTATCCCCCCAAAAACTCAGGAATTGTGTTGTTTCATCTCATTTTAAATAAGTAGTTTGGACAAGCAGCAAAAAATATGTATTTTTTGAGTGTATAAGTATCAAAGTTTGACAGAAAGCACTTTATGATTGACCTATGTTGTCTGTATATTTCTGAAAGCAAAATAAGTAAGTTTCTGAAAATATCTTTAGGGGTAGTTATATGTATTAGAGATAGTTATATGCCAAAACGAATAGACATACAAGAAAAAAAAAGTTTTTATCCATATATATGAATTGTTTTGAGACAGTTATGCTTATTTTCCTTATATTTTATATATTTTTTCTCTATATTTTCTTTATTTTTATATTTTTTTAAATATTTTTTTATAAACTCAGCGATAATTAATTAATGTTGACTATAAACACTCAAAAAATGACTTGTGACTTTAAATAAGTTTAAATTACTTATTTAAAATGAGCTGAAGCAACACAATTCTTAAGGTTTTATGAGGGACAACTTTTTTTTAATCCACTTAAATTCAACTACTTATTAAGCTACTTATTTAAAATGAGCTGAAACACCATTCTTGAGAGATTTTTTTCCAACAGCTTATTGTTTTATGTTCAATCAAATACAATTTGTAAAATCTTAATTAAAAAAATGTGTTAACTAAACTATTTTATGTTGTCCCAACACAAATAAAACCCATTATTTTTTCACAGCAAATAGTATATTATTTAAATGATCTATAAAATAGTTCACCAAAACTCTACAAATCTAAAACGATGTTTATTTACAGGCATTTGCATTATTAATAATTCATAATTAGTATTGAATACAACGTTTTAGAGGATTACAGCAAATATCTTATCTTTGCTTTAGCATTTCAGCAAACCTTTTCTGTATTAAAGTAGCACAAAATTTGAAGAAATCTAATTAAACTTACACACAAAGAAATGCACGTCATGTAAAAACGTTTAACTGATAACACTTTACAATACACTTTGCTTTTGATAATATTAGTTACCATAAACTAACATTAAAAAATACTTCAAATCTATTTGTCAATCTTAACTGTTGTTCATTTCAGCAACATTTAAATTTTTAACAAAATCAAAAGTTAACGTTAAAGTTAAAGTTTCTTAATGCAAAAACTTGATTTCTTTTCAATTTAGCATGAACCCAACATGCCTACTTCAAGTTTAATGCAACTTAAACAAATATCCTGCAGCTGTCCATGTGAAATAAATCGAGAAATGTGCCTCCTATAACAACCATGAAGCGATATCCTCTGATTCTCACTAAAATGCAAATAGTGTTCTAATTTGCCCTGGTGCTTTTAATGAAACAGGGATAATTTAATGCACGGATGTGACTGCAGTTTTACTTCAGGCTTCTCTGACATCACCTGTACGGCCGCAGGTGTCTGTTTGACCTGTTTGTGTGTTTTCAGGACTCGTTCCCTGCCTTTAGGGCTGATTTTTTCACTGTGTGTGTGTTTCACATATACACTGCGTATTTTATAGCAAAAATTAGTCATAGATATTTTGCAGTACATACTGTTTTCTTCATAGACATATTCATAGTGAAAGTTGAATTTAATATAGATATATAATAATAGACAACCCAAAAAGGGGATTTTTTGTAACTTTCTGGACCTGTTCAGCACTTAAAAAAAATATTTTGTGCTTGTTCAAACTACTTATTTAAAATAAGATGACACACAAAAAACAGTTTTTAGGACAACTTAATTCTTTTATGTTCCATTCATCTAAATTTGTTACGTTAAATTAATCAATATGTGTTGGGGTAACATGAATGAATTGTGGGAGTGCCTGCAGGGCTGTTTATACAGTGTGTTTTGCATACATTGTGTGTATGTTTTTGAGAATATTTAGAAATGCATTTTTCTTCATTGACATATTCGTGATGATCTATGAAGTGTGAGTTGAGACAGTTATTAAAGTCTATAGAAAGGTTTTTTTCCCTCTCGATTTAATCAAATTTTAAACAAGAAGCTAAAATATAGCATCCATACATCCATAGATATGCTGTTAACTTCCTTTGTGGAGTTTTGAATGATAATTATTAATAATAAAAAAAATATATATATATATAATAATAATAATAATAATAATAATAATATTATTATTAATAATAATAATAATAATAATAATAACAACAATACTACTACTACTACTAATAATGAAATAACAATAATTATAATAATAATAATAATATAAGTAAAAGTAATAGTAATAAAAACAACAACAACAACAACAACAATTAACAATATAATATAATAAATTCAACAATATAATAATTAATATTATTATATTCGACCCTCAACAAGTCAAATCAAATTATTCAACAGTGGAAAAATATCTGTCATTGAATCATCACTGTTTTATGGTTTAACATTTCCTTTAAACTTTTTTTTAAAATTTCTTTAGCACTTTATACAATGTAAACAGTGTAAAGGTTTTTTAGCGTGAAACAAATATGCTTCATCAGGCACCGAATGCTCCATAGAATGCAGTTTTTGTATATCTTCATTCAAAAGAAGAAAAAAAAAGCGACATATGTGGGATCTCAGAGGAGCAGATCTCTTCCGCTCTGCGTTTTAGCGCTGCGGGTCAGGAGAGCGTGTGTAGGGTCAGTTTGATCTAATCAAATGAAGTATTGATTCCATTTGATAATTAATGGGGCAGGTGAAGATGAAGATGCAGCCTCCAGCTCGCAGGATTTGAGAGGAACCTTGGACTGGGAATGATGGGAAGCCGCCAAGGTCAGCGGGCAAAACTACAAGAGCCGAGTCCAGTTAAATGAGATAGCGAGAGAGAGAAACGCTGTTGACCAGAGCTGATTTATCAGCCTTCGAAGAAAACGAGACAACATCTGACTTCCTAATGCTGGACTTCAAATGCAGAGAGATGTGAAGACAAATTAGTATTCTGCAGAAACAGCTCTATATATTGATGGAAACCTACATGCAGTATATATATTTATATTTATACATTATATATATGTAATATGTGTGTGTGTGTTTGTGCGTGTGTGTGTGTTGCTCAACTATTTGCACTTCAAAGATGCTGGCTTTATAATTTCAGAAGCAAACATAATTGAACGTTACACGCAGTAGCATCATTTCTGCAGTTACTGCTATTAGACAGTACCTTGAAATGCTCTTGCATCAAAGAAATAAGTAGAGATGCTAAATTATTGACATTTTCTTTTATGCATGACTTTGTTTTAATCTTTTGAAGCTGACTTTCCAGGCTTTCAAGATGCGTTTTGGTGACATATGGCTGACATATGACTTTGACTTTAGAGCTTTTGTGACCCTTGCGGAAACATGAGCATTCTCTCAAGTAATTGGTGAAGATTGCTGCAAATTTAGCAGTCATCAAGGCCAAGTTTACAACAAAATAAACCATTTTTACAAGAGAACAAACAGGACCTTTAGAATTAGATCGAAAAAAAGAAGTGATTTTTCTGCTTAAAAAATATTGATTCTTTGTTTTTCTCTTCAGTTTGAAGAACAAAATGAATCAGAAACAACATATTGAGAAAATAATAATAATAATAATAAATAATAATAATAATAATCATCATCATCATTCATTCATTCATTCATTCATTTTCCTTCAGCTTAGTCTCTATTTTAATGGTCGCCACAGCGAATTGAATCGCCAACTATTCCAGCATATGTTTTATGCAGCGAATGCCTTTTCAGCTGCAACCCATAATTGGGAAACATCCATACACTCTCATTCATACACACTCATACACTACGGACAATTTAGCTTATTCAATTCACCTATAGTGAACACGGGGAGAACATGCAAACTCCACACAGAAAGGCCAACTGGCCCAGCCGGGACTCGAACCAACAAACTTCTTGCTGTGAGGCGACAGTGATAACCACTATTATTATTATTATTATTATTATTATTATTATTATTATTATTATTATTATTATTATTATTATTATAGTAATAATAAAACCAGCTCTCAAAATATATTTATTTAAAAATGTTTATGTTTTGCTAGTGCATAAAATGACCAAACTTAATTTAAAACTTTTATTTATTTATTTATTTATTTATTTATTTATTTATTCGTTTTCTTTTCGATATAGTCCCTTTCTTTTATTTGGGGTCGCCAAAGCGGAATGAACCACCAATTTCAGGAAAAAATTCAAAACAGTCACTAACCGTATTTTCTCGTATTTTAACCAAAAGTAGCAGTTTTAGGACTTTTATTTTCTTTAGTTTTAATGTAACATCGCTAGTACAGAACAAAATAAGATGAAAAAATGATGCTTTTTTGTGAGATATTTAGAACTAAAGTGTGTATATAACTGTTTGGATGTGAGATGTCTATATACAAACATTCGAAGTACTTTTACTCACCAGTTGCTTCTTCTCATAGCTCCTCGTGGCAGAAGAAAATGGCATGTGTAAAAATCCTCCAGGGATACTGCTGCATAAATTCCCGGATATAGTAGTCAACACTGTATTAGCGTTAGATACATGTAACTCAAGGCAAGGAGGCAAATCAGCTTCTAACACTGAGAGGGTTATTTGGTCACACTTTATCTTGATGGTCCGTTTGTTGAAGTTAAATTGCATCTACATGCCAACCAATTCTCATTAGATTATAAGTAAACTGTTAGGTTGAAGTTAGGGTTGGGGTTGTTAGGGTTAGTGTAAATTGACGTGTACTTCTACTCAAATGGACCATCAAAATAAAGTGTTACTGCTTTTTTTTTTTTTTTTTTTTTTAACTTTATCTAACTTTAGAATTTTAACACTTTACTCTGAATTACTGCAACACTCGAAATTTAAATCTAATGAATTTGCTGTGCAGGAAACCCCATACTATTCACTCTATTTGTGCCCTTACATTGTTTTACTTTTTTTTAAAGATTTATTTTTGGCCTGTTTGCCTTTATTAGATAGGACAGTAATCAGACGGGAAGCGAAGTGGGTAGAGCCAAGATTCAAACTCAGGACACTCTGAAGTTATACCGCACCATATTTAAGCACTTACAGTATACCACTAGGCTACTGCGGCGACTATATATATATATATATATATATATATATATGTGTGTGTGTGTGTGTGTGTGTGTGTGTGTGTGTGTGTGTGTGTGT
>CAIGQQ010004325.1:3598361-3617730 GCA_903798035.1 Danio albolineatus | reverse complement strand
GGAGGGAGAGAATAACTGCAGCAAGGGTGAGACTTAACACATATATAGATTTTACAAATTGCAACATGTCCCTGAGTCAACACCTGTGCAGATCCTGGAGCAACATTCCAATACACCAATCTGATTTGAGGAAAGTGTAAACAGCGGATGCTTAGTTTATACCAGTGGTGTCAAACTCAGCCGAAGCCCTGCACAGATTAGTTCCAACCCTGCTTCAACACCCTAACCTGCTGGTTTAAAACAAGCCTGAAGGACTCAATTAGTTAGATTAGGTGTGGTTAATTAGGGTTAAAGCTAAACTGTGCAGAGCTGTTGACAACTGGGGTTTAGAATTACAGTCAGGGTTTGGTGTGTCTACATCATACAGTAGCTATTTAACTGTCATTTGCCTCTGGTTTTAGAAATAATTTTGAGTTGGCGTTGGGTGTAGGAATTATATTTGGATTTTTGGGATTCTCAGACAGCAATGTTGTTCCAGGATCAACAAAATATTAAACTCTATACACTCGATACACCTACAGAACACATATGACTGGAGTTACATACTGTACTACCTTGCATATGATCCACAAAAACTTCACTAAATTGAAGAGAAAATAATAATAAACTGCACATTTTCATTTAATATGCAGACATATTGTACAATTTTCACTAATAGCGTACAGAGTAGGGTTGGAAGCATTTAAAAAAGTCGTTATGCTTCAGAAAATGTCCATTTCCACACTTAAAGCCTGGTTTATACTTCTGCGTCGAGTGATCGGCATGATCCACGATGCATGCCTTGCGTGTTGCCGTGCGTTTATACTATGCACTGTTTGTGTTGCTCTGCAGTATCACTTCCGAAGCACTAGCTGGCAGCAGGTTTTCATGTTCCTCTGTCTCGCGTTTCTTCGCTGATGCTTTGTTTTTTCTGAACGCTACCTTAATGTACAAGTAGCTAAAATTCACTCATTCACAGGCAGGAGCCGACGGACGTTCAACAACTTTAAACATAAGGTAAACACAAAACAAAAGTCCTTCACGGGACTCGACACCTGTAAACACTCCAACGGGTTTGCATGGCTCTCATCCCCGCCCACACTCGTCAGCACTACAAAGCCGACCGATCACAGAGCTTGCGCTATGCATCGTTGCAACGTGTAGTTAAATTTTTTGAGAAGTGCATGTCAAGCTTGGTGACAGCCATAGCGAAAGTTATGCGACCATATGAAGGCCACACCACAGCATACGCATGCGCTTGACACAGAAGTATGAATCAGCCTTGAAAAGGGTCAAATCATATTGTTATACTTTGTTTCTTTTTTCTTTTTTACTAGTTTAACTAATGTTTAACACAAATTTGGGACAACTCTATAAACATTTAATGATTTCAGTAGAAATGTAGAAATTTTTGATCTAAATAAGTATGGCGTTAAGAAATATTGGGAAAACAGATAAACAAAACCATGTGTGATCATTATATATATATTTAACAATTTTTAGCAGTTTGATTTTGTTACAATTTTTCAAATCAATTATTTTTATTGTGTAGTTAATTTATTTTTGTTAGTGGTTTTTGTAACCCTGCAACCAAATTTCATTAAGAACATCACAAATACATGTAGCCAGGTGTGGCACAGTGGTTAGCACTGTCACCTCACAGCACGAAGGTCGCTGGTCCCGGCTGGGCCAGTTGGCATTACTGTGTGGAGTTTGCATGTTTGCCTGGTGTTCATGTGGGTTTCCCCCACAGTCCAAAGACATGGGCTATAGGTGAATTAAAAAAACTAGAAAAAAATGGCTGTAGTGTATGAGTGCGAGTATGAAAGAGTGTGTATGGGTTTCCCAGTACTGGGTTATGGTTGGAAGTCATCCGCTGCGTAAAACATATATGAATAAGTTGATGGTTCATTCCGCTGTGGCAACCCCTGATAAAATGAATAAATAGTTAACAAACGAGTACTGGGATGAAGTGAATAAACAGTTAACAAACCAATACCTACTCAATATCTGACAGTTTAGTTTTGGCTACGTGTATTCATTCACTCATTTTCCTTCAGCTCAGTCTTTATTTCAGAGGTTGCCACAACGGAAGGAACCGCCAACTATTCTGGCATATGATTTATGCAGAGGATGCCCTTCCAACCTTAACCCAGTACTGGGAAACACCCATACACTGTATGTTGCATTCACACACAGACATTATGGCCAATTTAGTTTATTCAATTCACCTATACCACATGTCTTTGTACTGTAGGGGAAACTGGAGCACCCAGAGAAAAACCCACATAAACACAGGGAGAACATGTAAACTCCACACAGAAACACCATCTGGCCTAGCCGAGGCTCAAACCAGTGACTTTCTTGCTTTGAGGCAACAGTGCTAACCACTGAGCCACCGTGCTGCCCTATGTTTGATAACTAATATGAAAATAATTCTAAAATGACACATTAATTAAAGAATGTTTTTTGTAGTCATTTTATTTCAGGATTACGTCATAAAACCATTTTCAATCCCATAACACACAAGTCTATTTGACAACATTTTATAAACAGATTCATCCAAGGCAGATTTATCCGAGGTTTTCATCAGCAGCACCAATCCTGACGTCGATTTGTATTTGCGGTGCCATTAACAGAGGAGATGGCTTTGAGTGAACCACGGCGAAACTCAATTCTAACACGACAGTGGCGTCCTGTCGATGAATACAAATGCGTTATTAATTTAAATTATGAATTTAAATGGAATAGGCTATTATTGTCTTATAGGTCGCTCGTGTGCGTCGCTTGGGATACTCTCACATCAAAAATTGCCAGAGAAGAGAGAGTGAATGCTTACACACACACACGTACACACACACATAGAGACAGAAAAGTAATTGAGATTGCGCCACAGGAGTAATCACTCGCAGTCATGCGGAGTTAAACACGGCTCATCTGAAATAATGCATTTGCTAGTTCACTAGTTGCAGCATACAGACTGTATACAGGAGCAAAATACACTGTAAAACCCCTCATCAGGATACATATTCCTTTCATACGTCTCTTTCAGAGGGGGGGCTCTGCCATTTGAGTTTAATTCGAGAGCAGGGTCATTTGGCTTCTCAAAAAACGCTCTGTCATTCATTACATCCTCTGATAGGTTCATCTCAATTGTGAAGTGAACAATAGATCTAACAGCCAATTAGCTGCTGTCTGTGTGGAAGCGAAGGGGGACGAACAAAAGAGCCCGAGTCTTCGCTCAAGCTTGTTAACAAGTGGCCAGACCGAGGAAGTGTGTTTCTGAGAGATGGTCCTTTTGTAGGAAGCCTGCGAGCCTCATTATACCTGCCGCATCAAAGCCATTCAGTCCTGTTCAAATACCTGGGCAAATGTCTCTTTTCCTGCTCGCTGTTTTTGTCTCTTTTCTTTTCGTGTGTGTGTGTGTTTCAAAGCCTGGTGAGGTGCCTTGTGCTTTGCTGTCTGCTGGGATTTCAGTCAGTGGAGCTGTTTAGACATGTGGCAGCACCAGCTACCATCAAAATGTGGTCACTTGCACTTTGTTCATATTTAAATGTGCATGATTTAAGGATACAGCGCCACGGTGGCGTAGTGAGTAGCAAGAAGGTCGCTGGTTCAAGCCTCGGCTGGGTCAGTTGGCATTTCTGTGTGGAGTTTGCATGTTCTCCCTGTGGTTACGTGGGTTTCCTCCGGGTGCTCCGGTTTATCCCACAAGTCCAAAGACATGTGGTGTAGGTGAATTGGTTAGGCTAAATTGTCCGTAGTGTATGTGTGTAATTTAGTGTGTATGGATGTTTCCCAGAAATGGGTTGCAGCTGGAAGGGCATCCGCTGCATAAAACAAATGCTGGATAAGTTGGCGGTTCATTCCGCTGTGGCGACCCCGGATTAATAAAGGGACTAAGCCGACAAGAAAATGAATGAATGAATGAATCGCACTTTGGTGTCTGCATCTATATAGATTTTCTATACTTAGAAAGCATATAAAAGTCTACGTAAAACGTAAGTAGTTGAGTCTTTTATTTCAGTATGTTGATGTAATTTTAGCGGAATATTGAGTAGGGATTTTTGCCCATCATTCACTCATAGCAAACTAATGGTAAAAGGAGTGTAGTTAAGAATATTGTGGCTGAAGAAACTGAGACTGGCATCAACAAAGAACGTCCGCTACTCCAAACGCAAAAGCAAATGGTCAGACGTTGATTGAAGATTACCAAAAAAAAAATAATAATAATAATAATTATGGATTAATTTGCATAGATGACCTAAAGAATAACAACGTTCATTAATTCATTCATTTTCCTTCGGCTTAGTTCCTTTATTCATCAGGGATTGCCAAAGCGGAATGAACCACCAACTTACCCAGAGTATGTTTTGCACAGCGGAAACATCCATACACATATGTTTTGTACTGGGAATACTTGTGTTATACTCTGTACAATAGTTTGACATTAACATGATAAGCTAGCAATGCTATATCGTATGTTCTATCTTGATATGAAAGCGCTGCTAAGCTCTTATACTCAAGTTTGACATTAACATGTTATGCTAATAATGTAAAACTGTATACCCTGATAGCAAATGTACATCTATTTGATATTCTCATTCATTCATTCATTTTCTTGTCGGCTTAGTCCTTTTATATTAATCTGGGGTCGCCACAGCGGAATGAGCCGCCAACTTATCCAGCATTTGTTTTACGCAGCGGATGCCCTTCAAGCTGCAACCCATCTCTGGGAAACATCCATACATTCTCATTCACACACATACACTACGGACAATTTAGCTTACCCAATTCACCTGTACCACGTGTCTTTGGACTTGTGGGGGAAACCGGAGCACCCGGAGGAAACCCACTCAACCACAGGGAGAACATGCAAACTCCACACAGAAATGCCAACTGACCCAGCCAAGGCTCGAACCAGCGACCTTCTTACTGTACTACTCACTACGCCACCGTGGCGCCGTTTATTTTATATTGATATTTATTTAATATCTCCTGTCTGATGTTAAATAGAGGATATAGATGTTTAAAAAAAGTTTGTTAAACAGACCATTTAGAGACATTTGAACATAGCAAATGCAAATTTGAGACCAATCACTCTTCCAAAAAATTGTCCTGCCAACATATGTGTGCTGCTATCTAGGGAATCTAGACTCTATAGTGTTTAACATTAACATGTTGCTAAGTTATCAATCCTTTACTCTAGAGTTTGAAGTTAACATCTTGCTAAGCTAACTGTACTCTATAGTCTGTACTCTAGATTTTGATGTGACTAAGCTAATAATATTACACCATGGACTCAAGTGCTAAAACAAAACTGCTAACATATATGCTAACATTAAGCTGACAAATGCTATAATCTATAATTTAACTTTTGATATTAATATTTGTTTTGCTAATGTTTTACTCTGAATTCAGTTTGACATTGCTATACAAAGCTGTTCCTCTATATACTGTTCAGTTTAATGTTAGCATGTTGCTAAACTGACATTACAATAGCTAGGGTTACGGTTAGTAGTTAAGTTATAAAACTAACAATGTTACACCTTGTAATCTAGAATTTGACCATATTGCTTAGTTAACTGTTCTCTGAAGTTTGACATTAGCATAGTGCTAAGCTGACAACTAGGATTAGGGTTGGAAGTTAACTAACAATGCTACACTTGTCACGATCGGAATAACAGACAAAGTCAGATGGATCCAATTGCAAGTGATTTAATATAACTCAGGACGGACAAGTGCAGATAACCGATGCATCCAGCACCGAACACGAGAGACACATATAACGCCGACCAGAGACCCAAACACACCGACTAGAATCTGATGAGACACAGAGACAACATGAACACACAGAAGTAACGAACTGACAATATGGTGAAGGGTCCAGTTCAATATAAAAGTGTGATGAGTACGTACAGCTGAACCCGCTGATTAAAACAGCTGATCAAAAGATCACATGATTAGCAACGCAAGAAAGCACATGAAATACAAAACAATCCCACGTGACAACAACACAACAGAAGAAGCGCATGCACCTGCAACCGTGACAGTACCCTCTCCTCTAGGAGCACCTCCTGGTGCTCCCTGAAGAACTTACCTGGCGATTGTAATCATCAATAAGAGAATGATCCAATATGTCCCTAGCTGGAACCCAACTTCTCTCCTCAGGACCGTAACCTTCCCAGTCCACCAAGTACTGAAATCCTCGTCCCCTCCGTCTCGAGTCCAGAATGCGCTTAACCGAATAAACAGTCTCCCCATCTACGAGACGCGGCGGGGGGGGGAACCGGAGTGTGCGGATTAATTGCCGTATGAAAAACGGGCTTTAATTTAGAAACATGGAAGACGGGATGAACTCTCCTGTACGCTGGAGGAAGTTTAAGGCGAACTGCCACTGGACTAATAATTTTAATGACAGTAAATGGGCCAATAAATTTAGGAGCGAGCTTATTACAAACGGAGCGGAGAGGAATATTTTTCGATGAAAGCCACACTTTTTGACCGACGACGTAAACGGGAGGCTTTGACCGGTGGCGATCGGCTTTAGCCTTTGTGCGCGCACCCACTTGGAGGAGGGTCTGTCTGGCCCTGACCCAAGTGCACCGGCACCTCTGGACAAAGGCGTGAGCGGAGGGGACCGCGACTTCGGATTCCAGACTGGGAAAAACAGGTGGCTGGTACCCTAAACTACACTCAAACGGAGAAAGGCCCGTGGCTGACACTGGTAACGAGTTATGTGCGTACTCAACCCATGAGAGCTGCTGACTCCAGGAGGAGGGATTCCGAGAAACCAAACATCGCAACATACGCTCGAGATCTTGGTTGGCTCTCTCTGTTTGACCGTTGCTCTGAGGATGGAAACCAGAAGAAAGACTAACAGTAGCCCCCAATAAATGACAAAATTCTCTCCAAAATTTTGAGATAAACTGAGGCCCCCTGTCAGAAACCACGTCCGTTGGGAGGCCATGAATGCGAAAGACGTGATTTATGACAGCAACCGCTGTCTCTCTGGCTGACGGTAATTTGGGCAGAGGAATGAAATGAGTAGGCTTCGAAAACCGGTCCACTACGGTCAAAACAACCGTATTGCCACTGGATGACGGGAGTCCAGTGACAAAATCTAGCGCTATGTGTGACCATGGTCTCGAGGGTACAGACAGCGGCTGAAGCAGCCCAGCGGGAGGGCGACTAGAAGTCTTAGAAACAGCGCAAACAGAGCAAGCCAAAACAAACTCCCGTATGTCCCGAGCCATAGCTGGCCACTGTTTAATAAGGAATAAGCTGTTTAATAAGGAATAAAGTGCGACTCACCCCCGGATGACGAGCCACTTTGGAAGAATGTCCCCATCGAATGACGTCAGACCGTATCTCCTCTGGCACGAACAAACGACTCGGTGGGCATCCGGGCGGAGGCGTTACCCCATCCAAGGCTGTGCGAACCTTAGCCTCGATCTCCCATGTTACAACAGAAATAAAAATTTTCTCTGGGACAATGGGTTCGAGGGACGAAGTGCGATTGGAAAAATCGAAAAGACGAGATAACGCGTCGGGTTTGATGTTTTTTGTACCCGGTCGATAAGAGATGGTAAAATCGAAACGGCCGAAAAATAACGCCCACCGAGCTTGCCTAAAGTTTAGTCTTTTGGCGGATTTTATATATTCAAGATTCTTGTGATCGCTCCAAACGATAAAAGGAACCCCCGAACCTTCTAGCCAATGACGCCACTCTTCCAAAGCCAATTTGACAGCCAGCAACTCTCTATTACCAATGTCATAGTTACGTTCCACGGCTGATAAACGATGAGAAAAAAACGCGCAGGGATGCATTTTGCCATCCGAAGCGGATCGCTGAGACAGGATGGCTCCCACTCCAACCTCTGATGCGTCAACCTCCACCACAAACTGCCGAGAAGGGTCAGGGGCTACAAGAATAGGGGCGGAGACAAACCGAGACTTCAATTTGGTGAACGCAGCTTGCGCTGCGCTCGACCACCTGAACGGAGTTTTGGAGGAGGTTACACAGTCAGAGGCGCGGCGAGCTGGCCGAAATTGCGAATGAAACGCCGGTAAAAATTGGCAAAGCCCAAAAACCTCTGCAGGGCCTTGCGGGAATCTGGGGTTGGCCAATTCACCACAGCCTGAATCTTCTCTGAATCCATGCGAACCCCCTCGACTGACACGATGTGCCCTAGAAAAGGAACAGACTGTGCATGAAAAACGCATTTCTCCGCCTTGACATAAAGCCCATTCTCTAGCAGCCTCTGAAGCACTCGTCTGACGTGTTGCACATGTTCCTGGAGAGAGTGGGAAAATATCAGAATGTCATCTAGGTAGACATAAATGAACTGGTCTATCATATCTCACAACACATCATTAACGAGTGCTTGGAAAACTGCGGGGGCGTTGGAAAGCCCGAACTGGAGAACACAATATTCAAAATGCCCCCTGGGGGTATTAAACGCAGTTTTCCATTCATCCCCGGCTCTTATGCGGACCAAATGATATGCATTACGGAGATCTAATTTCGTGAAGAATGCCGCCCCCTGCAGACTCTCAAAGGCTGAAGACATCAACAGCAAAGGATAGGTATTCCTAACCGTAATGTTATTCAGCCCCCGATAATCAATACATGGGCGGAGAGAACCATCCTTTTTCTTTACGAAAAAGAACCCCGCCCCCACCGGTGAAGAAGAGGGGCGGATAATCTTAGCTGCCAGAGAATCAGAAATATATTTCTCCATGGCCTACCTCTCTGGATTAGAAAGAGAGTATAGTTTGCCTTTAGGCGGAGACGTACCTGGCAGTAAGTCTATAGCACAGTCGTAGGGACGGTGAGGAGGGAGAGAAGCAGCTCGAGACTTACTGAACACTGTCTTCAGGTCTAGGTACTCACTGGGCACGTTTGACAGGTCCACACGCTCCTCCTGTAACACAGAACAAGACACAACAGAACGAGCAGACGAAAGACAGGATACATGACAATAATCACTCCAAGACATAACAGCGTTCTGGCCCCAATTAATGTGTGGTTTATGAAGAACCAACCACGGGTGTCCAAGGACCACTGGTGTGTTAGTGGTGTCTGTTAAAAAAAAGGTTATAAGTTCCGAATGATTGCCAGAGGTGATAAGCCTGACGGGACCTGTGGTGTGAGTGATGGAGGGGAGAGAAAGTCCACACAGGGCGTGCACAGAAATGGGCTGAACTAGCGGAACCACGGGGAGTTTTAACTTAAAAGCAAAACTCGAATCAATAAAATTCCCTTCTGCTCCCGAGTCCACAAGGGCTTGGCAGTTATAAGTTTTAGATGACCAACAGAGAGAAACAGACAGTATAGTTGCGGCAACAGAGGATTTCTCAATGTTAATTTCACCCGTCAGTAACCTCTTACCTACTGATGGGTGGATGTTTTTTAAAGGACACGATGCCACGATGTGCCCAGCTCCTGCGCAGTAAAAACACAAGCCCTCAGACCGACGTCGCTGCTTCTCCTGTAAGGAGAGACGGGACCTGCCCACCTGCATGGGCTCCGTTTCTGAACCTGCTACTTCAGCGGCTGCCGAAACAGGAGACGGGAAAACCCCTGGTTGCTGTGACGTCATCCTCTGACAGCGGGTCTCCCTCCGAGCTAGACGAGTGTTCACGCGAATGGCCAGGTCGATGAGACCATCCAGAGTCTTTGGCAGATCCATAGTGTACACCTCGTCATGAATCAGATCTGAAAGACCATGCAAAAACATGTCCCACTGGGCCTCTGTGTTCCAGCCACACTCCGCCGCCAGAGTGCGGAAATCGATAGCGTAGTCCGCCACGCTACGCTCGCCCTGACGTAATTCTGCCAGAAAGCGTGCCGCCTCCCTCCCGGAAGCTGCTCTGTCGAAAACCTTCCTCAACTCCTCAGTGAAGGACTTGAATGACGTGCAACACGGAAGTTGTTGTTCCCACACAGTAGTCCCCCAGAGCGCAGCCTTTCCACAAAGAAGAATCACCACAAAAGAAACCTTAACGCGTTCTGTGGGAAAGTAGGAAGGATGAAGGTCCATGTATAGGGAGCACTTGGTAATAAAGGCCCTGCAGAGGAAAGGCTCCCCTGAATAGGACGCCGGTGGAGGAAGGCGCAGTTCAGCCGAGGAATTACCCAGGACCGGCACAGAGGGCGTGGCATGCAGAGGTGGATCTCCCGCAGCAAGGGCTTCTCCTGACCGCTGCTGCACCAGGGTGGTAAGTGCCGTGACTTGTGTAGCCAGAACTTGTAATGCCTGATTGGTTGTAGTTAAAAGTCTTTCTTGGTGGTCAATTCTGACGTTGTTGTGTGTTAAAACCTCCTGTAGCTGCACGACACTTGCTGGATCCATGATATGGTCAGTTCGTTCTGTCACGATCGGAATAACAGACAAAGTCAGATGGATCCAATTGCAAGTGATTTAATATAACTCAGGACGGACAAGTGCAGATAACCGATGCATCCAGCACCGAACACGAGAGACACATATTACGCCGACCAGAGACCAAAACACACCGACTAGGATCTGATGAGACACAGAGACAACATGAACGCACAGAAGTAACGAACTGACAATATGGTGAAGGGTCCAGTTCAATATAAAGGCGTGATGAGTACGTACAGCTGAACCCGCTGATTAAAACAGCTGATCAAAAGATCACATGATCAGCAACGCAAGAAAGCACATGAAATACAAAACAATCCCACGTGACAACAACACAACAGAAGAAGCGCATGCACCTGCAACCGTGACAACACTCTGTACTCTAGAATTTGACCATATTGCTTAGCTAACTGTTCTCTGGAGTTTGACATTAGCATAGTGCTAAGCTGACATCTAGGATTAGGGTTGGAATTTAACTAACAATGATACACTCTGTACTCTAGAATTTGATCATATTGCTAAGCTAACTGGTCTCTAGAGTTTGAGATTAGCACGTTGATAATCTATAAGTCTAAAAATCTAAAATACAATTAGAAACTGGGCAAATTTGACTGTTTTTCAATGTTGAATAAATAATGGGTCTGTTTAGATTATCGGATACGTGTCGAATCCTGTGATGCTGTCTTAAAAATGCTGTCTAGGTAGGCGGCTCAGCAGATTTTGGAACAGAGCTGACGTTTCTCCCACTCCCACTCACAACCAAGCGCATAGTATAACAGGACAGAAAAGAAAAAGCACACAAAGGCTAGGAGAAATTATCTGTGTGATTTGTAATTAGAGAAATTAACTATATAACGAGGAGAGCGTAATTACAAGGGTTGTCTAATTGCTATTATTACTGAGGGGAAACAACTCAGCTACAATTAGATGTGTGTATTTGTGTTTGTGTAGCAGATAAACATACCTGTGAAGAAGTGAACAGTAAACGTGTACTTGTGCATGTGTGTGTGTGTGTGTGTGGACACATGGCACCTGTGAGTTGATGAATGTAGGCGGCTGTATAAAAAAAGAAAAGAAAGATAGCGTACAGATGAGAGTCTCACATTCTGATCTTCACACTTGAGAAAATCTATAACAGATTGCTGTAGTTTTATCATGCATTAACCCACACTTAGGAACTAAAGCTCTGTTTTAGAAGAATTAATGATGTTAGAAACCACTTGCACTACAGTCAGCTCATCTTTGGTGAAAAGGTCATTTTTGAAAACCCACACTATAATCATAAGAAGACCAAGAGGAAGAAATTCTGGTGTACAGTGCAGTGTTGTTTAAACTTTTGTTTATTGAAGAAGAGCTGATATGAAGTATGATTAACATAAACTTCTTTATAACATAAGTATATATCTCACTGGATGATTTGTGAAATGCAATTTAGTTATTTTTAATTTTTTTTAATTTCTTAGAATTCTGAGTTTGTATTTTAGCTGTTTTTCCCCTGATAACTCTTACATTTCTGATTTGTTTTATCAGAATTCAAAATGTACATTTCACAATACAGAATGTTTCTCCTGAGGTTTGCATCTGTCTATTCATGACATTTTTATGTACATGGACTTTTTTCTTCTCTTGTTTAAACTTTATTGTCTATCCCACAGGGGTTAGAAATTTGTCTTTAGACATAGACTCACACACAACAAACACATTAATACACTTACACAATTATTTACAAAAAAACAAACAAAAAAAAACAATGGCAGTGGGAATAAATGTCTTCTTGTATCCTTTTTTGCTAAAGGGGCTTTGCACCATCTACCAGACAGAAGTAACTTAGGCCCCGTTTACACTAATGCGTTTTCGTATTAAAACGGTTAAGTTTTGCCACGGTTACGCCATCCGTCCGCACTACGCCGGAGTTTTCGAGCCCCAAAAACGGAGCGTTTTGGAAATGCTGGAGAGGCCGTTTTCATTCTAAAACGCTGCTGCTCCGTCTCTGTGTGGATGAGGGAAAACGGAGGCTTCTGAAAACGGAGGCGTGGCTGCTGGACACAGAAATGGGAGCGTTGTTTGCACTATTGTCCGTTTTAGGCGCCATTGTGCAGTTAAACACTGCCTTTTTTACTACAACGGCTGCATATATTCGCAAAAGGCAAGCTATTGTTTGAGTACTCGCTAATCGCTGCCGTTTCAAGCGGCGTAAGCCTAATTTAGGACGCCGGTTTTAGGTTAGCGTTTGTTGACTAACAATAACCAAACGCCGAGCGAGACACATGCTTCCTGTTTATACTTGAACGCGCATGCCCAGAGTGCGCGAATGTGGACGCGGATCGTTTTCATGCTAAAATGCCGTTTTAAAACTAAAACGCACTAGTGCAAACGGGGCCTTAAAGGAACCATGTGAAGGATGGGAAGAGCCTTTTCTTTTTGTCGCTGCTATAAATAAATCAGTGAGAGGTGTTTGTCTCTCACTAATTATTTTACTCACCACGTTTACTAACCTTAAACGTTTATTTTTGCTTTTAACAGACTTTTTCTTCAGAATTTTGAGTTTGCAATCTGCAATTCAGGTTTAAGGCAATTTCTTTAGAGTTCCTTGGATTTTTTTTTAGATTATTTCTGACAATTCTGACTTTTTTCACTGAATAATCAGCTTACATTTCACAATTAATTTTCTCACTGAATAATCAGCTTACATTTCACAATTAATTTTCTCACTGAATAATCAGCTTACATTTCACAATTTAGTTTTTCTAAAAAGCTCAGTTTCCACCCTCAGAATTTATAGTTTGCCCTTACACATACATATGTGTAAGGGCAATACACATGCATGTACATATGTATATAAAAGGTGATGTATGAATATATATCTTGGAATTATAAGGTTCTATCTGACATTTTTGTCAAAATTGAGTTATTGACAGATTCTTATTAATTAACTTATTTACATTATGGGATGTTTTTTTATAAGTTGTTTACATTTTAAGACTTTATATTTAAAAAAAAACAAATGTTACACACATACTGCTTGCTATGGAATGCAAATACTTTGAAGGTCAATATCTCAAAATCATTCAGAACGCAGATAGAACCTTATAATTTCAAGGTGACTATATAGTGTATATTGTCACCTTGGAATTATAAGGTTCTATCTGCGTTCTGAATGAAATTTAGACTTTTTTGTCTTGTAGTTTTTGGGTTTACGACTCCCAATTTTGTCTTTAAATTATTTCTGGAAATATAAATTTCAAGTTTAATATATATTTAACATATAAAAGTATAAATATAAAGTTTAAATATCACAAATCAAGACATTATTCTCAGAATTGTAGGCATAAGTCTTGAAATTCTGAGTTGAGTACTGACAGTTCCAACAATTATTTTATTTAGAATTTTGAGTTAGCATCCCTCAAATCTGATTTTTTTTTTTTTTTGTGCAGCTCAGATTTCCCCCCTCAGAATTTCTAGTTTGCCTTTATATAATAGAGTATATTTTACATTTATTTGTTAGGGTTAGGGTTATTTTCAGACTTCTACATTTACAGATTTGCATCCTGAAATTATGTACACCTTGGAACTCTATACGTTTGGATTCACAATTCCGACTTTTTTTATGGTAGTTTTTGGGATTTACATCTCCTAATTTTGGCACCACGGTGGCGTAGTGAGTAGCACGTTCGCCTCACAGCAAGAAGGTCGCTGGTTTGAGTCTCGGCTGGGTCAGTTGGCATTTCTGTGTGGAGTTTGCATGTTCTCCCTGTGGTTGAGTGGGTTTCCTCCGGGTGCTCCGGTTTCCCCCACAAGTCCAAAGACATGTGGTATAGGTGAATTGGGTAAGGCTAAATTTTCCGTAGTGTATGAGTGTGAATGAGAGTGTACGGATGTTTCCCAGAGATGGGTTGCGGCTGGAAGGGCAACAAATGCTGGATAAGTTGCTGGTTCATTCCGCTGTGGCAACCCCAGATTAATAAAGGGACTAAGCCGACAAGAAAATGAATGAATGAATGAATTAATGTCCTAATTTTGTCTCCTCTGAATTTATTCATTCATTCATTTTCTTTTCGGCTTAGTTCCTTTATTAATCTGGGGTCACCACCAACTTATCCAGCATATATTTTACACAGCGGATGCCCATCAAGCTGCAACCCATCCCTGGGAAACATCCATCCACACTTATTCACACACACACACACACACACACACACACACACACGCACACGCACACACACACACACACACACACACACTCACATTACGAACAATTTTAGCTTACCCAATTCGCCTATACTGCATGTCTTTAATGGCAACTGACCCAGCAGAGGCTCAAACCAGCGACCTTCTTGCTGCGAGGCGACAGCGCTACCCACTGCGCCACCGCGTCGCCCCTCTGAATTTATATTTTAAACTATTTCTGTAATTTAAATATCGAGTTTAAAATTCAGAGTTTAAATATCCCAAATCAAGACATTACTCTCATAATTTTAAGCCTATATCTACATCTCACAATTTAGCAACAAGTTTTCAAAGGTGCAGACTTTTTCTCACTGAAGTGGCACAGTTTTTTCAGTTCATGCTGCTGTTTGACCCGTTCCGGTATGGGACTGTGACTGCAGGCTGGACTGGGCTCAGGTCAGTGTGTGACGGCAGGTTCGAGCGGCGGGGGAGGGGTAGGCTGTGCTCTCTGGCTTTTGTCTGCTTCCCACGTCTCAAAACCAGGACTGAAAAATGAATAGACAGAGGAAAATCAATTGCGTGACCTTCACACAGGGCGAGAGAGTGAAAGAGGGAGGAAAGAGAGACAGGGAGGGCGAGTAATGGAGGGACGATGAGGGACAAGAGCGAAAGTAAAATGGCTTTGACTCAAAAAAAGTGATATTTTATCTGTCTTTATGCACGTGTTGTGTGTGTGTGTGTGTGTGCGCGCAGGAGTGTGTAGTTGTGCAGGCTCTGCCGGGGAATGACGGTCTTTATGGATAATGGGGTGATTAAACCTTTTATGTCCGACCGTCAGACCTATGGCCCTTAAAAGGATACATGCACATATATTATAGCCCACAGCGAGCGTGGAGCAGCAGATCAAGAGCAAAACAAGCGGCTGCAGCTTTTATACAGTTTGGTACTTGTTTGTGGCATTTGGTACAATCAAGCGTCACTATTAATATTGGTGCTTGTTTTTAGGGTTGGTGATTTAATCATCATGCAGCTGAGGATAATGTGTAACATTAAAGGCAGCATGGTGGCGCAGTGGGTAGCGCTCTCGCCTCACAGCAAGAAGGTCGCTGGTTCGAGCCTCGGCTGCGTCAGTTGGCATTTCTGTGTGGAGTTTGAATGTTTCTTCCCATGTTGGTGTGGGTTTCCTCCGGGTGCTCCGGTTTCCCCCACAAGTCCAAAGAGGTGGTATAGGTGAATTGTGTAGGCTAAATTGTCCATGGTGTATGCTTGTGAAGGAATGTGTAAGGATGTTTCCCAGTGATGGGTTGCAGCTGCAAGGGCATCCGCTGCGTAAAACGTGCTGGATAAGCTGCCGGATCATTCCGACCCCGGATTAATAAAGGGACTGACCCGAAAAGAAAATGAATGAATGGATTATTGGCCCCCTTAAGAAGTACTATTTTGATTGGCTACAGAACAAACTGTTGTCACTGTTGTCCAATGACTTGTCTAATTAACCTAATTTACATAGTTAACCTTGTTAAACCTTTAAATAAGACTGAATGCTCTGATTACTATAGTATCTTGAAAAATAACTATAAAATGATGCGCTGTCGTCATGACAAAGACAACAGAAATGAGTTATTATACAGTATATTAGTTATTGAAACTATTATGTTTAAAAATGTGTTGATGTGCAATTATACAATATACAATATTTAAACACACCGGCCACTTTATTACGTACATCTTGCTAGCCATTTGAGTACAGTGAACTCATTGTCATGTTCAAGAAAATGGTGTGAGAGGATTCGTGCTTTATGACATGGCCCGCTATCCTGCTGGAAGTAGCCATCAGAAGATGGGGACACTGTGGTCATAAAGTGATGGACATGGTCAGCAACAATACTTATGTAGGCTGTGGCTTTGACACGATGCTCAATTGGTACTAATGGGCCCAAAGTGTGCCAAGAAAATATCCCCCACACAATTACACCACCACCACCAGCCTGAACCGTTGATACAAGGCAGGATGGATCTATGCTTTTATGCTGTTGATGCCAAATTCTGACCCTATCATCTGAATGTCACAGCAGAAATCGACACATATCAGACTAGGCAACATTTTTCCAATCTTCAATTTTGGTGAGCCTGTGCGAATTGTAGCCTCAGTTTCTTGTTCTTAGCTGACAGGAGTGGCACTCGATAGTCTTCTGCTGCTTTAGCCCGTCCGCCTTAGGGTTTAACGTGTTGTGCGTTCAGAGATGTTCTTCTGCACACCTCGGTAATTAACGAGATTGAGTTACTTGAGTTGAGTTTAGTTATTTGAGTTACTGTTGTCTTTCTATCAGCTCCAACCAGTCTGGCCATTCTCCTCCGACCTCTAGCTTTAACAAGGCATTTGTGCCCAAAGAGCTCACTGGATTATTTCCTCTGTTTTGCACCATTCTCTGTAAACCCTAGAGATGGTTGTGCGTGAAAATTCCAGTAGATCAGCAGTTTCTGAAAAACCCAGACCAGCCCGTCTGGCACCAACAACCATGCCACGGTCAAAGTCACTTAAATCACCTTTCTTCCCCATTCTGATGCTCGGTTTGAGCTGCAGCAGGTCGTCTTGAGCATATCTGCATGCCTAAATGCACTGAGTTGCTGCCATGTGATTGGCTGATTAGAAATTTGCTTTAACGAGCAGTTGGACAGGTGTGCCTTATAAAGTGGCCGGTGAGTGTATATGTTTTAAACACACACAAATGCACGGATGTGTTTTTATGTAGCAGGTTTTTAAAATGGCTCATTTAAAATGTACTAAATTTAAAAGAAATATAGTAAGATTTATTACAAAAAAAAGGATATTTACTGTTTATATTTTGTTACCCAGTTGTGATTATCTATTATGCCAGTCAAAACAGCAAACATTTAAAGTAAAAGTTATAATCCTTAAAATCCTGAAGTAGAAATATAAACTATAATTTGTATTATTATATATAAATATTAAAATAATAAAGACAGTTTATTCATTCAATAATTTTCTAGTCCCTTTATTAATTAGGGGTCGCCACAGCGGAATGAACCGCCAACTTGTCCAGCACATGTTTTACGCAGCAGATGCCCTTCCAGCTGCAACCCAAATAAAAACTGTGAACAGAATTGGTGACAAAGGGCAGCCCTGCCGGAGTCCAACATGCACTGGAAACAATGCGAACCAGACTCCTACTCTGTTCATACAGGGACAAGACAGCCCTTAACCGAGCACCCTCCACCGAATGCCACAAGGGACACGGTCGAATGCCTTCTCCAAGTCCACAAAACACATGTGGACTGGTTGGGCATACTCCCATGAACCCATGAGCACCTTGGTGAGGGTATAGAGCTGGTCCAGTGTTCTTCCGGGATCCTATAGGTTTAACCATCAGCCGGATCTTGCTCTTAGGTACACTGGCATAGACTTCCCCCGAGAGGCTGAGTAGTGTGATCTCCCTATAGTTGGAGCACACCCTCCGGTCCCCCTTCTTAAAAATGGGAACCACCACCCCAGTTGCCCAGTCCAGAGGATTTTAATCAGGCATTAGTTGATCTATGATTAATAAATGTACAAGCATTGCTCAGTACATGTTAGTATATATATTAACTAGCATTACCCATCTGTAAAGTGTGACCCATTAAAGTGTCATGTTTTAAAGATGTTTTCAAAAAAAGAAAATCCAAGATATTTGTATAAATTTACCATAAAAATGTTCACATTATCTTCAAATACTGTAAAAACGTGTCTCAAAGTGTTACTATAAAGCTGAAATACTCTCAGTGTAGATCAGTGCTGTTATGTTCCCTCAGCTTATTTTGTCCAGCTCTGAAACGGTCTTGTTTTTGACTTTCACTTGTTTCTCTCTCTCCTATTTTGAAGCATTTAAAGCACCGAGGGCTTTTAAGGGACGTTAATTGCACTCAAATTATGTTGGGCCGAGCAGGAGAGCTAACAGCTGAGAGAGAGAGAGTGAAAGGATAATTGCGGCGGAGAGGGACACTGCCACTGGAGACGCTTTTTTTCATCTGTCTGAGAGTCATTCGTCCTGCTGTCTCCGCTCCTGTAAACTAGTAGCTTTATGTGATTCCCTTCAGCCAGCCGGATTGAGCAAACCAAAGGCCAACCTCGCCATTACAGGTTCAAGGAGGAGAGAGAGAAAAGGAAAAGAAAAGGAAAGGGAGTCACATTGAGATGGGTGTGGAGGAGAGGAGATTTACTTCATTCTTTATTATCATGCTTCATTGTGCTGAAGATCCTCAAATCTGAATGAGATCCTCACTAACACAATAACTGAAAAAGAAAATGAAATATAATTTTGAAATATAAGTAGTTCATTTACAAATTTTTGTATTAGTGTTTTAGATAAAATATTTAATGATATTTTGTGCAATGATAATGTAAAGGACTATATATATAGTTATAATTTGATATCCAAATTATTTAAGGATGCTAAAGTGTCAACAATACACAACAAAAAAGGGGGTAAAATAGAAGTTGTAAAATGTAACATTTTAGATTAAGATATTTTTTCAAATGTATAATTTTTTAATTTAGGAAATTTCATTTTAAAATGAGACTAAACACCATTAATATGATGAATTCAATAATTGTATAACAAAAATATAAATACAATTTTATAATTTAAATAAATGTATTGAGTTTATTTAAAACAAGAAATTACTGAAATGTTCAATAGACCACATTTTAATAAATGTCCAATAAAGACAATTTTATTATTCAATAATATAAAATATGACTGTATTAATTAACTACAAGATTTTACACACCAAATTTTATATATATTTCTTGTTTTAATTAAACTAAATATATT
>CAIGQQ010004325.1:3546680-3589829 GCA_903798035.1 Danio albolineatus | reverse complement strand
AGCACCCCAGCTGCCGGAAATAAACCTTAAGATTACGGATTTTTTTTTTACAGTGTGCCGGAAAAATAAAGTAAAACTGTGGTACTCATATCACCAGTGGTACACAGGCTTCCTTCTAGTGGTACGCGGAGGAATCGATGAATAAATAAGTTAAATATGAATCCACAATAATCCCTTTACGATGAAGATTTTCAAATTTCTAATGTTTGTTAAGTATTCTATTATTTAAAGTTAATTTCCTCCCCATGTTTGTAACAGTTGTTGGGGGCGTATTCCGTATTTTTATATCCCAATGTTGACAGGTATGGTTTAATCACTTGCTTTTTCTGACACACAAAGTCTGCTCTAAAGCACAGTAAGCAGATCTAATTTCTAATTTAAGTATATAAATCCAATTCTTATATTTAATTTAATGTTTGAATTTCAAAGATATATGTTGCATGTATATATGACAAAAATGTATATTAAAAATGTATCAAAAAAGAGTTTATACATGACTATGATGACATATTGCCCATATATATTAGGTTCAAGGAACATTTTATACAACTGATGAATAGGCTATCTGATTATACTTTACATTTAAGAACAGCGGGCCCCAGCTGCCGGAAATAAACCGTAAAATTCCGGGGTTTTTTTTACAATTAAAATGCAGTTGTTCATTGTTAGTTCGTTAACTTATGGTGCATTAACCAATAACAAGCATGAATTTAGATGTTAATAATGCATTAGTTAATGATGAACTATGGATAATAAATGCTACAAGTAATGTTCACAATTAATGCTAGCAAATGCATTACTAAGGATATCTTATTGTAAATTGTGACCGAATAATCAATAATGAGGATGTTTAAAAAAAGATTTATCCTTTATGTAACTATTTATATAAAGTTGTATGTGTTTGTTTATTAGGATTTTAAGGCAAGACAATGCTGGTGAATAAATATATAAAATAAACTAATAGTTTTCATCGTACTTCACCGGTTGTTTGATTACATTAAGAAGAGCGACCATATTTCGCATGACAAGATTTCTAAAATGCTGTTTAAATATGCAAATGAGGCATTGTTTAATAAAATATGCATTCATCTACATCCATTTACCACACAACACTGTGAACACTGAAATCTGGTTTTCACTGATTTGACACGTTGGAGTCAAATTTTTTTGGATTTGAGGAATCTCTATTTGTCGTTCTGTTATTCAGAAAATACTGCCATTAAAAAAAGCCATTTAAAATCATCTTTATAGCATTTTTTTGTAGAGTAAAAGGGTGGCTCAGTGGTTATCACTGTCGCTTCACAGCAAGCAGGTCGCTGGTTCGAGTCCCAGCTGGACCAGTTTGCATTTCTATGTGGAGTTTGCATGCTCTTCCTGTGTTTGCTTGCGTTTCATCCGAGTGCCCCACAGTCCAAAGGCATGTGCTGTAGGTGAATTGAATAAAGTGAATTGTCCATAGTGTATGAGTGTGTGTGTGAATGAGTGTGTATGTGTTTCCTAATACTGGGTTGCGGCTGAAAGAGCATCCGCTGTGTAAAACATATGCTGAAATAGTTGGTGGTTCATTCCGCTGTGGCGACCTCTGAAATAGAGACTAAGTATGTAATATAATATGAATGAATGTAATATAAAATGAATAAACATTTATCACCATACTTTAGTTGATTATATTTGATACTAAAAAAAAGTGTTTTTTATTCTCAAATGTTATGTTGAAATATGCAAATGAGGCTTTATTTACTAAAAAATAAACTAAATACTTTGTGAACGAAAAGAAAATGAATGAACTAATGTATATATATATATATATATATATATATATATATATATATATATATATATATATATATATATTATCTTTAAAAAGATACAACAAATACAACTTGAACAAATCCCTATACACTATTCTTCAGAATACAGGTATGCATAAAATAGGAAAAAATAAAATAAAAATACAATTTAGAAAAAGCTTTTAAAATATTTACAGGACATGTCAAAAGTTTGGGGTCAGGTTTTTTTTTTTTTTTTAAAGAAAGGTATTCTTTAATGCGGCATTTATTAATGTTAAATTGTTAAATAAATAAAATTAAATACAAATAAAAATTTATAAAATGTTAAATTAAATTTTAAATAACTGCTTTCTTATTGTATGTAGCTTTAAATGAAATTATTACTCCACTCATTATTGCATTTATTACTATTACCATTAATAATAATAATAATAATAATAATAATAATAATAATAATAATAATAATAATAATAAATGTAGAAGGGGGCGCACGGTGGCGTAATGAGTAGCACGTTCGCCTCACAGCAAGAAGGTCGCTGGTTCGAGCCTCGGCTGGGTCAGTTGGCATTTCTGTGTGGAGTTTGGATGTTCTCCTCGTGGTTGCGTGGGTTTCCTCCGGGTGCTCCGGTTTCCCCCACAGTCCAAAGACATGTGGTACAGGTGAATTGGGTAAGCTAAATTGTCCGTAGTGTACGTGTGTGAATGGGAATGTATGGATGTTTCCTAGAGATGGGTTGTGGCTGGAAGGGCATCCGCTGCGTAAAACAAATGCTGGATAAGTTGGCGGATCATTCCGCTGTGGCGACCCCGGATTAATAAAGGGACTAAGCTGAAAAGTAAATGAATGAATGATGAATGAATAATTGTAGAAGAAGAAAAAGAAGAAGAAGAAGAATTATTAGAATGATTTCTGAAGGATCATGTGACTCTGAAGCTGAAAATTCATCTTTAAAATAATTGGAAAAATTATTAAATTAAATGATAAACTACTTTTGAACAGTTATTTTATAGTGCAATGACATTTCACCATTTAACAATTTGTACTGTATTTTTGATGAAGTTGCTGAGCAGGATAAGCTTGTTTTAAAACATTTATAAAATCCTACTGACCCCAAACTTTAGACCAGTAGTGTATATTGTATTTGAAATCGACATACATTTTGACTGTTTTTTCCTTCTTATACTAGATGAAAAACACCAAAAATTGAAACCCCGACTTTTTTTTTCTGGCTGGGAGACAGTGGCTGGGCTGGGAGAGCTCAAACGCACTGCAAGAACAAACATGCAAACATGCAAATAAAAAAAAAACACTAACAAACTGCGAAAACCATCAATTTAGCAAAACATGCGCATGCAAATTCTCACAGCACATACAAATATAGAAACCTGCCGCAAATAGCGCAGACCACAATAGAAATGTGTGCCAAATAAAAAGTGACAAACCTGCCTGCTTCTGGTTTAGATTCAATGATGTTGTCTGAGATCTGGGAGGTGAGGTTTTTGTTTATTTTGATATCCTGGTCATACTGTTCCTTGTTTTTCGTAGTTACGCTTAAAACAAAAAATGTGCAAACAGCAAGGTAATGTCTAATCAGGACGATGGAACAAAAAAATTATTTAAAAAAACTAATTGCTCAGTTCTCTTGACTTTTTGGGGTATGTATTGGGTCCATTTCCATTGCGGTTTGCACTATTTGCATTGCATTTCTATATTTGCATATGTTGTGAAACTTTGTGTTCCTATGTGTTCTCAAAATGATGGAGATTTTTCTCTTTTTGTTAGTGTTTTTTATTATTATTATCATTATTTTTTGTATGTGTTTTCCTATCTTGCAGCATATTTGAGCTCTCTCACCCACCATAGTTTTTGCATGCAGTGTCTCTCCTCAAAGAAAGTACACTCTGTGACTGTGTTTCTTAGTACACTTTTAAAAAGCAAACTTGCAATGAAGTCAGATTAAAAGTGTTGTGTGTGTGTGTGCGTGTTCTGCTGAATCTACAGTTGTGTTTTTCTCTCTCCAGTCTCTGGATGGTTTTGTGTTTGTGGTCAGTCAAGAAGGCAGATTTCTCTACATCTCAGAGACCGTCTCCATCTACCTTGGCCTTTCACAGGTGAGACGAAAAATCTTTTCAAACCCTTTCATGCTCGGGCTTTTAATTTAAAATCCTATTGTGCTCCTTTATTATTTAATATCCTATTGATATTTGAATAATAATTACACTACGTTTTATTAACATTTAATGTCTACATGAAATATTTTTAAAGCATTTATTTATCTCAGTGTTATATATTATCTATAAATGCCATAATAGTTATATTTGTTTTTATTTTATTAATTTTACAAAAGCATTTATTGGTCTTGATCTTCATTTTAATCATAGTTTTTACTATTAAAATCAATATTTGTAAATTTTTAGAATTATTTTATGGATCTAAACTAAAAGCTAATAAATAGACATTTTGTATGATTTCCTAATGTTAACAAAGATTAATAAAAACTAATATTTTGTTTATGTACACAATAAAAAATAAATTTACTATAAATTTAAAAATTCATTATAAAAAAATTTACGATAAAAAAACAGCAGCTGTGGTTGCCAGTATTTCACTGTTAATAAATTACATAGACAATTGCCTTCAGATTCAATTCAATTCAATTCACCTTTATTTGTATAGCGCTTTTACAATGTAGATTGTGCCAAAGCAGCTTCACATAGAAGGTTATAGTAAATTGAAACAGTTTTCAGTGTTGGAGTTCAGTTCAGTTCAGTTCAGTGTGGTTTAATATTCACTACTGAGAGTCCAAACACTGAAGAGCGAATCCATCGATGCTCTACAAGTCCCGAACCATGCGAGCCAGTTGCGAGGAAAAAACTTCATTTTTAAAGTAAACTACTGTATTTCATTAATTTAGAGTTTATTTTGAATTACCAACATCTGTACATCTTTTGTTACACAGATATACACATTGACACAGCCACACACAGCAGAAAGGTGTATTAGTGTATAGAAGGTGCTTAGTGTCATTCACACAGCTGCTAAACACCAGTATGGTAACACGCATAAAACTAAAGTAATGAAATAAACATTGTTTATCAACATTAGATGTAACATAAATCTCTAATGTACATCACTGATGAGTCAACAAAAAGCATAAAAAAGTGATGTGCCATGCGGGGAATTGTAGGAAAGTCAATTTACGGTTATTCGTTATATTTATTAAGAAGACATACTGTTTACCATGATACAGATTTTTACTGTAGCATTTTTACAGTTCTTTTACTGTTGAAATCATGGCCATTTTTTACAGAGTATCTTTATTTACTTATCTTCAAACTTAATATATTAACTTTATATAACTTCAATAACTAATCAAACACAAAAAACACTGTAGAGCAAGGTCATTATTATTATTATTTTTTTTTTAAGGTGAATTTCCCAGCATGGTTTTTATGTCGTCTCTCCTGCCCAATCACTGCAAAGACACAGGTGTTAGACAATTGCCAACTGATATACTTACAAGCCATCGCTCTCCAGATCTATTCTCCCCTCTTAAGAGGCGTTCAACCACACTCTAAAAATTATGTTTGCTGTTTGCTCAAACTTCTTGTTTAAATTGAGCTGGAACAACACAAATCTGGAAAGATTTTTTTTTTTTTTTTTTTTAAGTTGGAGTTTTTTTTTTTATTGTTGTTTTAAGTTCAGTCCACATATATTTGTAAAAAAACTAATGAGTTAACTCCTACCATTCTTTCCTACATAGTCCCTAATGTAATCCCAACCCAGCATTTTTTTCTACAGTGAACATCGCCCTCGCGGCACACTTATTTTCACATCCCAGTGTTGACAGCTTTGTTTCTGAGTTTTCTGAGTTTGTTAGAAAGGTAACTTCATTATCTTGTAGCTATGAGTTTGTAGGCTTCCTCATAGTTCTTACTTTATTTTCCCACAATTCTGACTTTATTGTCTCTCTGATTTTCTTCTGTTTTTTCTATCTCTTTTAAACAATAATTGTACATTTTAGAATTGTTTTCTGGATCTAAACAAAAAAAAAAATTTATGATTTGTATGATTTATTATTCCTTACAAAGATTAATAAAGGCTTATCCAAATATTTTGTTTATTTATCTTTATTTATTTATTTATTTATTTATTTATTTATTTATTTATTTATTTATTTACCTTTAAACTTAAACTTTAAATAACAGCAACCACTAATCAAACACACACACACAAACAATGTAGAATATGTAGAAATTATTTTTATTTAACTTGTTTTTTTAAATGAACTAGTTAAAAATAAAAAATAAATACAACTTATACTGCAACTTATAAAACACCAAAACTATTTCTTACAAAGAGCAAAGACGCCAGTCTTCCATTCAAGTTTTTTTTTTGTTGCTATAGTTCAATATTATTTTATTAATTCTACTTATAAAATTAACAACATTAACAACATTAAGAAGAATATATAATTATATGTGTATTCAATATTGATTACCATTAATTAGAATTGCCTGTATAAATAAAATAAGACAATACAATTGTAAAAGCAATGTGCATTTCTGTTTATATATGTGTGTAGTGTTACTGCTTATTTATTTATTTATTTATTTATTGTTGTTGTTGTCATTGTTATGTAACTAACTATGTAATAAATATGCAAATGTTACAGTATGAAACAAATAGCGTAATGTCTAAAGTGATGACAAAACAGGTGATTATGCTTACATTTTAAGATAATAAGGCTGAACGACATGAAGTGCCATTAGTCTACAGAGATTTCCCTGTATTTCTCTGTTGCAAATGGGATGTCACAAAAATTTACCCCCGAAAAAGTCAGAGCAAAGCAAACACTAACATATTACAATATAATAAGGTCACACTTTATTTGTTGAATTTAAGTTACATTGCAAGTAATTCTCAATAAATTAGAAGTAGATTGTGAGGTTGAGGTTGGGGTTGGGGTTACTGTAAGTTGACATGTTCTTGCAAAGTTTCTTATAGTCAGTTAAATGTCTGTTGAAGGACTGTTAAATGTCAGTATCAACAGATATTAAGCAGACAGTCTACTAATACTCAAATAAACCACCAAAATAAAGTGTTATAATAATATATAACAAGAATATTTTAACATGAATATATAAATAAAATCATAGTATAAACAAATAAAATAATTATTGAAATATACATATTGTAATCAATTGACAGATTAATGAATTGACACATCTCATAAATAACCTGAAATCAATGGAAAGGCCAAAACAATGCGCTAAACCCCCCGCAGTTCTTCCGTCAGTGTTCACGTGTGCGTGTGTTTTTTAGTGTATTTCCCCGTGTCCCTGTGCTCATTTCTCCGGCTCTCTGCTCTCCAGGTGCTTTCCCTCTGTTGATTGCCTGTGGCCTCTTGTACAGGGAATGTTAAGTCCTGCCATTTCACCCAGATGCATAAATAATAACAGTAATTACTCGCACAGCAATCAAAGCGTCGCTCCAGCGAGCTGAGGTCTGTCTCGCGAGCAAATCGATAGACATCTTAAAAGCCACATTGATTGTGTGGCAAAAAAAACGAATACACACACACATCGGGATGGTCTGAGGGGGGAAGGGTGGACTGATAGTGATTTTAGGAGGGAAAATAGATGTGAATGAGATCGGCTGGCTGAGGAAAACATGTGCAATTGCGAGTGGTCAAGACTTTATTGTCGACTTACTGTTGGAGTATTGACAGGCTCTGATTTCTTGAACAATTGAACCAGCTGGAGCCATATTTAAAATAATGCTTTGTTTTGTCTACTTGTCTAATTGATTTTTGTTTTATTATTATTATTATTTGGCATGTCAAAGCAGAAATAAATGTTCTGTAAGTACAGCATGTCATGTTACGGAAATTTCAGAACCACAAAAGGGTTCATTGCATGTTGTTTATAATCCAATCATTTATGAAGTACTTTATTGCGCAGTAGTCATTTTAAGCCAGGCTGCTTTCTGTTGGTCAGTTCAGGGAATCCACCAATTCTTAATATTGTTGCAAAATCTTTTGAATGTGGTAACACTTTAAAATTACGGAGTGGCTATTTGCACTTAGTGTAAATAGCCCGCCTTGTTGGCAGAAGCTATTTACACTAACTCTGCCCAAGATCGCTCTAACCAAGGTCAAAACTGTCACAAAATGCCTCAATGCTGGATAAAATAAGGCACAAATATTAAAATTTTGTGCAAGAGGAATCATGGGATCGATCAGAGGTTAGATGCAGTGAAGTAAATCAGAAGAACGTGTTAACCTGCTAATTTCTTGGTAATAAATAGACCCACACGAAATCTGCGCGTGCAGAAATCTGCATATTTTAGGCCCATTCCTGAGTCTATTTATTTACTTGTGTAAAGTGTGTAAATTTATAGTTATTCAGTTTTTATACAGTTTGTACGTAGTTTATATATTTTTTTTTCATACAGACAATACAGTTTGTAAATTAATATTTTCAGTTTTTTAGTAGATTTACTATCTGAGAGACTTTCTTTGTTAACCAAATAAGTGAATCTATATGGATTTGCAATGTAATCACTAAATAATAGTTAAAAAGTTTTTTTTTTTTTTACATTTCATTTATTAAGTTTTTAAGTTACGATACTCCCAAGATCATTCCGCATAAATCCGCAAATTCTTTACAAAATTCGGTGCTGAAATAACAAAAAATATCCGCAGATTCTGTCTGGCCCTGGTAATAGGGTTTTCACCTTTATTGCATTTTGTTATAGTTTCATTTTAATGTCTTTTTTACGTCCATGGATGTTACAAGTGGTATTATGTCAAATAGCTTGATGTTTTTCTTTGTAAATTCCAGTGTGCAAAAACATTTTTGAGCCATGTGGAATGAACTATTTGGGTGTTTTGTACTGTTGTGCTAATACTACGGATGTATTTACTAACATAAGCGATCAATTAGTAATACATTTATTATGGTAATTTTTCATCTTTGTTAACCTTAGTTCTTGTTATTTTGGTGAAATAACACAGTTCATGTGAACTCACGGTGCATTAACTAACGTTAACAAGCACAACTTTGGATTTTAATAATGCATTAGATAATGTTAAACTATGATTAATAAATGCTTTACAAGATTGTTTATAGTTAGTGAACGCATTAATTAACATTAACTAATGAACCATTATTCTAAAGCAGGGGTCGGGAACCTTTTTTCAGCAAAGAGCCATTTCTGATTTTTTTTTTATTTTTATCAAATGCATTTTTTTAAGCCATTTGGGGTGTGTGTATATATATAAAAAATATATATTTATTTATTAACAAAACCTTTATTTATGTCTATGCACAACTCAAAAATGAACAAATAACGCATCACAGTGTATGAAGAAAGGACAATTTATAGATTATTTTCTTTTTGACATCGCCGAACATGAATATTGTATAAATTTAAGTGCGCAAGGTTACCATAGAAATGAAAGTTGCTTACCCTTTATTGCTGTCGCGATTCAAGTTAAACCATAGCGTCACATGAGGGCATTGATTGAAACGTCCTTTTATTATAAACTGAGTTCTTATTCTTTTTGATGTAGAAAATACAATATAAAAGGAATTGTTGGACAGCTGGAGAGCTTCATATTTTTGGCCAAAGAGCCACATGTAGCTCCCGAGCCATAGGTTCCTTACCCCTGTTCTAAAGGGTTACCTTAAGGCCCAATGCCGATTCTACCCCTTAGCCCTTCCTCTTACCCCTACCCCTCGTTTTGCGCGTTCACGTCAAGGGGTAGTGGTGTCCCAATTCTCTTTAGCTTGAAGGCGTAGGGCTAAGGGCAAGGGGTATACACCCCTTCGAACGAAGATTTTTCAGGAGCACACTTAAAACGGAGAGGTAAGAAAATTTCCCAGAATACACCTGTCACAGCGGCAGGATAGCTGAACCCGGAAGTAAGGAGATCTACAAATTAGTATTTTTTGTCATTATTACAAATTTTTACAACAAACAAACATATTTTTTTCTATATTCATAACCGCGTTCGTCTTTTACCGTCATGCTTAGAAAAAAAAAAAAAACACTCAATTTCGCGATCTATAATCCATAATCATAACTCATGTACAGCCGTCCCACAACATTCTGACACACGATGACACTCGAATACACTGTCAGTAATGTCTAGTGTCTGGGAATGAGCTTTTTACAGTGTCTGCTATAATGTTAATGTTGTTTTCGTGTGTTTACATAGATAAATATGGCCACTGTGTAAATACACAGTATAGTTACGATCTTATTGCCACATTAGATCGTTATGATAACATAATATACGCCTTCAGTCATTTCTTGAAGATAAACACCAAAAAATAACACAACTGGAATAACTACAGCAGTCGCGATCGTCTGATGTCATATGAAGCAAGTGATCGCGATGACATATGATGACGTGTGCAGGTGTTGAAGTGCTGTCCCAATTCTTAGGGGTACGTTTTGAAGCCCTTCCCCTTAACCCTCAGTTGTAAGGGCCAAGGGGGAGAGGAAGGGGAAGGGGTAGGGGTACAAAAATAGAATTGGGATTGGGCCTAAATGTTTAAATTTCAGTGTCCGTGGACAGTGGTTGACAAACTCAGAACTGCAGGATCAAAAAAAACATAATTAAAGCAAACTCATTTTGAAATTGGCATGAACACAGCATTTATCTTACAATTCTGAGTCCATTTATGACCATGTCTGTCAACCTTTTTTTGCCTGGAATTCTCCTGCATTTTACCATTCTACCCCACTATTATCCCATTTAAATATTTTCTCGTATTACTCCCATATTTTTAATCTTGCTATGAAAGTAACAATTATAGAGAGCCAATCCTCCCTGTACACACTGCCCCAGTGTTGACAGCTTTGTTTCTGAGTTATCTGAGTTTATTAGAAATGCAGTGTCATTACTTTGGAGTTGTGAGTTTGTAGGCTTCCTCACAATTCCTACTTTGTTTTCCCACAATTCGGACTTTGTTGTTTCTCTGATTTTCAACCACATCTTTTGCAATTGCTAATTTGCAGATTTTCTCACAATTCTGGCTTTTTTTTTTCAGCTAAATTTATAGTCCCTCACATTCTTCATTTTGTTTTCCAGTATAGCTTTATTATAGCAATTATAAGTTTTTCACAATTCAGATTTGTTCCTCCATGGTTCAGATTTATCTGCATACTTTTTTGTTTCTGAGAAATTAAAGACTGCATCCGACATCACCTACTACTTGAGTAGGTGCTACATTTGCATTTGAATTTAGTACACGACCATTAGAAAAGTCTGTTTTATATAGTAAGAATGGAATTCGGACGAACTACATCCAGCTTTTGTAATTATCACATGACCTACCCACGTCAATTGCATCGCTTCACTCCCATAAATGAATTCTCTCGCGGTACATTATCCATCGGATGCATACTTCAGAATCTCGCTGGAAGTACATCTGAGTACTTCTCACCTACTGTTTTTTTAAATACTATGAATTCTGATATACAGGGTGGGCCATTTATATGGATGCACCTTGATAAATTACATAGACAATTGCCCTTTAGATTCAATTCAATTCAATTCAATTCAATTCACCTTTTTTTTTTTGTATAGCGCTTTTACAATGTAGATTGTGCCAAAACAGCTTCACATAGAAGGTTATAGTAAATTGAAACAGTTTTCAGTGTTGGAGTTCAGTTCAGTTCAGTTCAGTGTGGTTTAATATTCACTACTGAGAGTCCAAACACTGAAGAGCAAATCCATCAATGCTCTACAAGTCCTGAACCATGCGAGCCAGTGGCGAGGAAAAAACTTCACCAATTGGCTAAAGTGAAGAATTAAAAAAACCTCGAAAGAAACCAGGCTTGGTTGGGCACGACCATTTCTCCTATGGTCAGACGTCTTGTGCAGAGCTGCAGTCTAGGCGCCGGAGGCTGGAGAACTCGAGGCTAGTCTTGTCTTTGGAGGGTCATAGGAATCAGTCTCATGCTTGCTACTCCGCCATGCACCAAACAGCTGCTCAGGATACAGCATTATATAGATGACCCCATAAAAGATAAAAGTCTAAGAGGGTCAGATCGGGAGACCTTGGGAGCCATTCAACTGGCCCACGATGACCAATCCATTTTTCAGGAAACTTTTCAGGAAACCATTCCCATTTGATTAAGGTGTATCCTTATAAATGGCCCATCCTGTACTACTCGGCTCACATTGTCAGGTGTCTGGACAGAACCCAGACGCAGATCAGCAATAAAAAAATACATTTTATTAATTAGGAACAAAAAAAATGGACACAGAGCCCAGATAACAGCCTACAGGGCTGGAAAAAACTAAAACCCCATGGTAGGGTACAGACAAAAAAAAAAAACTGGCTAGAAAAACAGACAAGCATCAAACTACACATACAAAGACAAAAACAGCACAGACAAAAACAAACTGGGAGAAGAAATAGAGGTGCAAACAAAGCCCAAAACGAGGAGCTCAGGTGAAACTAATTACCAAAATGAACAGGTAACAAGACAGGCGGGGTCTGACTAATAGACAAATGAGCACATGGGAGTAGACACAACACAAGCCATGTGCTAAACACAAAACAAAAAGCACAAACAATAAGAACCAATGCAAAAGACTAACTAAACAAGACATGCAGCTGCAACACAACTGCAAAAGTCATAAACAGGAACCTCTGACAAAAGTGAAATACCAAACAAACAGAGGAGACAAACAGACATGCAGCACGAACATCCAAATCCTGACAAAACTGTAACCACTGTAGACCAGTGCTAGAACCCGAATGCCATGCACACACGTACAATTACAGACATGAGTACACAGCTGAAGATAACTTGACGCTGTGCGCTCACAAGAACACAGAAAAAGAGTACCAAACAAACTCAAACCAACGCACTCAAGAAAAGAAAACATACAGAGTGTCAGAGTTCTGTCACAAAGCTATAGAAGAATAAGAAGTCAAAACTGCTACTTTAAAAAGTCCAAAGGTTTCATTCTGAACAGAGGCAATCTTCCATAGATTCCTGTTGAAAGGGATTTGACCTGCAGAGACGTGTTGATAAATGATAAAATGAACACACTTTTAAAGCTTTTTTATCCTAACTGACGCTTTGAACATGCAGCTCACAAAGGATTCTTCTAGAGTTTGAGGTTAACATGTTACCATCAATGTACGTCTCATAAAACATACATTGCAGATAAAACAGTCAGTGTATATATTACATATTTCATTAGATCGAATATGTAATATATACAATTTTTACTGAATATTTTATACTTAGAAAATGATTAATGACAGTATGTGTTGTAGTGTATAAGCTGAATGATATACAGTATGTTCATATATAGTTTAAATTTCCCGTCCATCATTTTGAAATCTTTGACTGAGATTCGCAGTGCATTCTGGGATGGTGTTCAATATGAAGGACTCATGAAATTCTGGTTAATTATTCAGATAGGTTTAGTTAATTTTCAAAAGTGAAATCCAGTGATTTCAGTAATGTTGATCTTTAAAATGAAGATTTTTCCGACATTTTTCATATTTTCTGAGTACATTTTCACCTACAGAAAACTGCAGCATGGTGGCTCAGTGGTTAGCACCTCACAGCAAGAAGGTCGCTGGTTCAAGTTCTTTCTGGGCCAGTTGTCATTTCTGAGTGGAGTTTGCATGTTCTCTCCGTGTTGGCGTGGGTTTCCTCCAGGTGCTTCAGTCTCCCCCACAGACCAAAGACATGCTGTATAGCTGAATTGAATAAACTTAAATGTCCACAGCAAAAATTCCAGTGTTTAATACACAGTGTGATTTTTTTTGGTGTTGCTCAGTGTTAAAACCCAGAGTACATTTCAATTCATGAGTGTGAAAGACCGTATATTTAAGAGTTTTTTGTGTGTGTGTGTGTGTGTGTGTGTGTGTGTGTGTGTTTAACTTTTAACCCAAGATGCAGTGTGTTTCCCACTAGTGATGGGAAGTCCAGTTTTTTTTTTCAAGTTATTTCGGACAAACAGTCTTGATATAGAGAGATGATATAATAAATTATCAGAATCAGAATCAGAAAGAGCTTTATTGCCAGGTATGTTCACACATACGAGGTATTTGTTTTGGTGACAGAGCTTCTACAGTGCAACAGAATTACAAAGACAAGACAAAAACAGATAATAAATATACAAAAAATTGAACTGTTAAATGCAAATATACAAATGGACAAGTGTATGTACAGGTATATTACTATATACAACATTATATGTGCAGCTGTCATGTACAAATTGGCATGTAAAGTGTGTTGTTAAATAAGTGTATGTGTGTGTAAAAAGTGTATAGCAAGTAGTGATGTTGGTTCCACGATTATTATCATCAAGTGTTCATGAGATGGATTGCCTGTGGGAAGAAACTGTTTCTGTGTCAGGCTGTTCTGGTGCGCAGTGCTCTGTAGTGTCGACCAGAAGGTAACAGTTCAAAGAGGCAGTGTGCTGGGTGTGAGGGGTCCAGAGTGATTTTGGCAGCCCTTCTGCTCGCTCTAGATAAGTGCAGTTCTTGGAGAGTAGGGAGGGTTGTACCAATGATTCGCTCAGCAGTCCGAACTCTTCGACGTAGTCTTCGAAGGTCAGATTTGGTAGCTGAGCTAAACCAGACAGTTATTGAAGTGCAGATGACTGATTCAATGATGGAGGTGTAGAACTGTTTCAGAAGCTCCTTTGGGAGGTTGAACTTCCTCAGCTGACGTGGAAAGTACAGCCTTTGTTGAGCTTTTTTGACAATGGAGTCAATGTGAGTGTCCCACTTCAGGCCCTGAGAGATGGTGGTACCCAGGAATCTGAATGACTCCACTGCAGCCACAGTGCTGTCCATGATGCTCAGTGGGGGGAGAGCTGGGGGGTTTCTCCTGAAGTCCACTATCATCTCCATTGTTTTGAGCGTGTTGAGCTCCAGGTTGTTGTGACTGCACCAGATAGCCAGCTCCTTAAGCTTCTGTCTGTAAGCAGACTCGTCACCGTCCTGAATGAGGCCGATAAGGGTGGTGTCGTCTGCAAACTTTAGGAAAATGACATAAAATACTGTTAATTAAAATAAATAATTTACAAAATTGTAGTTTCTCTGTCTATGGAAGATTAATATTTTAATTGTTGTAGCATTCACTATGAACAACATTTATTTTATTGTTTTATTGTAAATGGCAAGCCATATCAAGTTTAAGGAGAGATACTGAATCACACAAGTTGCAACAAGAATTTTATTATAGAGTGGAATATATGTTTTTCAAGAATATTATTTTATGGAAAATATGTTTGTTTTAATGTTGTTCTATAATGACCATGACATTTGAACTAATTAGCATGTATTCATGCTAAAAAGTTTGCATAAACTGAGCTGCTCATTTAATTCCTTATCAGGTGATTCATGTGACAGGTCGGATTCGCTGTCGGCCAGCACTGGTGCCAGGCTCCTCCCGGGCCTTACATCGGCCAATGGGCTTGGTCGCTCTGGCTCACACACTTCCGCCCTCCACGCTCAATGAGGTGCGCATGGAAAGCCACATGTTTGTTTTCCGAGTCAACATGGATCTGCAGGTCACCTACTGTGAAAACAGGTAACCTCAAATCATCACCTTATGTCTCATACACCCCTTTTCCACCATCACAAACTATATGCTAGTTTGGAGCCAATGATTTTTCTGGTTCAGAGATGGTTTATCTGGCGAGCCTTCAAAGAACTGCTTTTGCTTTTCCACTGTCAACAGAGCCACTGTAGAGCCAGTACTGATGTCATTGCATATGTCTCATCTTTCTTGGCAACACAAATGCTGAAGTGCCAAATACATCTGCAGCATCATATGTTGCTATTATTGTTGATAAATTTGTGAACCTACATCAGCATTCATACACGGTGAGTCCAATGTATTCATGCAGTGCACTTTAGTTTATAAATAGATGGAGATTACAATTGATAATAACATGTTCATGCCAAGACAATCTCACAGCCATTCATAACTTTTGATTTAGTTGTTAATTCATTTCATTTGTACAATGTCTATCGTACATTTAGTATGATCTGCTCATCCCCCCAATGTGGGAGGTGTTAGGAAAATATAAATAAAATGTATTCAAAATAGTTTCTGTTCATCTCATTGGTAATAGTAACCCCACCCAGAGGCAATCCTAGTCTCTCTGGGGACCCAAGAGACTAACACACCCAAAGCGCTTCACATTCATAAGGAGGGTCTCTTCACACTACCACCAGTGTGATGATACCACTTGGATGATGCGATGGCAACCACAGGACAACGGCGTGGAGAGACAGTGATAGAGTCAATTCACTAGGCTATCAGAACTGTGCCCAGGCATATTTCCTGGTTCGTTTGATAAGTGTGAGTTGGCCAGCCCGGGTTGGAAGAGGTGTGCCAAAAGGTCAGTTCGGTGAGGCTTTGGCGCAGTACGCTTGTAATGTGAGTGCTAAGAGCCTGTGAGCCTGAAACTGAAGACACGACATCTCTATTAAGGGACTGTTTCATATGGATTTATTAATCATTCTTACTTTTCACTGAACACAAACTGTCATAGTTTGGTAAGGACGCAAACCCCTCGCTTCACATCAGCTGCACCTTCAACAAACCTAATACGTGCAGCACGAGGACTTTAATGATTATTTATGAGAGTCAAAAGTTGTGAATCTTTTCAGCAAAATATCTGACTGTGTGTCACTGCATCCCAAACGACTAAATAAATATAACTTAAGCCATGTCCACTAAGTTGAGCGAGAGCGGTTCTCTTCCTGTTAACTGAACAGTCGCATCATCGAGGATGTAAGCGTGCTTCGGCTCGGAAGGTAAAAAATGCAGTGTGAGTGCCGGCAACTGTACCTAATGTGAGTATGTCCTAAGAGAAGAGCGAGGGGGGTGGGTTGGTGGCCTTCCATAACTTGACAGGGCCTACAAACCTTGTGTAGTCCATGTATAGGGATGATCAGTACTGACCTCACCCTCAGCTGCTGATGCAAGCTCTTCTTACTTCTAGCCCAGCAATGTTTGGGTGCTACTAGAGAACCACTTTTTGCCCAAATTTTGTTGTAAATAATGTATACTAAGAGGCAACATGGTGGCTCAGTGATTAGAACTGTCCCCTCACAGCAAGAAGGTTACTGGTTTGAGTCCCGGCTGGGCCAGTTGGCATTTCTGTGTGGAGTTTGCATGTTCTCCCTGTGTTCATGTGGGTTTCCTTCAGGTTTCCCCCACAGTCCAAAACATGTGGTATAGGTGAATTGGGTAAACTAAATTGGCCATAGTGTATGAGAGTGTGTGGATGTTTCCCAATACTAGGTTGCAGCTGAAGGCGCGTCCACTGTGTAAAACATATGCTGGATAAGTTGGCAGTTCATTCCATTGTTGCGACCCCTGATGAATAAAGGGACTAAGGAAAATTAATGAATGAATGATACTATGTATGTTGCTGGCAACCCCCTGATAAACAAGGGCCTCAGCAGAAGGAAAATGAATGAATGAAATATGTTGCTATTTCATCAACAGTGTGTGTTAAACCTGAAAATATCTTTGTAATATTTGGTTTCAAAGCAAATTGGCTCAGTTAAATTGAAATAAGTGCTGTAGCTGGTCTAATTCAGTCACCAGCTGTATAAGGTACACACTCAGCTCACTTTATAAGGTACATACACCATGCTAGTACCTAGATTTTAGAATGGTCTGAATTTCTGAAAAGGCACAGATTCCACAATGTGCTGAAAACATTCCTCTGCGATTTTGGTCGATATTGATGTGAAAGCATCACATAGTTGCAGCAGATCTGTCGGCTGCACAGCAATGATGTGAATCTCTTATTTTACCACATCACAAAGGTGCCCTATTGGACTAAGATGTGATGAATGGGGAAATTGAGTTTTGATAACTCACTGTCATGGTCAAGAAACCAGTTTGAGATGATTTGCGCTTTGTGACATGGTGTGCTAACCTGATGGAAGTAGCTATTAAAAGATTCACTGGAGACATAAAAAGATGGACATGGTGAGCAACAGTTATCAGGTAGACTGTGGAGTTTAAACATTATTCAAACTATATTAAGGGTCCAAAACTTGCCAAGAAACTTACAATTCTGACGCTACCATCTACCATTCAACATTCATGGAAACCAGTCTTAAATAGTCCAGTGTTCTTGACCCATTGTCAATTTTTGCCAGTTTGCTGTTGCTATCTCACAGGAACGTCACTGGTGTGCTCTTCTTATTCCTCTGCTGCACATCTGCTTGAAGGCTGGATGCGTTGGGTGTTCAGAAATGCTCTTCAACAGACCTGGCTTGTAACTAATGGCTATTTGAGTTGACAATGGTCTACAGCCAATTATGCCAAAACATGCAATACAGAAAAAATGCACTGTGAAAAAAAGCATGTCAAATTGCACACAAAAAAAACTAGAATGTGTTATATCGAGGGACCACTGTATCTCATTTTGTTATTTTCTAATATTAGTTTTTGTAGAAACATAAGTTATGTTGGAGGCTTTGTACTTGGAGGATATAAAACACTTGTGTTCCAAACATCATTACAAAGTGCACAAGCCAAAAACTAATAATAAACAACTAAACAAACATCTTTAACTGTCATGTGGCATTGCATTACATGTTGTAGAGCTGTTATTTCCTATGGTCATATAGCCCATAACACACTGTCTCATGTTCATTTTTTTACATTTTGGGAAGAGTAAAACTGGTGGTTTCAGCAACCAGATGCATTTAGACCTGTCCAGATTTGTCTGGAATGCATCTCATACCTGTTTCGCAGTACTACGTTGTGGTTGGAAGGGCATCTGTTTTGTTAAACATATGCTGGAATAGCTGGCGGTTCATTCCACTGTGGCAACCTCTGAAATAGAGACTAAGCTGAAGAAAAGGAAGGGAAATGCATCCAGTGATCAGATTTATATCCATCTTGAATGCGTTTCAGAGTCCATTTACATCTGTCCTTTTCACGGTCAGAGAGCTGTTTGATTAGAAATGCATTAAGTGACCAGGTGTAAATAGCTCCTATATGTGTTTTGTAGGATTTCAGAATATATGGACCTGAGCCCAGCTGAAGTGGTTGGACACACCTGCTATCACTTCATTCATGCTGAAGACCTGGACACCGTCAGGCAGAGCCATGAAGACTGTAAGTCTGTCAGCATTTATTCCTGCTCCTCCCTGTCCCTCATGTAATTATACTGTATTAATAATACAGGTTTTGATCTTGATAAACCAATGTACCCTATCACATAGCTTTCTCAAGTTTACAATGTAAGAAATGTTATCACACTATTGTTTTATCAAGTGTTTAGCTTATTTCAGACTTTTGAAATGCATTACCGATATTGTAGGACAATAAGCAATGTTTTGAGGGTGGCCTATGAAAGGCTTATGATAGAAGGAATATAAGGAGGGAAAGAATATTATTGTAGTTGGAACAGGCCATTAGAGAACTTTTTTTTTTACTTGTAAGGATCCTAAAGGCTGGGACACACCAAGTTGGGTGGAGCTGTGTTGGTCAATGTCAGTTCGACTGGTTGGTTTAACGTGTTCCACACAGGAACAAAATGTGTCTTTGTGTTTCAGACAGCTCCATCCGTTTGGTGTGTTTATGTGCATCTTTTTGTCTGGCATCATTGGTGTGTCCAGGGGTATGTTCTTTGTACGTGAATTACTCAGTTAGCTGGATTTGTTTATTGACGATTTGTCACGATTCTGGATCGTTTCATTCTTCAAAACTCATCTGAGAGTTGTTGTCATAGCAACAGTTATGGTAGCTCAAACCTGCTCAGGAGCAGCAGCTTATTTCATATAAACGGGATATGATCGGGTCATTTCAAGCAAAGGTAATACTGAAGGTACAGTATGTACCGAATGCTGATATTTTCTTACAGTAGTAACCTATAGGTTATATACATTTGGGAAAATAGTCAAATAATTGTAAAAAAGAATTATACATACATTTTCTACTTTATAATAATGATATTTTATATTAAATTATTAATAATATTTATGTTTATATGTTTAAATATATATATGCAATCTGCACTCCAAAATAAAAGTACAAAAATGGGGTGGTTCTCCCCAAGGGGATCAAAGTGTGGGAATATAAATGTATATAATCTAGTTCCAAATTAGCAATAATCTATATATAACTGAAAAGTTTTATTCTTTGGTTTTTTAATTATCCCAGTTCATTCAAAACTCTAGCTAGGGTGTGACAGACCTTAAAGGGCACACCTACAGTCTGGAAAAGCTCAGGAAAGTGGGTGTGTCCAGCTCTGTTTAGGTGGGAGTGTCAGGGGAGGGAAAGAGGGAAGGTTTTGCATAAAAATGGGAGTTTCCATTTGGGCACGCACTGATTTTCAAACAGACAACACACAAATGCAGACGCAGGGTGACATCAGTAATCTAATTATTTGCCAAATTATTAATTTGTCGACCTAACGTTACCATCTGAATAAACAAACAAAGAGCACTGATCGCTTACCAAATCTGTAGAGACAGGACAATCAACATGAACTGGAGCGGCGTCTGTTTTAAAAGGAGACGAGCGGCAAATCCGGATTTCTTAATTTCCAGATGCGAAAAGCTCTTGGGTGGAAAGAAAACGTTTCTTACAAACGCATTTCTGCTGCGCACGCGTGGGAGTCCAGTTGCGCTCTCATTCTCATACTTTCAAACTGATCAACTGGCTGGACGGGTTTAGACTCTAGCATATCATTTGCACACTTTGTTTTCATGTTAAAAGGTATCATGAATGGGTACTTATATGCTGATGAGATTTGGGCTGGGGGAAAAATGCAATTTACCCTGCTGACAACAACACTTCATTTGCATGCTTTTGTTTAAGTTTGTCCCCACCTACATGTATCAATGTCTAAAAATTTATTTAAACTAAGTGCTTGACTGAACTAGTTCTGAGTTCTTTCGATGACGCCACAGCGACACCGAGTTTCTTATTAAAGCATTCTGCTTTGAAGACAACCGAAAGTTCTCCCTGGTTTTTTGACTCGTCTTAGAATTCCACAACCATTTGGTGCTGTGAGCGCAATTCGCAACAAAAGAGAACATTTATTAATATGGACTTTTTAGATACAAACGCATACTATTTTAAGGTGGCGCCACGGTGGCATAGTGGGTAGCATGATCGCCTCACAGCAAGAAGGTCACTGGTTCGAGCCTTGGCTGGGTCAGTTGGCATTTCTGTGTGTTGTTTGCCTGTTCTCTCTGTAGTTGTGTACTGTATGATTATAGACATGCACAATAATCGACTGCTTTTTGTTTGTTTGTTTTTTATAAAGGAATGATAATTTATGCAGTCACGCACATTTTGACAGCTAATATGACGGTGATTTGATGCTTCGCTAAAGTTGCAGACAGCTTTACCGAAGTCAAAATGCTATTTTGATGCAAAATTTATTTCAATTCCTTATGCCGATTAAGAAACTTGAATAGGCCTAGGCTTCTGTAATAAAGAAATCCAATCTAAAATGTAAAACCAAATAAATAGCTAAATACTCTCCTGCAGCCCTCCACAAATGGGGAAAGTTATTTCCTGTCATATTTAACAAACTGTTCACTATGAAGTTTATCTAATTTTGATATCAGTAAAGGTGTCTGCAACTTTTGAGAAGCATCAAATCACTGGCATATCAGCTGTCAAAATATGTGCATGACTGCAAAAATTATTATTCCTTATAAAAAAGGGTTAGGGTTAGTCAAATATTGTGCATGTCTATTATCATACACAAATTGTACTAAAGCTGGGTTGGTATGTTAAAATAGTATGCATTGTATCTAAAAACTCCATTAATAAATGTTCTAAATGTTGAACAGGGAGAACCACCCTGTGACAGTTTTTGTACTTTTATTTTAAAGTGCAGATTGCATAACACTTATATTTGTATATATTTTTTTTAAACTTTAAAAACTGGAACTACATGTTTTTTTATTTTTTTATTTTTTATTTCTTTTTTTATTTCTTTTACACTATTTTACTATTTTTCCCAAGTGCATATAACTACTACTGTAAGAAAATATCAGCATTTGGTACATGCTTTCAGTATTACCTTCGCTTCAAATGACCTGATCTAATCCTGTTTATATGAAATAAGCCTGCTCCTGAGCAGGTTTCAGCTACCTGACCTATTGCTATGACAACTGGACCCTAGATTGTGTCAAATCGTAAATAACCAAATCCAGCTAATTGAGTAATCCACGAACAAAGAACGAACCCCTGGCCTTAAACTGCGGTTTACATTTTCAAAACAGCACCCCCTTGCCAAATAAACAAACTGTGTAGCTCTTCTTTATATCTAGGTTCAAGAAATGTATCTTTTGTTTTGGTCATCAAACCTAATTCAATTAGTATTTTCAAATCTAATATTTAATTTCATGCAACTAACTCATTTAATTATTTCTTAGTGCTGCGGAAAGGGCAGGTTGTGACCGGATATTACCGCTGGCTGCAGAGAAGAGGAGGTTATCTGTGGATTCAGTCCTGCGCCACCGTTTCTATTAACCACAAAGCACCCCATGAGCGTAATGTCATCTGGGTCAACTATGTGCTCAGGTCAGCTTCATAGTGACCTTGCGTGTTTGTGTTTTTGAGTGTTGTACTACAGAACAAAAAAAAATGTTAATGTGCTGAGAGTTATCACAGAGGCCCTCGTAAATGCTCTTCCTCTCCATCTGTCTACAGTAATCTTCATCACACAAATGCACACATGTTCAAAGAAGTCAGACAAAAACAAGAAAAAAATTGGCTGAATTTCACTGATAATTGGACTGGTGATATATAATTACACCAAATGGATGTCAAAATTTTCTGGCTGAATGGTGTTTTAGTTAATTAGCTTTGTAATTACTATAGCTAATTAACTTCTATAGCACCCTGCTGGAGCCATGTTCATGTTTAGAAGGGCTGGTCTAGTGTGTGTGTGCGCAAGTGTCTGTTTGGAAGCAGTATCACAAGTGGGTTCCTCTCTTGTCATGCTGTTAGGAGGAGGAAGCTCAATGGCTGTGTTTCAAAATCTAGTGAACTGTTTTGCTATCTACTGATAAACCTGTGATGGATTTGGAACATTCTAGGCTGTCAGCAAAGGTTACTATTGGCAACAATGACAAGCAGTTCAAATAGCAGCACAGCACATGACAGACTTTTGTTTTTACAGTTGATCAAGTGAGAGTTTGCCATTAATAAAATACTTAATAATTTTTTTAATCTAATTTGTTTGACTCAGCTTGTCACGGTGCTTTTTAGGATATGTGAATTGTTTAATTTTATTGAAATAAAACATTTTTATTGATATTTGCTTTCATTTTCTTACAATTGTGATAATGGAAGTCCAACATACATGACCAGACAGTAGTATGTTGTTTCACTGCAAGCTTTAAGTAAGGACATTTTGACTGAGTACAAGTACAAGGTCAAAAATAAACAAAACTGACACACAGGAGAATTGTTCACCATAAGATCAATAAAAACATTCAGAAAATAGACCGAATTAAAATGTGCATGCAAACTTTAATAGTCCTATCTTCCTGTAAGAAAAGTGTTTGTGTTTTGAGCACAGGTACAGTATGTTGGCTTAAATTGCTGTCAAGGTAGGCTAGATCTAGGTATGAGGTACCAATACCATCCAAGTTAGCATATCTTTTGTGTGATTCAGCCATACTAAATTATTGTAGAATACTGTTAACCTGTCGTGCAGGGTTTAGCATTTAGACTGCTAACTGTGTAAAGCTCCCTGAGGTAAACTGCTCACACTCTTTTATCTGTATTTTCAGTCGACCAGAGCTGGCAGACATGCCTCTGGACTTATTACAACTCCCAGAAAGCCTGAGGGCAGAGCGGCTTCAAGCAAGCTCCTCCCCACGCGACGTGTCTCCAAAGACACAAGGTATGCTCTTAGCCCCAAACACAATTATACATCCACACATCGATAATAAGTTACTCAGCAGAGTTGTCTTTTTTCTAGGCTCTACTGGGACGCAACCATTGAAAAGCAGGTCTGAAACAGACCTCAAAGGAAAGGAACCTTTCTCACACACTACTTCCAGTCAATCAGAGAACAGTAGGAAAAGATCGCACCAGACTGACTCTGAGAGTGGTCCTCCCGAGGCAAGGAGGCGGATGGAGGTGTTTCGTCAGAGAGAGGACAGCCCGTGTACCTCCTCGGACCAAGCCAGTGACAGCGAGGTGGAAGAGGATGATGAGAGGGAGAGCGAGTGGGACCACAATCCCTCCAGCAAACGGGTGAAGAATGAAGAGGGGGCTTCAAAACAAGGCAGCGGGACTAACGGAGCAGGTAAGATCCACAATGGCCGTGCTGTGATCCAGCATCTTAAGAGTGTGGTGACCAGTTCCGGGTCAAACATTAAGACTGAACAAGAAGTGTTGGGCACAACTATAGGTGCAGGATCTGGGAGACGATGGAGCCAACCTCAGCTTGGTAACGGAGGACCTAATGGTAGCAGTCCACCTTCCCACCCTCCAAATTCCACCCCAACAGAAGCTCCACCCAAGGGTCTATTCAGCCCACCCTCTCCAACCTTGTCTCCACCCATCCCGGCATCATCGCTTCCCAGAGATAATCGGTCCATCCATGGAGGACGTGCTTCCGACTTTGAGCTGCTGCAGAGACTAACTGCAAGTGGGGCTGCAGGACGTGTACTATTTCACCCCCTGGCTCTCGGCCCGCAGGGGCCTCAGAGTCTCTACGCTCCGAGTACAATTCGCTATGCCCCACCTGAAATGCCCACAGTTCACACTGAAGGCCATCGCTCAGACCATGGAGCCAAAACTCCCACTTTCTTTCCTCACCTGCAAAGGATCGCATCTCTGCCTCCCTTCAGTGGCTTTTCTCCAGCCGAACCCACCTTTCCTCCAACTCTGCCCTTCTGTATGAATGGACTGAGGGGGGCAGCAGGGACAGATGAGGATTAAAAGAGAAAGACAAAAAAATATGTTGAGGAGAGGTGGGAGGGGTAAAAAAGGACAGGGCACAATGCTGAGAGAGGAACTACAGAAGTACTTGAGGTTTGTCAAACAGTCTTCCCAAACACCTCTCCAGACTTTTCTCTGGTAATTTGTTAGCGTGTCTTCCTCTCTCTGGGTAAACAGTCAAAGCCATACTGAAACATATGAAGGACATCATGCAACTTACAGAAAGGAGCCAGAATTGAGTCCAGAATCATTGGTATACAGGCTGTCAATGGGTCGGAGAACAGAGAACTCCTAGATGTTTGTCTTAGGCGTTTTGATGAGGGGTGGTACATTCTACCTGGCCCTCAGAGAGATTGGCCTACCTATACAAGTCCCGTTGAATATAAGGAACCACACAGGAATATGCAAGAACGGACAAAACACAGCATGGCGGCAATTGCCAAATAAGACATTCCTAAGGAAACAATAAATAAGCACAGTCCATGTCCCTGGCTGACAGAGGGATCGAACTGAAAATTAAACTTAGAACAGTGTAGACTTTTCATTTTTGTAAAAAAAAAAATACAATAATTGTCTGTAAACGTCTAAAAAAGTTCACTTGAAAAATAATTAATTCAAGGTCATAGCCATATACAGTATAGAGAACACTGAGATGAGAGACTTCATACGTGCAAATGCTCCAAGAGAATTTTCTTTTTTCCATAAGTCATGAGCAAATATCATGGACTAATATTCCTATAATAAATTTGGGGGCTTTTTGGGAGGGAGTGGGGGTGGTTAAGTGTGTCTATTTGTCATGTATCATGTCCAAGCACTTAAAGTATATTGTCACATACACATAGCACTTCATCCATGACCAGAATTTCAAGGTTTCCTGTTGTGTAACACCCCAATAATTAAGTCTACAAGAGTTGTGGCAGAAATATGGCAATTATTCTGGAAATCTGTCATATTTTCTTTAAAACAAAATGCCTGTTGGATGAATACCACAACCTCTCATGAACATACCCAGGTGAATTCACTCAAATTCAAATTCCCCTCAAATAAATTAAATGCTTCATCACCAATTTCACAGGCAGGGCAGTGTACAAAAAACAGTCTAAGCCAATGTGCAAAAACTACTCAACATACCTCTATATCTGACTGCCGGTTAACGCAAATATCCTAGTAGAATACCCAAATGCAATACACTTAATGAAATAAAATATATTTAATATAAATGATTATGGGATACAATTTTACCTGGATATCTTGAGATTCATCTCACTTTTTAGAAACAGGATCTCTGTTTCAAAGCTAACCGACTTGTCTAACTGAATTGACACTGTTCCACAAACAGTCAAACTGAGATCTCACTTTGGGCCTGACTCTAAATGTATGCTTACAACATTGTCAACAAATTCTCTTTTTTTTTTTTTTTTTTTGGCTGATGCCGGTTTCAGAAAGGAGGTTCAGTGAAAACTTTATATGTTATCCCTAAAATATGAAAACTCTGGGTTTTCCCTTACAGAATGGGAGGTGTGTCAAACCTGATAAAGCGTGGTAAGTCAAGCCAATTTCTAATAGAAAGGAAACATACTCAGATATTACTTAAGTAAAATTATCTTCAAGGTTGTAATAAATTAATGTTAATGCACGTGGTAAACAAAATAATTTCACTATACACAACCTTACAAAAGTCTTGTCACATATTCGAGTTTTAGGAACAACAGATGATAACTTGACTTCTAGATGATCATTTGGAATCAGAAGTGGCTTATATAAAAGGTAAGGACCTCTAAATTATGCTTACTTTACCAAAATAAAATACGATCATGGCTTGATTTTTAATTATTTAATATTTGATACTTAATATTTCATTATTTAGGACAGTAAGGTCTGACTTTGCTTAGACAAAAGTCTTGTCACTTAACAGAAATAATGTACAGTGTATAATATAAAGTCATGGTGCAGTGTCAAAATAATGAATATTGTGTATGACTCCCATGAGCTTGGACGACTGCATCCATACGTCTCTGCAATGACTCAAATAACTTATTAATTAAGACTTCTGAAATGGCAAAGAAAGCGTTCTTGCAGGACTCCCAGAGTTCATCAAGATTCTTTGGATTCATCTTCAATGCCACCTCCATCTTACCCCAGACATGCTCAATAATGTTCATGTCTGGTGACTGGGCTGGCCAATCCTGGAGCACCTTGACATTCTTTGCTTTCAGGAACTTTGATGAGAATGAGCGCTATCCTGCTGAAGATTTTGCCTTCTCCTGTGCTTTGTAATGTACTGGGAAGCACAAATGTCTTGATTCCTCAGGATGCTGATGTTGCCATCCACTCTGCAGATCTCTCGCACACCCCCATACTGAATGTAACCCCAAACCATGATTTATGATTACCAAACTTGACTGATTTCTGTAAAAATCATGAGGGTTCCAATAGGTCTTCTGCTGTATTTGTGATGATGGGGATGCAGTTCATCAGATGATTCATCTGAAAAATCTACCTTCTGCCACTTTTCCAAATGATCAACTAGAATTCAAGTTATTATTAGTTGTTATTCCTTTTGTTAGGTAGTGTATATAATGAATACCATGTTAGTTCAATACCATACCATTCTGCCAGTGATAAGAATTGAACTTGTATTGGAGTCATGTTACAAAAGATCAACTCAGGGTCCATCTCAATCAGCACCCTCGCTCCTGAGGTCGTTCGTCAATTGGTCGTGTGCACAAATTCGGGCACTATTAAGGACAGTGTTGAGCTTGGCTCACTACACACTGGGACACAATGAGTGTGACATGAGATCATTCTCATTGTACATCATCAACAGTTTACAAACAACAGCAGGACTAATCGTTTTCATATATTAATTTTAAGATCATTATAGCTGAATAATTGGATTGTTTCATATACCAGCAACATTTCAGCCATTAAATGATTATACATTCTTGCTACATTTTCCCAGACCCATCTAGCTATGTTTGTTCATGTTAAACAATAAACAAATAATGGATTCTATGTAGAAAAATGTCTCTCGTTTGCCATTATTTTGATCATTTGGGTCACATGATTCGTATTTTGGGCTTCCAATCTTCCGTCAAGGGCACATTGTATCTGCATATTGATGAGCTGTGATTATCACAGTGCATCGTGGCACTTTTCAGACCGCAAACAGTTCAGTGCACTGGACAAATTTTGCGACAGCACTTAAAATGGCAGACAGCCTGATCAGTGCACTGACTTCTGAGCAAGAGTGCTGATTGAAACCAACTTAGAGTTGATAGATTGTACCCAATTAAGCTGTTCTGAAACCACAAAACTCAGAGTTTTCGATCTCAGAGTTAATGCAGAGTTGGTCGAACCTCCATATTGAAACGGGCCCCTGATCATTTACATACATTAGAGTAGCATTTTGGGGGCCTTTTCTCATCTTGACAACCAAAACAACAATGGTGGAGACTGTAAGCAGCCCGATCTCATGAGCAAATGTAACTATTTTATGTATTGTCAGAAAAATGGCTAATTCATTGGTATTAAACTGTTTTTTAAAGGAGTTCCCCCAAACCCCATCCCTAAAACTCTCCCTCACTGTGAGATGAGCAAATTATACTAAAATGTGCAAATTAATATGAATTAGCTACTAAATCAAATGTTTATGAATTGCTGTGAGATTGCATTGGCAAAACAGTCATTGCTGGGACATACTGGTCATACTGGTTTTCATAGATCCAAGTTAATAAAGGATTAGCTTCCAGATGGAAAATTCACTGATAGTTTACGGTGTTTTTTTTTTTTTTTTTTTGGAAACAATTGATGTTTTTTTGAGGAAGTATTTTCTCCACATAGTTGATTTATATAGTGCTCAGTGGCTGGCTATATATACTGTAAAACCCACCTGTCAACTTTATCAAATGAAATGAGTGTAGTTAACTCAAAATTTACTGAAAGTTAATTCTGCTCATTTGAAAAGAGTTTTGAACTCTGTGTTGAAGGTAACGAGTTAGTTAAGTACCTTATTACTTTAACTTAAATGGAGTAAGTTCACAGTACTCATGTAGATTTTTTTTTAAACTCAAATGGTTTGTAGCAATCAGTTTCCTCAAGCACTTTTGAGTTGCCTTAACTTATTAGGTTTCACAGTACTTAGTTGGTTTGAGTTCTCTTCATTTATTGGGTTTTACTGTACTCAAAATGATTTGTTTACTCAAATGGACTAAGTTTACAGTACTCATTAGGATTAGTTTTTGAACATAAATGGATTGTTGCAATCGGTTTTCTGAAATGGTTTAACTTTTTGGGTTTTACAGTGTGTGTATCTATGTATCTATCTATCTATCTATCTATCTATCTATCTATCTATCTATCTATCTATATATATATATATATATATATATATATATATATATATATATATATATATATTTATTAGGGCTGTCAATTTATCAAAAAAATTAACTAATTAATCACACTTTTGTTTGTGATTAATCATGATTAATCACGAAAAGCCGTATTTATTACAGAAATAAAAACACTTGCATGCATGTAAGTGCCATTTGAATTTTAAAACAATCAATGCCAATAACAAACAAAAATTATTTCCATGTTGGATTCTAAGTGAACTACAAAAAAATCCAAAATACAGGCATTGCAAATAGGGAAATTGGAAAAAATAAATAAATAAAGTATTGAATACAAACAATTGTATTCATTGTAAAGTTGTGTTGCGAGTTGAGAACATTAATTATAAAGTAAAAATTTTGCTTAGTCCTCCTTAACATTTAGCCAGTCCAGTCTGTTGACATTATCGGGTGACAACACACACACACACACGCACACACACTCAGACAGAGAGAGAGAGCAGTACAGCGCACTCCCTTCAAATCATCACCACACACGACTACGGTTCTTAAAGTATGGCTGTATTTCTCAAGCAAGGATTCTGATACAGCAACGCGAAGCAGACGCTTTACAAAAGTTGCGTGTAGGGGGGAAACACGTCAAACTTAATGAAACATTTGAGGGTGCTTGGAATCAACTTAGAGAGGAATGGGCTGTCTTTGACAGCTTGCGACATCATCTGGCACTTTCACTGAGTACATTTACATGGATCCATATTATCCATATTATCCTTTATCCATATTCCTTTGCTCATTAAACACACGCAGGGCCGGAGCAAGCTGAACTGGTGCTCTAGGCGAACGGTGATCACGTCGCCCTCAACCCGTAAGTGAAAAAGAAAGTGACCGGTTCGCGGATGAACGTGAGGACCGGGAGGGAGGGGGTAGGTGCCGCGGATTAAAGTGAGGACCGGGGGGTTCGCTCACTATTCTGCCGCCCTTGTCGGCCGCCTAGGTCGCCTCTGTGGACGCGCCGGCCCTGAACACACATCGGCCACAATAGGAAATTCATTCTGGTCATGAACTAACACATTGATTGGGATAACACATCGATTGGGATAACACATGGATTGAAAGGTTTCATCTGTACACAAAAATAAAAAAACTGTTTTTAGTGCACCATTAGTGTAAATGCACCCTCATTTAGCAATTTTTTTTTTAAATCCCTGAATAAAATGCAGTTATTTCAATGTGTATTTACTTGTTCATGCGCTGATGTGGTGAGGAAGCAAATCGAGGTGTAAAAGCAGCCTGATCTCACAAGGAAACATTTTATGTTTTATTTCACGTATTGTCAGAAAAGTTATACTAAAATGTACAAATGAGATAGTAAAAATTAATACAAATTAGCCACTAAATAAAAAAGTTATGAACTGCCATGAGATATCCTTTGTAAAACAGTGGTATTGTGGTAGCAATGGTCTAAGTATTTTAAAACACCCTTGAACCGAAGACAAACTTTTGCAGACAGCAGCCGTTTCAGTATTTCATGAGTAGAAATAAAGTCATTGTAAGTCGACCTCAAGACAATATCAATTTCTGGTTACTGATGAAACCACCTCCTGTGTTTTAAGCAGTACGTGAAAATACAAGACAACAGATACAAGCTTCACCATGTGAACATTTTCTAGGTTTTTTCCATTGTTTTGGTTTATGCGGGTTTCTCTGACCATGCAGTATTATCAGATATGATGGTGTTCATTAGCACTAAGTGATATGATGGTTCTTCTTTGTATTTGTGATCGAGAGCGAATGTGTAAATAGCCGAGAAAGGATCAGTCCTGAAACATCAGCACATGAGTTGGTGTTTCTTTAACCTTCGCCATCACTGTGACTCTAACTTCTTTATGATGAGATGTTTGTGAAAATACAGCGCCATGAGCATTACATGAAAAATGATACACTGTAAAAATGATTATTATGATAATCCAGACAACAATAATAAACTTTATTCCGATAATGGAGCATTTCTTTGTGCTGCGTCGTTTCTTACTTTCAATGTTCAAACCTGAACTGTGAACATGTATTGGTGTCGATATGTTTCCATCCACCTATTTATATGTGTATTGAGGAATATCACCTAATAAAATGCTTAATGGGGTGCCACGGTGGCGTAGTGAGTAGCACGTTCGAGGTTCGAAGGTTGCTGGTTCGAGCTTCGGCTGGGTCAGTTGGCATATCTGTGTGGAGTTTGCATGTTCTCCCCGTGGTTGCGTGGGTTTCCTCTGGGTGCTCCGGTTTCCCCCACAAGTCCAAAGACAAGTGGTACAGGTGAATTGGGTAGGCTAAATGAGTGTGTATGGATGTTTCCCAGAGATGGGTTGCAGCTGGAAGGGCATCCGCTGCGTAAAACAAATGCTGGATAAGTTGGCGGTTCATTCCGCTGTGGCGACCCCAGATTAATAAAGGGACTAAGCCGAAAAGAAAATGAATGAATGAAAATACTTAATGGAAACACCAAGATGTGCAACAAAGAAAGTGATTTTGTTTTAATAGATCACGTGATGACAAGAATTGGAGCAATGGGACGGCATTAATGGACAAACCAGAGGACTGAACACATTGTTAAACATCTGAAATGTTGTTTTGGTCATACTAAAATCCCTCAGACAAAGTCTGTCATCGAAATGGTTTAGTATTATTATTATTCATAATAGTATATCATCATTTCTGCCAAAACAGTCTTTCAATTCAGTTCAATTCAAGTTTATTTGTATAGCTTTTTTATAATAATTATCGTTTCAAAGCAGCTTTATAAAAGGTGCACATTATTACATTACAATCAAATTAAATTAAAGTTACAATCAAATATAAGTTATTATATATAAACATGCCATTTTATTATATGAAGCCTGCAGTTTTATATCATATAGGTGATGTCTATGTGTACATGTTTAATGAAGAGTATTTGTGTATTAAGTGTATGTGTCGTCCTCCAATTCCTCGATGGTTGACATCATCTCTTCACAGGTCTTGGATCCATCAGTTATGCCGCCCCAATCTATAGAGCCTTGGGCATCCCCAGGCAGAAATAAACAACAAAGAAAATTAGTGTAGCTGCTGTTTAAGAGGCATTGAATGCAAAAAATGAAGTGCTATGAATGAAAACAGGAGTCACTGTATACCGTATAAACAAACATATAAAACATAGAAGTATTTCTAAATAATGCCTGTTGCATTAAGACAGGATGAGTCAAGCCCACTCACCTGCCCAGCCAGCAATGACATGTGGGGCCCAGATGGGTTAACTACGAGTTCCATGGGAACTGTGTGGGCATGGGCTTTGGCTGGGTGAAATCAGCGGGTCCCATGTAAGTTTTGTAGAGTCCCACATAGGAAGCCCATATGAGCTGATTACATGGGCCCCATAAGAGACAGGCATGGGCTAAGTGGGCATGAGTTTGAACTAGGAACACAAATATGGGTCTTGCATGACATATTTATGGGCCAAGTGGGCATGGGTTTTCTGGAAACACATATATGGGTCTTGAATGGTATATTTATGGGCCCAGTGGGCATGGGTTTGATCTGGGAACACATATATGGGTCTTGAATGGCATATTTATGGGCCCAGTAGGCATGGGTTTGAACTGTGAATGCACATATGCATATATAATTTTTGTTGTTCAATTTAATATATTTCTTGCAGTTCAAAGCATCAAGTGTCTTGTATTTATCTTCCTTTTTATTTTTTCTTAGATTGTTTCCTTAAACCATTTGGCATGGTTGGGCTCAAATAGGCCTTGCATGAATTGCCCAGTTAGAACCAACATAAGATGCTTACAGAGCCCACTTTATGCCCATATGGGCATTCACAGTTGAGTCCTGGTCCAAGCCCACTTTAAACCCTTTTAGGCAGGTGGGGTCCAAATAGGTCTGACATGAATTACCCGGTGAAGACCCTTTACAGGTCCCCCTAAAAGCCCGTCTGGGCAATCACAGCTGCCCTCAAAGTGGATCCCGGGTGCAAGCCCTCTTTAAACCCCTTCAGACTCGTGGGGCCCAAATGGGTCTGATACAAATTTCCCGATTAAGACCCACATAAGACCCTTACAGATCCTACTTAAAACCCACCTGGTCATCCACAGCTGGCCCCCATGTGAATCCCGGGTGTAAACCCACTTTAAACCCCTTTGGGCAGGTGGGGCCCAAATGGGTTTGGCATGAACTACCCAGTTAGGACCCATGCAGTACCCTTACAGGTCCCACTTTTAGTACGTCTGGGCTTCCACGGCTGGCCCCAATATGGATCCCAGGGGTGCAAGTCCATAATGGGGCCCACATTTGCCGCCCATGAAGCCTTCATCTGGGCCCCACATGTCATTGCTGGCTGGGTGCATGAAGCACACTCACGCATCATACCGTTATATGATGCAATGTGTGTACGCTGTACTAGAAAGATAGGTCTTTAATCTAGATCAGAGATGCCCAAAGTAGGGCCCGCGGGCCAAAGCTGGCCCATAGTAACCTTTGATTTGGCCCACCATCTCATCTGAAAAGAGAGGAAGAATGGTGGGGATGTGTTTGGGGTGAATGCCTTTGACAGACAGCGTTATTTTGATTTGATCGTAACCCTTTATTTCTTTGTTTTATTGCTGAGCTACAAAAAAAATCAACTGAAATTAAATGTTGTAAATGAATCAGAATTTTAAAATGTAAAATATGTCACTTGACAAAAGACGATGCACAAGACATCAGAGAGAAAATCAAGGCAGAGGTAGGCGCAGGTCACCTTGTGTTTTCAGCAGAACTCCAGTGTGGTATAAATGAGATTTTTAATGTTTTACTGTAATAATAAGTTTATTAAAAAATGTAAAAACTAAACTGCATTAGTTAATATGATTAAAATCAATGTTTTAAATGTTGTAATTTTGGAAAAAAAAAAACATGGGAAATTTAATGTTATATGATGTAATGTATTTGGTTTGGTATATATTCGTCCCACATATCCAAATCAAGTTCATCTATGGCCCTTTATAAGAAAAAGTTTGGGCACCCCTGATCTAGATGAACTGAGAGAGTGTGTCTGAGCCTCGGACATTATCAGGAAGGCTATTTAAGAGTTTATGAGCCATAAATGAGAAGGCTCGACCTACTTTAGTAGACTTTGTTATTCTGGATACTACCAGAAGCCCTGAGTTTTGAGATCTTAAAGAGTGGATTGGATTGTAGCGAGACAGAATGTTGGTTAGATAAACAGAAGCTAGATTATTCAAAGCTTTATAGGTAAGAAGCTATTTTTATCATCAACATGAAATTTAACAGACAGCCAGTGTAAGGAGGATAAAATTGGGGTGATGTGGTCATATTTTCTAGAAACTGAACAGTCGCATCATCAATGACATAAGAGTGCTCGGGCTCGGAAGGTAAAAAAATTCAATGTGAGTGCGGCCGAGAGGGAGAGCAGATGAGGCAATCGCACTTGGGCACGGTTCAAGACAAACGTGGCTAGTGTGAGTACAACCCGAAAGCTGCATCAGTCTTCACACTAAGGGTTAGTAAGGTAGCAGTTGGGTTTAGGTATAGGATTATGCATGTAATATACGATCATACTTCATAAGTGCTGATAAACAGTTAATATCTTAATAGCAGGTAATAAGCCAGTGTATTGTTACTTAAATTAAAGTGTTACCTTTCTTGTGAATAAATAATGCCTTGTGTGCCTTGTATCTTTTTAAAGTAATTAAGTAATTAAATATGAAATCACAGAACATCAGAGAAAATTTATGAATTAAGAGAACACTCCAATTTGTCAGACTTGAATACCATTGAAAAGTCCATCCAGGTTTTAAGAGTTAAACTGTTGTCAAACAAGTTTCATTTTCATTTCAATTAAAGGGGTGGTCCACTACGATATCATATTTTAAACTTTAGTTGATGTGTAATATTGCTGTGCAAACATAAACGACATCTCTAAATGTAAGACTCTCAAAGTTCAATGCAAAGGGAGACATTGGCTTTAACAGAGTTTGTTTAGCAAACCCTACAGCGAACAAAGTTTGTGGACTACAAAAAATACATCCGTGCTATATATTTCTGATATATTTCCCTTTTTTCAGTACGACTTTTCAGTAGTTTTGACATTTGAAATATGCATGTCTTAGTTGGTCTTCCAAAGTGTTCATATTTTCTCATATTTATCAATTGACAATCAAAATTTAATCTAATTTATTGTTGACAGCCCTCACCCTGACCTAACTTGTAAGATGATTAGTGACATATGGATAAGTTTGTTTGACAGCATCTGACACTGGAAGTTCTCCTGACTATATAACTTATGATATCTTCTTGTTCTGTTGTTTTCAGAACATGCTGTTAAAGCCTTGGTCTTGTGTTTTCTATAAATATACTGGTTAAACTCAGATTTCAGATCTTAGATCCTAAAATACTTTGATTATTTTGGGTGATAAATTATTAAACTTTCTTTGCCTATTTTTTTTTTATGTGTGTGTGTGTGTGTGTGTGAAGTATTGCAGCATTCATGTTTATTTGTATAGCGCTTTTACAATGTAGATTGTGTCAAAGCAGCTTAACATGGAAGTTATAGTAGATTGAAACAGCGTCATCCAGTTTCAGTTTATTTCAGTTCAGTGTGGTTTAAATTTCAGTGCTGAAAGTCCAAACACTGAAGAGCAAATCCATCGATGCACAGCTCCACAAGTCCCAACCAAGCAAGCCAGTGGCGACAGTAGTGAGGAACAAACTTAACCAATTGATGAGAGTGAAGAAAAAAAAACTTTGAGAGAAACCAGGCTCAGTTGGGCATGTCCATTTCTCCTCCGGACAAACTTCCTGCGCAATCTAGGCGCCGGAGGCTGGAGAACACTGGACGTCCATCATAAAGAAATGCAGGTGTGAGTAGGTCACCGACATGTTATTGCAATTATTGATTCATCATTATTGTTTAAATCAACTGAAAAACATGAAGGACCTTATATCATCCAATTTTTGCATTAATTAATTTGTAAATAAAATAAATCATGTTTTGTTTTGTTTTTGTTGTGCATTTAAGGGTCCATTGGTATAAACAACAACAACAACAATATGAAATTAAACCTTTTTCAAGAGTTCACACTTAGCTGATGATTGATTATAAAGCTAGTTTGGCATGCTGTCCCGGGAGAGAGCCCCGAGCTCATAAGATCCTCGAGCGCGGGGCTCCCTCCTGTTGCAAGGCGCGAGGGTAGTGTGAGCCCGGGTAGATCTCGAGAACTCCCCTGCTGGAGTAGCTGAAGGACAGATAGTGATTGTTCTTAGGATATAGCTACTTACTAGGAGCATGTCTATGGTGTCTATTTGGATTAGTCAATTAACTTAAGTTGCATGTTTTTGGATGGTGGGAGGAAACCGGGGAACCCGGGGGAAACCCACGCGAGCACAGGGAGAACTTGCAAACTCCACACAGAAACGTTGGCTGGTTTGGTAAGGACTGAAACCAGAGACGTTCTTGCTGTGAGGCAACAGTGCCACCCATCTAGAAACGAGGAGGAATAGGGGTGGAAGGGGGATCCTTCAAAGTGCAGATGGCTGTGATACGTAACCAAGGGTATTTATAGTAACTTAGGAATCGTCTGATTGGTGCGTTGTGAATTGGATAATGCAGGTCAGCTGCGAGCAATCATCTGCACGAGATCCTCTCGAAATTTGTTTATGAATAAACTCCACTTAGTATTTTGACTACATCTGGAAGTCAAAACATGCTCAAAATGTTTCACACCTCATTTATTTAGCCATGTTTGCTTGTCACTGGGTCAAAATAAGGGAAAGTTCACCCTAAAATGGAAATGTACTCACCATTTACTCTGTTGTTTCAAACCATTATGAGTTTCGTTTTGTCTGCTGAACACAAAAGAAGACATTTTAAAGAATATTAGAAACAGTTAATCATGTCTATAGAGGTTTGAAACAACTTGAGTGGGAGTAAATAGTGGGGAATTTATAATTTATAATAATTCCCATAATTTTTCTGGGAAGCTACTTGTTTTATATTTTTTGCAGTTTTTGTTTTCACGAATCCACGAGAGGCTGCTGTGTACACTTTATGAGATCTCAAATTTCTCTCGAGAGTGCCATTCGCGCCAGCTGTTCTCGCGTAAATCCACCAGAGGCCGCTGTCGACTGTTTGACTGACTGAATGACAGACTGACGATCGACTGACTCACCCTCCCTCTTCCCTAAACCCAACCAATAGTATTCTAAAAAGCACAGATTGACCCGCCCACCGACTTCCCTAAACCCAACTGACAAATTTAGAAAGCAATTCAGGAAGAGAAAAGCTCTCATCAGATTTTTACCACATTCTCACCCTGTTATTTACTTTATTGGCTTTTGTTTTTGTCTTACCTGCTTTCTGGAACTGTTCTTCATCAGACTCGAACCCCAACATTGTGGTCATCTCCTTTCTGCATATCAAGTCCACCAAAGTACATGGTGAGCTAACTGGACAAACTGGTAACAGCCGTAAAGCCAACCATACAGAGGAAAGTGGTCAGCTGGTAAGCGTGAAAAGGAACAGCACCATACCGCCCTATGGCAACATAATTCACAATCTCCAGAAACGTATTTAGGGCTACGTTTTCAGCATGAGCCTATATGTTGCTTTGATACCAGGCATATAAACAAAGCCTCATATTTCATTCTGCTATTCTGATTTTCAAACAGTAAATATGCGAAAACATTCAATCTGTTTAAAAATAAAGAAAGGATATAGGTTTAGAACAATACAAAGTTAGCGGTCTGAAAGAAGGAAAAAAGTATCAGTTGCTTATGGGGGAAACTTTAAAATAGTCGCAGTCTTGAATGGCGTGAAGGGGATTGCTTTTGGATTTGAAAAGTGAACATTCAAAAGGGATTAACAGTCGTCTATTATCTTGTGTAAATTTTGTAATCCACACCGGTCCATGTTAACAAGTTCAAAAGAAAAGGGGAAAAAGAAAGGAAAGATGAAAGAACATGGATCGGATTGATGTGATAAGCTGCTTTAACAACAGCTCCCTCTGGGAACACATGTAAGCTACCCCAACTCTGTCAACTCTTCCGCTCCGCTCACAATAAAGCCTTTTGATTGGCGTTCATCATAATCCGTGTACAGATTCATAACTCGGGCTGGGTGTCTTTGAAGCGGGAGTCAGCGAGCGGACCGCTGTCAGAGTAATAGGCCGGAGGGTCGAGACAAAGGCAGACGTTGTGATTGAAACGCGGTGCGTGCTGGTGTTAGCGATGGTGTTGTGTTGTTTCAAGAAACCCCAGGGAGGGGCTCTGACATTGAAGACGGGTTAAAACCTGTTTTACATTCAAGTGGCAGGCCTCAGTTCATTAGTGTGAGGATCATTCCCTCTTGACGACTAAAGGAATTGCATACTAAAGAAGCCTGGTTGTTGGGGAGAAAAGGCGAATGGCCGAACCCTGCGCGCGCGCATACGAAAACTATACCGTGACCCACAGTTTCTCCTCTAAAAGATCCTCTCTTAAGAGCAGATTTACTTGGAAACGAGAGTTAGTTCTTGTTTCATTTTGGCAGTCCATTTTGAATCCATTTCAGAAGTCTAATGGTTTGGTAATGGTTTTGACAGAATTACATTGGATTTCATTGAAACTGTCATGGCATGTTAAAAATGTATTGGATTTAAAAGGATAGTTCACCCAAATTTTTCATTTTAATTTAATTGATATATGAAAGCTTTAGTTACCAGTTTATTGTTCAAAATATCTCTTTTTATGATCAATAGAAGAAACTCAAACAGATTTGGATTGTGAAAAGGGACCTTTTAAAGGGATAGTTCACCCAAAATTACCCCATTGTGTGGTTTTAAACCTATATTAGTATCTTTTAAAGATTCGGAAGAATGCTAGCTGGCACCCATCGACTTCCACAGTTTAAAAAAACACTATGGAAAATCAATGTCAGCATTCTGTGTTTAACAGAAGAAAAAAAAGCTCAAATAGGTTTTGAACAAATGTAAATAATTATAGAATTGTAATATTTAGGTGATCTATCCCTTTAAATAAAACAAATCTTTATGTAAAACTTTAAATGTATCAGCTTTAATAGTTACAATTTGATGGTTAGTAATGGTTTTGAAAGCGTTTGTGGTGTAAATAATTTCTTCAGCAGGACACTGGCTGCGTCCGAAACCGCATACTTCCATACTATACAGTACGCTAAAATCAGTATGCGTGCCGAGTAGTATGTCCGAATTCATAGAATTCGAAAATCAGTATGCGAGAAGTACCCGGATGACTTACTACTTCCGGCGAGATTCTGAAGTGCGCATCCCATGCACGCTGCGCTATCCCATGATGCCCCGCGAGAGAATTCATGAATGGGAGTGAAGCGACGCAACTGACGCAGGTAGGTCACGTGACCGTGACAAAATGGCGGATGTAGTATGTCCGAATTCCATTCATACTTCTCACATTCATACTGTATAGAACGTACTTTTCTAACGGCCGAGCAGTACGTTTGAATTCAAATACAGTACCTACTGAGTAGTAGGCGGTTTCGGACGCAGCCACTGTGTTGTTATTTTTGGTGTTGCAGATTCACACATTACGACAATGACAAATGAAGCAGGGTTTAACATGCGGGCTCCACATGAAGGCAATGCAGCTCTGAGTGATTATGAACTCAGTTCATGTAACGCAGGTGTGTGAAGTCTGGCGTGTGGGGATGTGTGTTTGGGCGCTGTGCCCTTTAGCCGTGTGGCGCCCCTGTAGATGCCCTGAATGTGAAGCAGAGCTGCGTGCGCTGAGGGAGAGACAGACAGACCGCGGGCCTACTGCACTGAGACACGGCCGGAATCAGTAACTAACAAACTGCACCAAAACACCACACAACCACGACCAATTGGAGAATATAGGCACGGAAAAGATGGAGAACGTCGGATGGGATTTTACTTCCCATTTCAGCTCTAGGTATTGGGGGAAAATCAAAGCATGGCTACATGTATTAGTATATGTACATCAGTGTGTCTATAGTAGTGTTATTGTGTTACTTGTGTTTCTCAATTTGAAGTCTAAAATTTCAGATGATTGTGAAGTGTGTGTTCATTTCTACACATTTACAATTGGTGTTTGTTTGCTGTGAAATGACACGTGGCCGAGTTAAAAGTAGCTGGGTAAACTTAGTATCTTAAACCTTACGTTACACATGTTTTATGTAGATTGAATCAGGACCATATTAGGGGTGTACGATAGTCACAAAAAAATATACAGTATACAGTATATTATACAGATATTATTTTTGCTGTGGAAATGTTACGTTCAAGTGATAACTAAAGATATAATTACAGCCAAATTCATGTTTCATATTCATTCATTCATTTTTGGCTTACTCCCTTTATTAATCTGGGGTCGCCATAGCGGAATGAACCGCTAGCTTAACCAATTCACCACTTTTTTGGACTTGTGGGGGAAACCGGAGCACCTGGAGGAAACCCATGGAGGCGACCACAGAGATAACATGCCAACTGACCCAGCCGAGGTTCGAACCAGCGACCTTCTTTGTTTTATATTCATGTATGGCAAAATTATTTCTTATGCTTTATTATGTATAATTTGTGTAGTGTTTCCTTAAAGCTTGCATTGTCTTCTTGTGAGAAGTGAAGTGTTAAGGCAGGTATTGGAGAAACAGTTTTCTTACCGTCTGTTGTCAGTTATTTATTTTATTTTTTTCGTCTAATCGCTGCAGGAGACTCGTTGAAAAGGTTGATAAGAAACCAGGTTGTAGGAATTGATCTGGATTTATTCTTTCATTTTAAATAAACACGCATTTGTTTAAAGATTTGTCTGAGATTGTGAGAAAACATTCCTGCCACTGCAAAGAAATATATATTTTTTAGCAATACTGTATATTTTGAAAACAATACACATATTTCCAAAACCGAGCTGAAAGAACTTCAGGGGTAATTAATGTGTCTTTGGTCTTTGGATAAGGTCGTCGTTGGATAAGGGATCCATAAAGATAAACAACAACATTACAACCTTTTTGTCCTCACTTTTCATATATTTATATTTTTTGAGGGTGTTTTGTGTATTTGTGCTGGCGTCTTATTATCCATGGTGAATAATAAATATGACACTCAAACCACCAGTAGGTGGCGACATGTCACTGTCTTAATAAGCAATTCATTTAATCATTTATTCATCTGATTGATTTAGAAATGAGCAAGTGACTGTTCCAAACAGGATATATCACCCTCCAAAATGAACTCTGAAGTGAAAACAATCATGGCCGCTGTATTGAACTGTTGTTCCAAATCAAGGTGCTCAAAAGAGGCAACTTTGAAGTTCCTTTGAAAATGAAGGATTTCGAAGGGTACAACAATTATCGCAGCACATGCCATTCATTCATGCTCTAATCCCTTCAAAGCTGTCACTGTGGAGGGTAAAGCCTTCAAAGTGATTAGGGCATATAGGTATGAGCCCTTCTGAATGGGTCAATATATAGTATTACATTTGTGATCAAGCTCATGTCAGCTCAAAACAGCAGTTTTGCTTGTGTGATATTACAATAACTTTCATATCTGCACAGATATGACGTCATATATCCACACACACACACACACACACACACACACACACACACACACACACACACACACACACACACATATATATATATATATATATATATATATATATTTACTCCATGGTCTGTTGAAATTCTTGATTCTGATTGGCTGGAGGGTGTGCATTATCTTTGTTGAAACGCACAGGTAGTTCCAGTCAGTTTTGTTCACAGTTCGAAATAAATGCGCTTCTCCCAAAAAACGTTTATAGTTACCATGGCAACTCGCATGTGCTGCGCATGAAAGCAATGAGGGCTGTTAATGGCGGACGGGAAATCCGCAAAATTAGGAAAATACTCATCAACTATGCCACAAAATCAAGTTTCAAGAGTTTTTTAAGCGAGAATGTAGTTATTCTTAAGTCAAATCGGCAGTTTGTGTGTAAGAAAAATGTTTCTTTAAAAATGTTGGAAGCTCCAGGCGGTCAGCAGCAGCTCCGCGAATGGCTTCCCCCGAGGGAAGCTTTATGTCGGCCAGACCATCTCAAGACCTGCCGCTGGATCTAATCTCTTGCATCGCTGTTGTTAAAAGTGATAATTAATCTTTGGTGTATCTAACGGTCAGTCTTTGGACATTTGAACCTATTACTTGTTCTCAGGTTGTTGTTTTTTTGGCAGATCACAAAGATTAGTTTCATAATTAATCTATGACCGTAAATAATGTAATATTACACTGATCCTGCGTGTTTAGCTGATTGCTTTTGTTTTAAAGAAGATAAATAAAGCAGAATGTTCTCCTACTTGTCCCGATATGTTTTTTCATTATGCAAACTTTACCTGTATTTAACAGCAGAGATTTCTTAAATAGACTTTTTTGCTTCAACGACTCTAGAGTACACTTGAAAATGCGTATTTAATTTATATGGTACCTTTTATAAGATTTGTATGTTTATTATGAAATCACGGAAATTCTTCTATACTGTAGGTAGGCCAGCTTTCGCAGTATTAAAGGTAATGTTAAGGGAAAAAAAAGCTATTATACAGATCCTCCCTTGTCAAAGAAGCGGTAGAAAGTACACAAAAGAAACGTGTGACTGGAAACACACTCCAGGTGTGACTGGGAATGTCTTATTTGTCCACCTGTGATCGGACTGATGAAATCGCATCTTAATGATATTAGCAGGAATAAACAGCCCGCACATGCTCTTTCTTTCTCTCTATCTGCCTGTCAGTCTGTCACAGCTGATTCAGTGGCGGACTAGAAAATCTAACATGTAGAAACAGACAAAAATTCGGACAAATATTGCGCTGCAAAGAGAAAAACTATTTTAAATGTAGGCCTACCTTGGCAAATGACCATGGAATAAGCGGGATAATCAACAGCTTGCCGTGCGTTAAAGGATTTTAATGCACTTCCGCTGCGCGTTGTGTGGTCCTTTGCTTTCACGTCGTGCATTAAAATCCTTTAACGCACGGCAAGCCGTTGATTATCACTTACATATA
>CAIGQQ010004325.1:3513034-3527915 GCA_903798035.1 Danio albolineatus | reverse complement strand
AAAGGGATGGACATGGTCAGCAACAATACTCTGGTAGGCTGTGGTGTAGACACGATACTCAATTGATACCAATGGGCCAAAAGTGTGCCAAGCAAATATGGGGGGATTACACCACCACCAGCCTGAACCGTTGATACAAGGCAGGATGGATCCATGCTTTTATGCTGTTGACGCCAAATTCTGACCCTATCATCCGAATGTCACAGCAGAATTGGAGACTCATCAGACCAAGCAACGTTTTTCCTATCTCCTATTGTCCAATTTTGGTGAGCCTGTGTGAATTGTAGCCTCAGTTTCCTGTTCTTAGCTGACAGGAGTGGCATCCCCCTCAAGGTTCCACATGTTGTGCATTCAGAGATGCTCTTCTGCATACCTCGGTTGTAACGGTTGCCTTTCTATCAGCTCGTACGGTAACTCTTTATAATAACTACACGCTATGAATCATCTATTAAGCATTAGCAAGTAGTGAATTCATTATTTGTTAAGCATTAACACTACATTAATAAATGTGAGTAAGCAGTTTATACCTGCAGCTACAAATGCTTTATTCTTGACTTAAAAGTACATTTATAATGTGCTTAATAATTGTGTTTTCATACTTTGTTAAGGATTAATTTTTCATTACTAAATTAAGTATCACATTATTTACAAACCAGTCATTTAAGAATAGTTGGTGGTTTTTAACGATCATTCAGAATGAGTTAGTAAATTATTAATAAACTATTCAAACCAACGTTTATATATTTAATTATTCAGGCATATATTAATAGTAAATTTAAATGTTAATAAATGCTTTATTAACTCAACTTCATCCAGTTTTGTGACCTAATCTAAAGTGAAGACTATTCATGCTTTATAAATCCCTTATAAATGACAATTAAAGGCTCAGTTTTATTCTAAACAGGAAAAAAAAGAACATAGACGACTTTATTCATTTCTATTAATTTGAATATACAGTTGAAGTCAGAATTATTAGCCCCCCCCCCCAAGTTATTAGCCCCCCTGTTTATTTATTTTTTCCAATTTCTGTTTAACAGAAAAAAGATTTTATAAAAAGATTTTATTAAATATTATCAGACATACTGTGAAAATTTCCTTGCTCTGTTAAACATCATTTGGGAAATATTAAAAAAATTAAAAAATAAAAATAGATCAAAGGGGGGGTAATAATTCTGACTTCAACTGTACACAAATAAAACTGTGTCAAATTAAAAATAAATATTTGCAACCTTATCTAAAATAAAATTACTGTACAATTTAAACATTACTAAATAACTTGTTGTATCATAATATATCGTTAAATTATATTGTTGTTTTTTTATCTAATTTTATGTTGTATTTTGACACTCCTGTTATTCAGCAATGTTTAAACTATACAGTCTTATTATTATTTAGATAGGATTGCAAAGACGTATTGTTCATTTGATATTAAGCCTTTAATTGTCATTTATAAGGGATTTATAAAGCATGAATAGTCCTCACTTTAGATTAGGTCACAAAACTGGATGAAGTTGAGTTAATAAAGCATTTATTAACATACATAATAACCATTACTACATGCCTGAATAATACAATCTATAAATGTTGATTTTAATAGTTTATTAATCGTTTAGTAACTCATTCTGAATGATCTTAAAAACCACCAACTACTCTTAAATACAAATGGTTTGTAAATAATGTGATACTTAATTTAGTCATGAAAAATTCATCAGTAACAAATTATGAAAGTACAATTATTAAGCACATTATAAATGTACTTATAGGTCAAGAATAGAGCATTTGTAGCTGCAGGTATAAACTGCTTACTAACGTTTATTAATGCAGAGGTAATGATTAACAAATAATGAATTCACTATTTGCTAATGCTTAATAGATGATTCATAGCATGTAGTTATTATAAAGTGTTACCGCTCATACTAGTATGGCCAGTCTCCTCTGACCTCTGGATATTTGCTGTCAATCACTGGATATTTTCTCTTTTTCTGACCATTCTCTGTAAACCCTACAGATGGTTATGCATGAAAGTCCCAGTCGATCAGCAGTTTCTGAAATCCTTAGACCAGCCCGTCTGGCACCAACAACCATGCCACGTTCAAAGTCACTTTAATCACCCCATTCTGATGCTCGGTTTAAACTGCAGCAGATCGTGTTGACCATGTCTACATGCCTAAATGCATTGAGTTGCTGCCATGTGATTGGCTGATTAGAATTTTCGCTAACGAGCAGTTGGACAGGTGTACCTAATAAAGTGAGCGTCTATCTGAAAGTGTAAAAAACGCAAACAGTTTTTCTTAGGGGTAAGCTTTGATTGTAGAATAGGAAACATAGTTTGGTCAGAAAACTATGGAAAGTTCCCACAACTCACAGAAACCAAATTATGATGTGTGTGTATGTGTGTGTTCCCAGTGTCTGTTATAAAACGTTTTAGCCCAAGTGTGACTGTGTCCCCAAAATAGCCCACATTCTGTACTATTATATGAAAGTGTGAGAAAAACAAAACAAAAACCACAATAGTCGTCAGTACAAAATCGGACACATTTTAATTAAATACTGCAAAACTCAGAAAGGTCAAGCAAACATCTTTTTTTTTGTCATTTGTTCTCAGTTGATTAACTTCTCATACTGTTACGCCGCACAAAAGCATATTCTTTCCATCGCTTCTCATTCAGACAATCACACATCCTATGATAAAGTGCTTTACTGATTCACTTCTCTGGCACTGCAGCACAGAACAAAGCATGCTGGGAAATCTCCTGTTCTGTGCCACTTCATTGCATGAAATCTCAGGTTCTCAGATGCTGGCTGTGTTCAGAATAGCACACTACTATTTTTTTCGGCAGTATGTACAGTGTGTGCTGTAGTATGTATGCTGTGCATAGTGCGCCAATGTTTACAGTATACAACCAAAGCATGAACCACTTTACCCACAATGCATTGTGCTTGACCTTTTTGTTTTCCAGAGACATGAGTAAACAGTGAGTAACGCCTCGTTCAAGTAGTGGTTTGTATTTATGAGTTCTAAATATGTATGGTACACTGGGTTCCACACAATACCTTCATTGTTGTTCCAACACAATTCAATTAAGTTAAATTGATTAATTTTAACAAACTTAAGTAAACTGAACATAAAAACAGTTAAGTACAATAATCACAGTAAGGGCTTAATCCCGTTTACATAAGCAGATGTCTTCACTCACATTTACAGAAAATGTAAATCGAATTAATTTGATTATTTGCTAACAAGTGTGCTTTTGATCTGTAGTTTTACATTTACATTTATCAGTTTTATGTAATTTCAGCAAACGCAAAACACATTCCATGGAAGGTAATTCAGCGCTGCGATAAATCAATTTCTTTGTGCCATGCCTCAATGAATTTACTCAACCGTGCACCCAACTGACAGTTTCGTTAATGATAACGCAACTAAAATTATGTGATTTTGGCGTTTACATTGATCCATTTTCCTTCAGCTTAGTCCCTTATTTATCAGGGGGCGCCACAGCAGAATGAACCGCCAACTATTCTAGCATGTTTTATGCAGCCTTCCAGCCATAACCCAGTACAGGGAAACACTTATACACAATTATTCACACACTCATACACTACGGCCAAGTTAGTTCATCCAATTCACCTATAGCGCATGAACTGTGGGAGAATCTGGGCAACCTGGAGAAAACCCACATGAACACGGAAGAATTTGTAAACTCCACACAGAAATGCCAACTGGCCCAGCCGGGACTTGAACCAGCGACCTTCTTGCTGCGTAGTGCTAACAGTGCTAACCCCTGAGCCACCATGCCGTCATTTGGTGTTTACAAGCCTGTTTATTGTGATTAAAATTAGTGTTTGTACGCCACACAAATGATCTATTTTCCTTTTTTATCTTGATGATTATCAATTGTATTCATTTGATTGAAATGTTGAGGTAAATATTAAGCAGAATCTTTCCAAAATCCAAAATAAAACGTAGCAATAAGTTTAAAAAGAGAGAAAGAATAAATGGTTACGTTTTAGTATTAATTCCCACTATTAACTACTAACCCTAATCTTGGTTTATTACCTACTTATTGTTAATATAGTGGTTATTTATTAGAACTTAAATATGAGTTTATTCATCATCCCTAATCCTACCCAATACCTAAACCCATCTACTAACTTAAAACTATTAATAAGCAGGAAATTTGTACTTTTATTGAGCTAAAAGATTTAGTTAATGGTTTGTTAATAGCGAGAATTGTACCTTTAAAAAAAATAGTGACAAAAAACATATTAGTTCTTTATAAAGGTGTAAAATCTGTCTAAAACTGGGATGTGTTCACACTTGACAAGTTTGTACCAGCTAATATGAACTCTGATGGCTTTACTGTTAACTATTTTACTGTTTTACTTTGCTGCGTTAACAGTTTGGTTGGTTTTGTCTTGACCAAAAAGAAAACACTTTACAGTTGTTCACACTTTCACACTGCAATTTGAATCAAAACAAAACACACACACACACACAAAAAAAAACTATTACAATGTATATTTTGCAACAGAGCATATGCAGTTTTGGACTAAATGTGCTTATTTGGTGAACACCAAGGTTGGCAGCATTCACACTTAAATCAGAGGAATAGCATTTGTATAAACAGAGCAATCAAACCAGAGTTTTTCTGATTCAAATCAAACCTGCCTAGTGTGAACAAATCCTTTGTGTAGACATGGAAGGTCCGTAACATTACAAAATATATCATAAAAAACCTTTTTAAAGCTTCACACTCATAGTGTGTTTATAAAACAAACAAAAATAAAATACTTCATTAATTTAAAAGAAAACACAACCTCTATTGCGTCAGAAATGTGTAATTAAAATATTATGGTGATATTAAATACAATCTTTCTGACACAAACTGAACACACTGTAATATCAGCCGTATTTGTTATATTTACAAATATTAAAATATATATTTATTTCAATTTAATATAGATTTATCTTCAGACGTTAAAAACGCAGGACATCTTGTTAACATGATTTGACAACAATTAAGCATTTTGCAAAGAAAAAATGCTGTAATTGCATACTGTTTTTAAAAAGTAGCAGTGTTTACCATGTAGTATGCTAGTATTTTATTCTGAACATAGCCTTTCATAAGCATCTGATGAACTTGCAATGCCCTTTGGGAGATGTAGGCACAGGGGTAGTGCATGTACGGACACCTGATAGAGAGTGAGGCTGTTTGTGTATTCCAGGTGGCCTATAAGCATTATAACCATGATTTGAGGAGCCCCATACTGATCTCGTCTGCTCTACAGCGCCTTTCTGAGGCAGAAGGAGATTGTCAGCTCTCAGGTAAGTGCATCTCCATTGAAAGACCCTCGAAAGCATGCAGAAGTAACCTAATGTGCAGATACATGAAAAAAGTTCACCCTGTTTGGACATTTTGTTACAGAACATACATTTCAAAGACTGCAGTTGTACAGTTATAACCTAAAATCTTACTTGAGCCTCTTTATTTTTAGCAAATTTCACCATTGTTCATATAGAGTCCGATTTATTCTTCGCTGGTATGATAATGTGCACATTAAAATCAATACACTGTCACTATTTTCTGGGTAAAGATGCGGTAGCATGTGGTCAGCGCTAATAATGTAGCACTATTGACTTCTATGGAAAACAAGTAAGCTGAATTTGAATTGAAATTGCATTTAAAAGGCAGCATGTCATCAAGATTAAGAGCAATGAAATCAGTCATGCGCCCTGAGATGGAGAACTCCAAAGCATTTATAGCATTTGAATACACTGAAACTGAAAAAATAAAGTTATTGCGATGCATTTTCATCACGCAAACAAAAATAAAATTGCAGATTTCTATTTGATTTTATGTAAATAATAATATTTTTAAAATGCATTTATTCTTAGAATGATTAGAATAAGTCAAATCTGTTCATTTAAAACCAAACCAGCAGAAAGGCAATGTCATAAGAAGTTAATATCAGGTTAGATTTAGGTAACCAGCGTCTAAGGACAATGTTATTTTGACGTCCAATAACAATTTGGTTGATTTTAGGTTGTGTTGGAAAGTGACCAAAACCCAACGTCGTGCCAACATCTTAAACCAATGTCATATTGACGTCAAATACTGACATTAATTATTCAGGTATGACAACCAAAATCCAACGTCTGATAGACGTCATATTGGTAATTTCCACACAATGTCAAGCTGTAACATCATTAGACGTTGATATTTTGTTGTTTTAGGTTGCATTGAAAAAGTAACCAAAAAGCAACATCTGTCCGATGTTGGACATTGACGTCGGCCTGACGTTGGTTTCTGACGTCAACATGATTTTTATATTCAAACAAAATGCAACGTCCCACGACGTTGGGGTACGTCACTCTGACATGCTGACGTCCTGTGTCTGCTGGAAATTACTTACATTTATTAAAATATGCTTAGAAACTATCAATATTCAACTGGATATAATACATTAATAGCTTTTAATCATAAATCTATGTACTATGACAGAATCAGTGTACTGTTACAGGTCTTGTTTCAGTTATGTGTGGCTGACAAATATGCATCCCATTAACCTTATTAGTTCGAAACTGTAATTGAAGTAGATGGCAATTTCATATTCAATTATTTTTTTTACTGTTATAGCAAGCAATTTACAGTATATCTGTGGCATTTCATGTATCGGCGGATATTTTTTATATTTTGTTATTTCATAATTAAATTTTTTTTGTGGAGCTCATTTTTCTGTATAATCACATTTTAATTATCCAACGTAACACTTTAACTTTGAATAAAAAAACACGGATAATTGAATAACACTTAGATGTTATCGTTTTTAGACTTTACATTTTATTAAGATGATGATTAAATTTATTGTCGCATTTTAAAAAAATGACAGTTTTTACTGTTTTATTTTTATTTACATTTATTATTACAAAATAGATTCGATTTTTAATGTTGTTGATTTATTGCATAATCAACTATAACATAAAACAATAATTATAATAATAATAATAATAATTATCGTCCAGAAGTTTTACATCAGTGCATCCTCATATAAAGTTTGCCGTTTTCAAAATGAATCTCTTTCTGAAAATACACAGTAAACTGATGAAACGGCAAAGACAACTACCAAAAAAAAAATAACGCAGACGGACTGCAAGAATAAGTCCTTCGAGTCTGCTGCAAATGGGGGAGCTGCGACATACAAATTTGCTTTCTGCTACTAGATTTGCATAATTTATTCAGCAAAGTATTGCGTGAAAATGGACACCATCAGAGGGCGCTGTTCATTCGTAGCAAATTAACCGTAACTTTTTCTCAGGCTCAATCATAAGGGATGCTTTGCTTGAAGCATGTGTGTAAAATATGAATGTTGTTTTCTGTCAGGTTTGATGATCTAGCTGAGCGTCGGGTGGTTACACATTCACAGGGCTGAACACAATATGACAAAAGGCCACTGGAAAATCTCATCTGTCCACTTACACACACAGGTGTAGTGTCATGAAAAGCGAGGGCTTGATTATTATTAAATACAGAAATGACTCAAAATACTAAGGTAACTGTTGACTTTCAATGCGACGAAAACAATATCTGCTAGCCTTTCACTGTCAAGTAAAGAGACGTGTCCATTACTGGTGTTCATCGAGTCACCTAGTGTATCTAACTTGTGGTTTGATGTCAGAGGCCACAGAAAGAGCAGCGATTGGTTAGGCTTCTTGCGTCTCCACTTGAAATCCACCAATGGCGGGGCAGCAGCAGCAGCACAAGCTGCACACACATAAACTCCACACACGGGAGTCTTCACTGACAGACATTCAGGTCTTGCTGCTCTGTGTGACGGGCACTTGAACTCCTTTCTGTCCTGTAGCTGGGAAGAGCGACAGAGAGATTTGTTAGCATTAAAAATTATATATATAATGTTAATGTCAAACAGTGACATTTGCTTGAGGAGGTTATAACAGAATGTTTGTAGAAGTTAGCATGTTGGCAATATAATTTAACACAGTGTTTCTCAACCACATTCCTGTAGGACCACCAGCACAGTTTTGAATTCTGCTTTGTTTGTCACATCCATTACAGTGCTGCATCCCAATTCGCATACTTATACTACACCCTAAAAGTATGTAATTATTTTGTGAAGGAAAAATTTATACTTTTGAGTGTGTAACAGAAGACTATGCCAGCTTTTGGACATACTACTTCCTCGTTAACAGATCGTTGTGTTGCTTAGTTAATAGCCTTGTCAAACATCCACATTTCTATTTCTATCTTCGTATTTAATTTCCTACCTTATTGGAAAAGCAGCAGCAAGATAATCTCCCATTCACGAGTGTTTCATGCAGAGAAATCTCCTCAGGTGTTTGGATAATTCGGCATTTAGACATTAATGTCCAAACACTTCTTTATATAAGTTCAGTATTGTTGTTGCAGATGAAATATAACACAGACAACGCCATTTAAATATTCTCCTGTGTGCTAGATATTAACTAACAGTCATACAAACATCTTTACCGAAGCCTCTACTTGACGGTTGGTCTCGCTCGTCCATCATGTTTGTAGTTTGTTTACACTTTTCATCCGGTTTTGTAGGTCTAATCGAAGTCACGTCCAACTTGCAATGTACTGTGGGCAAGATCAGCGGTTAGAGTATGGACGCTTCTACCCTTAAAATTTTAACCGGAAATAGTAAACCAGGGGTGTCAAAACTCAGTCCTGGAGAGCCGGTGTCCTGCAGATTTTAGCTCCAACTTGCCTCAACACACCTGCATGGATGTTTCTAGAAAGTAAGTAAGCCTAGTAAGAGGTAGTTGCTAGAACGGATACGTTTGCGGCCGGAAGTTAACAAGAATTATTTGTATTATTTATTAAATTTCCCATTCATTGGATTTTATTATCGTCTACCCCCACCCCAACCGTCACAGTAACCTGAAAACAGTAGTTGTATCGAGTATTATTTATGTTATCTATTAAATTACCCAATAAATTGTATTGTTTAAAGCCTTATCGCACTTCCGTTTGGCCACATATGCGTTCTAACCTTTACCCTAGTAAGAGCTTGATTAGCTAGCCCGGGTGTGTCTGACCGAGTTTGGACACCCCTGTAGTAAACCATCCGGAAACTTTTGGCATACTCTTTTCAACATACTACGATTTGGGACATACCAATTCTATTTTCACATACTGTTTAGGACGGACAGTATGCGAACTGGGACGCAGCACAGGCCTTTCACTCTCTGCTAATGAGCTGATGATCTGAATCAGGTGTGTTTCTTTAAGGAGTAGGAAAATTGAGCAGAGCTAATGGTCTTCCAGGATGAGAAACACAGATTTACACATTGATGATTTAGCCATTTTTCTAAAAAGCTTTGCAAGCATGTTTGCAAACAAGTTGCTAGCATGATTGTAACATTTGTGTCTTGTAAGAATTAACAGTAGGCACAAAGTTTGAAACCAAATTTAGCTAACATGTGGCTAGCCTGTTGCCAACATTATTTTACGCATTGATATTTCTAGCATATAACAATTTGCAAGTAGGTTTTAACACACTTTTAGCATCATTGTTAATATTTTTCTAACATGAATGATTTAACATGTTGCTAACATTTCCTAGCATTACCTGAATTACCACAATTTTCTTTTCAGCTTGATCCCTTTATTAACCATAATACTACAATGTTTTACAAGTTTGTAGCATGATTTAATTTCCTGTTGTTCTAACATTTTAGATATTTCTGTCTGCAAGTATGTTGTTAACAAACATGATTTAACTCGTTGAGGTTTGTAGTGTTTTTTTTTTTTTTCAAACATTGCTTTGGCAATGGTAATGTCCATGGCTATTGCTAGGCTTATGCCGAGTTCAGATTGCATGATTTTCAAAGTAGTCGTGTCACAGATGTTTTCACACTACATGACTATCTGGGCTAGCGTTCCATCGGTGCTGTGTTTACACTGCAAGATGGATCGGCGACAGGGGATTTCACACTGCATGACTTTACAAAACGAGCATCGCTGACAACTTTGGCTCGGTCCGCAAATACAACCAAACGCCCGAGAAGTGACATGTAAACAACGCGAGGTCATGCTTGCAACACTGGAGTTGTCACGTGAGAGTGGAATGATTATAAAAAAAAATGGTAGCCCGCAAGAAACTTGCCATGCAAATTCCATTTGCGAAAAGAAGGGCTTTTCTCAAACGAAGCCATGCTTGTTGATATTGTGGTAACTTCTCCTCCTTCAACTTCCCACTAGCCTGGATGCTGCTCTCTGATTAGCTGTAGGTGATCACTGATGTTATTTTCAGTCAAAACTCATTTCACACGGCATGATTTGAATCGCGGACAGCTCCAGATATTCAGCACGCCAAATATCTTACAGGCATCGGCGACTCATCTGCAATTCTCTCAGATCGCGTCATTGATAGTTCATACTGTGTGATTATCACTCGTGTGCAAGAGCACCAATTTGCCTGTGATTTCAGGCATTTGTCGCCGATTTCTCAAAACCTGTCGGCGAGTCAAAATCGGGGCTAAAATCATGCAGTCTAAAATCAGCATTAGTTGGTGATAAATAGATGCACAGAACTGCCGATCATGGTAAAATTGTATGAAGGCTAATATTTGATCTGTTTTTCACTTTTATTGGTTTTTGTCCCCTCAAAAATCCAAATATATATGCTTTAATACGGATCTTTAAGAATTTTTTGTAAGTTTTAAGTTTAATACATATTTTAATTTCTTTTAATCATCAGTGTTGAAAAAATGCTGCTTCATGTTCTCTCGTTTGTCTAAATCAGGGGTGCCCAAACTTTTTCTTATGAAGGGCCAAAAAACAAACTTGATTGAGAGCCGTGGGCCGAAGGTCAATATATCAAGATGTATTACAAATATAGGAGCTATATTACTTTTCATTTAATTACAATGTTTATTTGTTTACCGATGCGCCACGGTGGCGTAGTGAGTAGCATGTTCGTCTCACAGCAAGAAGATAGCTGGTTCGAGCCTCGGCTGGGTCAGTTGGCAAATCTGTGTGGAGTTTGCATGTTCTCCCCGTGGTTGCGTGGGTTTCCTCCGGGTGCTCCGGTTTCCCCCACAAGTCCAAAGACATGTGGTAGAGGTGAGTTGGGTAAGGCTAAATTGTCCGTAGTGTATGTGTGTGAATGAGTGTGTATGGATGTTTCCCAGAGATCGGTAGCTGGAAGGGCATCTGCAGCGTAAAAAATATGCTGGATAAGTTGGCGGTTCATTCTGCTTTGGCGACCCCGGATTAATAAAGGGACTAAGCCGAAAAGAAAATAAATGAATTTGTTTACCGATTAGTTTGGGTTTCACAGTGACGTATTATGTTTTGGTTACGTGGGCATTCCTGGCACCTGCTAGAGCAAGTAAAGCGTGTGCACTCACACAGGTGTTAGGAAGAGAGAATGAGAGTGGGGTAGCCGTTTTTTTTGTTGACCGCCACGGCACACGCAACAAGCCTATATCACTACACACCACGCTACAACGCATTAACCAGCCTTAGCGCTATACGCAACAGGTTTTCAATCCACAGATTTTTGTTTGTTATATGCCATGTTTCAAGTTTATATAAAGTTTTGCTACTAACATCTTGGGCTCATCGAGTCTGTCTCAGGCCCCGTTTACACTAGTGCGTTTTAGTTTTAAAACGGCGTTTTAGCATTAAAAAGATCCGCGTCCACACTAGCGTTTCACCCAGCGTCTCTCAACAGATCTCCGTCCACACTATGCCACCAGAAACGTATATCACGTGACCATTCGCGCACTCTGGGCATGCGCGTTCAAGTATAAACAGGAAGCATGTGTCTCGCTCGGCATTTGGTTATTGTTAGTCAATAAACGCTGGTTGAACGATGAACGCGATGGCAAAGAAAGCAAGAGAGGTCTTTTTGAGGACAGACGACGAGGTCGAGTTGTTACTTAAAGTAACAAATGAATATAAAACATCTATGGCTATCGAAAATACAGTGTTTACAGTGAAGGCTGGTCTGCTGTCTTCCGGTGACGTTATAGTCTATGTGCTTGACGAATAAGGGAAGGTTACGCAATGACCCAAAAGCCCCAATCTCAGCAGCCACACCTCCGTTTTCAAATGTCTCCGTTTCCTTCCATCCACACTGAGACGAGGCAGCAGCGTTTTAGAATGAAAAAGGCCTCTCCAGCGTTTCCAAAACGCTCCGTTTTCGCGGCTTGAAAACTCTGGCGTAGTGTGGACGGATGGCGTAACCGTAGCAAAACTTATGCGTTTTAAAACGAAAACGCACTAGCGTAAACGGGGCCTCAGATATCCAGCGCGTCACAAATCAAAGGACCCTCACTGTTTCTCTAGCCACTTAAGGTGGAATCAGGAAGTCGCAATAACAAAGTTTTCATGAATAATTTCCTCGTATATTTAAAAATAAATAGAAAACATTACTTTAAGCATATTAACAAATCCATTATATATTTTTTTACAATTCATAATGAACCTATTATAACAAAGACATAAGGATTCCATTTATATCTATGGAGTTTAATGCCGCATACACTAGTCAAGCTGCAGATGCCTTAGCCTTGATTTGCTCGCTGAGGACTCTAAAAATTGTGCTCTATCCGCTGAGCAACAGTATGTTCATTTAAATAAAAAATGGATTCATTTACAACATTTAATTGCAACGTTTAATTCAAGTTTTTTTTTTTGCAGCTTAAAAATGAAAGCTTAAGTTAAATTAGAAATGATAATGTGTATTAAAAGCATTAACCCCAACCCTCTCCAAATCTCTCCTTCTGTTCTCAGATAGGATGGTGAGCCAAATCAAAGGTTACAATGGGCCAACTTTGGCCCTTGGGCACCTCTGGTCTAAATAAACCAATAAATAAACAGTGCTCATTTACTTATCTAAGCTAATCACTGATTCTTTGGGCTATATTTTGACAAAAATAGTCTGATATAAGATGTAACGGTGTCAAGTACTCAACTCTGAGCTCAAGCTGAAAACCTGCAATGAGGAAAATCCACATGGCTTTTGTATAAAGTACAAAACTCACCCAGTTTGTACTTCTCCTTCGCTTCAGCTCGCTCTTTTGCATCAAAGTACCAAACAGTGATGGCATAACTGTGGAAAGACAAAGACAGATTCAAACACGTCTGACTAGGATTCATTGATGCAATGCAGTGAGTTGTGATGTGAAGTCACATGCTTTTGCTCTGCACAGAAAGGGTTAAGTCAACACCAACAGCACTAGAGCGTCTGGTTTGTTTATTCCTGCCTCTCTCCTGCCGGCACGAGCATACAAACTGAAGCGACGAGCATTCAGGAAACACGTACTTCCTGAGCCCCACCTCGGCCCCCAGCCGCGATCAGACCAGATACACACCTACCATCATCCTAAAACACCAGCGCCAGCAAGCTCCTCTGATTGTTCCCCTACACCAAAAATACAGCTTTTAATTTGCTGCATCAAACTCATTTCAGCACAGAGCGTCTTCCTGAGGAAAGCCAACCGCAGGTGTGGCGTTTGTGCAGCAGATCAGATCAAACCACTGTGTTTATAGTGCTGGAGAACAATGGTGAACGAGGTCAGATGAGTGTGTTTGTGTTTGTGTATGCAGGACTTCAGTTTTACACCTACATGGCATTCTACAACCTGAACTAACCTTGACTTGTGATAAAAAAGGTCAGTTTAACTGATATTGGGTCTTTTGGGGTGATTTTCTGTTTATGCTTTCTTCATACATGTTTCTGGCAACAGAAACTCATTGAAATTACCCGCTTTACCCTACATTTTTGTGAAAATGCAAAAAAAAGTCATATGTTTAGCTGCAGTTTCTAGATTAAATTAGCACGACCACCCTGACATTTTGTACTTAATTCTCCAAAAGAAATTAAAAGTAATTTGAATTAATCAAAAAACATGATCGCATAGAAGATATTTAGATAACACTTTAGTTTGGGTCACAATTCACGCTATTACCTGGCTTATAACCTGACTTTTATCAAGTTATTAACTGTCATTAGTAGTTATAAAGTATGATCTCATTCTGCATCCCTAATTCTACCCAAAACCTAAACCCAACATCTACCTTACTAAATACCAATAAACAGCTAATTAGTCCTTTATTAAGAAGAGTGTTAGTTAATCGTTTGCTAATACTGTGAATTGTGACCTATACTAAAGTGTTACCGATATTTATATAGCACAATGAATAAGTGTTATTATTAACTGAAAATGAAAACCAATTATTTTATACTAAAATTAAAAATGTAAATACCAAAAGCACATAAAATAACTACAATTAAAATAGCTGAAAAAAGGTTTAAATTAAAAATATATATATATTAAAGGTGCGGTAGGTGATTGTTGTGCTGGTTGAAAGTCTCTTCACATTCCGATAGTAATGATATAAGTAAATGATGTAAATGTATTTATATGTATTTTTATATTCTGGAATAAGGCATAAGACAAAAAAAAGTTCATCCAATTAAATATTGTCGAGCTGACAATTTCCATAATTTTGATAAGTAGCCCAAACTGTCTATTATCAAATGTAGATTTGTACATCTGCGCTGTACAATAAGGGATAATCAACGGCTTGCCGTGCGTTAAAGGATTTTAATGCACGACGTGGAGGCAAAGGAACACACGACGCGCAGCGGAGTCAAGCCATTGATTATCCCGCTTATTCCATGGTCATTTGCCAAGGTCTATATTTAAACTAGTATTTCTCTTTGCTGGGCAATATTTGTCAGAATGTTTGGCCGTTTTTAGATGTTAGATTTTCTAGTCCCTCCACTGAATCAGCTGTGGCAGGCAGACAGAGAGAGAGAGACAGAGAGAGCAGAGAGAGAGAGAGAGAGCATCTGCGTGCTGAGGGGATGAGGGAGGATC
>CAIGQQ010004325.1:3491189-3513024 GCA_903798035.1 Danio albolineatus | reverse complement strand
AGAGAGAGAGAGAGAGCATCTGCGTGCTGAGGGGATGAGGGAGGATCTGTATGTATATCTCTTAACATTAATACTGCGAAAGCTGGGCTACGATTTACATTTCATAATGAACATACAATATTAATATTATTATTCTTATAAAAAGAACCATATCAATTAAATACGCTTTAGGAATACGTATTATGAAGAGAAAGCAGCCAGAGCCTATTTCAGAAATCTCTGCTGTTAAATATGTAGGGAAGTTTAGGAAAAGAAACACATATCGGGACAGGTAGGAGAACATTCTGCTTTATTTATCTTCTTTAAAAACAAAAGCAATCAGCCAAACACGCAGGATCAGTGTAATATCACATTATTTACGGTCATAGATTAATTATGAAACTTATCTTTGTGATCTGCCAAAAAATACACCTGAGAAAAAAATAATAGGGTCAAATGTCCAAAGACTGACCGTTAGATACACCAAAGATTAATTATATATCCTTTTTTAACAACAGAGATGCAAGAGATTAGATCCAGCGGCGTAGAACCGAAGATTCTCTGGCCGACATAAGATTCCCTCGGGGGACCCGTTCGCGGAGCTGCCGCTGACCGCCTGGAGCTTCCAACATTTTTAAAGACGCGCTATCCATACACACAAACTGCCGATTTGACTTTAAAATAACTACACTCTCGCTTGAAAAACTCTTAAAACTTGATTTTGTGGCATAGTTTATGAGTATTTTCCTAATTTTGCAGATTTCCCGTCCGCCATTAACAGCTCTCATCGGTTTCATGCACAGCACATGCGAGTTGCTATAGTAACTGCAAACGTTTGGGAGAAGCGCATTTATTTCGAACTGTGATCAAAACTGACTGGAACTACCTGTGCGTTTCAACGAAATATACCACACCCTCCAGCCAATCAGAATCAAGAATTTTAACAGACCATGGAATAAAGTACTATAAAGTTTTCTAACTGGTGAATGACATGATCTAGTGGGTTGTCTACGGTCATCTTTAATGTGCAGTATTCACGTTATCAGGAGGCGTGGCTTTGGACGTCAGTAAAGGGAAAGTGTATATCAAAGATATTATACTAAACGGATAGCATTGTGGCAGATCACCTACTGCACCTATACTTTACTTTACTTAAATCATTTTTGAATGCATTTTTTAATTACTTCAACTCTATGTGAGTGACTGTAGTATTAAAAATGGTGTTTTCTCACCGGGTGGCAAAAGCTGGCATCACCTCGTGTGGGTTGCGGCGATCAGACCAGAAAATGAGCAGACGGTCAAAAAGTGGTTCGATGTTGGCGACAACATTACGACCCTCAGGGTAGATCTGCAATAAACCTCCATGAACCTAATCAAACAGATACAGTTAAAGACAAAAATATTAGACATCCTGTGAGTTTTTTTATTCTTTTTTAAATATTTCCCAAGTGATATTTAACAGAGCGAGAACACTTTTGCAATATTTCCTATATTTGTTTCTTCTGTAGAAAGTCTTATTTGTCTTTTAGTTTAGTTATAATAAAAAAATATATATATATTTAATGATTTTTAAAGGGCTGGTCCAGAGTATATTTTTAAAGCTTGATTGTGTTTATGGGGTGCAAAGCAATGTGTGCTCATGCTTCATTTGTGAAAAATCACATTATTTTTTTCATATATCTTACTTTAATTATATACAGTTACTCAGCTAACATGAAAACAACTGTCATATTTCCTAGTTTCTCCAAAAGCCTGCCCTCAAGAGGCTCTGATTTTTCAGCTAACATAACGTGCTGAGATTCGCGGATCGGCTCCATGTCACCAGGAAGCATCCTGCTATAACTTTACAGCACATCTGTCCATGGCCCTTCGCTGCGCGGGGTGTATGCTTGTAACCTGAAGGGTTTATGACATCATTAACCCAGATGTATTTTTGTAGTCCCCAAACTTCGCTGTAGGCTTTGCTAAGCTAACTCTGTAAAAGAACAATGTACCCCTTTGCATTGAACTTTGAGCGTCTTACATTCAGAGATGTTGTTTATGTTCACACAGCTACATTACACATTAACTAAAGTTTAAAATATGATATCGTAGCGGACCACCCCTTTAAGGTCAATACTATTAGCCCTGTTAATCTTTTTTTTTTTCTTTTGATTTGCTAAAGAACAGACCACCGTTGTCCAATGAATTGATCAATTAAACAAATTTGTCTAGTTAACCAATTAACCTTGTTCTGCCTTTACATTGCACTTTCAGCTGATTACTAGTATCTTGCAAAATAACTAGTAAAATATCATGTCATCATGACAAAGACAAAATAAATTACTTATTAGAAACTACTTATTAAAGCTATTATGTTTAAATGTGTTGAACAAAATCTTCTCTACATTAAACAGTATATTTTGAGATATATATAAAAATGTAAACTTTCAAAGAGGGTTAAGATTTTGACCCAAACTGCAAACAAACAGTAAAACACTGACTATGTTTACATGGACATCAGTAATTAATCTGAATAAGACAGTAATATAATTAAGGTGAGTTGCTTTTTGAATGTTGCTTTCATGATCGCGTTTTACATGTTATAGCAAATAATTTAATTAACGCCATTGTGTCACCTCTTATTATTGTTTCATTTTTAATTTGACGACTTTAACTGCAGTTTGGCACTTTTATTCAGGAACATTTCATTCATGCCCCACGTGACAAACGAGATACTGGATGCGAGTATGAAATGCTGCCTCTTGTTGTTTTAATGGAATTTGATACTGCACACCATATGGGAAAAAACTTCTGCATTTGGCGATGCAGGTGTCTGAGGTCCTTTACTGACTCGGTTAGGGTCAAACATCTGTGTGTGTACACACTATCCTGTCGCAAAATGCTGCGAAAATCCTACACAGAGATAATAGTCCATGATTTCTGTTTAGTTCAATTATGACCTTAATCGGATTAAATGAATCAAAACAATCGCTGTTTACATGGTAAACTCTTAATCAGAGTATTGTCTTAATCATATTAAAATCGAATTATTGGTGTCCATGTAAACGTACTGATTGAAATGAAGACTCGCTTTATGACTATGACCAGACAGAACCTGCAGGCATTTGTTGCTATTGCTGCACAGAATTTTGGAAAACATCTGCGGATTTATGCTGCATGATTTGAGGAGTTTAGTAACTGAAAAGTTAAAGCATGAAAAAAAAAACTTTTAAATGTTTAGAATTAAGGTTTACAATGTAAATCGGTAACACTTTATTTCGATAGTCTACTTGAGTATTAGGGCGTACTCACACTATGCTATCCGAACCGTGCTCAGGCCCGTTTCCTGGATAATTTTAGAAGTGTGAGTGCGCTGAATTGGGCTCAGGCATGGTACAGTTGGCCGGCCCTGGCCTGGTTGGAAGAGGTGTGCCTGAGCCCGGTTCACTTGGGCTTTGGCGCGGTACACTTGTAGTGAGAGTGCAAAGCGTGCCTAAGCCTGAAAATGAAGAGGAGACATGACTTTTGGGGACTGTTTCATATGGATTTATTAATCATTCTTACTGTTTAATAAACGCAAACTGTCGTAGATTATTAAAGACGCAAACCCCTCTCTGCACAACAGCTGCGCCTTTAGTAAACCTTCTAATTCCTGCAGCACGAGGACTTCATGATTGTTTATTAGCGTCAGCAGTGGCTGATCTGTTCGGCGGAATATTTGACTGTGTGTCACTGCATATCAAACGACTAAAACGATATAATGATATAAAGAAATGTCCACTGAAATCTCCGAGAGCGCTTGTCTTACACTGAATAGCGCATCATCGATGACGTAAGCGTGCTCAGGCCCGAATGCAATGAGAGTGCGGGCCGTCGGGGGAGACGGAAGGGGGGACAAGCGTGCTTTGGCCCGGTTAAAGGGAACTGTACATAGTGTGAGTACGCCCTTAGTAGACTGTCTACTTAATATCTGTTGATACTGACATTCAACAAACATTTAACTGACTATAAGTAACTTTGCAAGTACATGTCAACTTAGACTGACCCTAACCCCAACCCTAACCCTAACCCCAACCTAACGCTGCATTCACACTAGGCTTCAGCGTCAACACTTAACAGAGGGCGTGTCTGAAGTTGGGGCTGACGCGATCGTCATAGCAGCGTCAGCCAATGAAATTAGTCAACAATCGGCTACTGTCTGAGCTGGTGTATTTGAATACAGCGATCTGATTGGCTGACGCTTCCGTCGCACTTGAAAAGTTGAGAAAGTCCCAACTTCTGCAGCGAGCAACGCCCCTGAAGCGTCACCCATTCAAAGTGAATGGGAAGCGTTGACGCTGACTCCCCGTGTGAATGGGGCGTAACAGTCTACTTATAATCTAATCAGAATTAGTTGCAATATAACTTAAATTCAACAAATGGACCATCAAAATAAAGTGTGACCTGTAAATCCAATTGTTTGGTAAACAAAGCTAGTCTCTCAAATAATACATCAACTAAAAGACAAAAAATATTACATTATTAACTGTATTGTAAATAAATCATATGAACATGTACATATTATTCAATAATATTACTGAAATTAATAAAAAAAACTGAATAAATAAATATATATTTACACACATTTACATAAGTAAATAAATAGACTGAATGATGGGCAGAAATCTGGGATTCCGTGTGGGCCAACTAGTGAGTAACCAGTTCCAGTAAGAGTAAACACAGGATCACAGCATACCTTCACATCCCAGTTCTTGTTCAGATAGTAGATGCAGGTTATGCAGCGCCCGTCACCATTAGGATTGTCCACATGTCGCACGTATCCTGTGCCACTGCCGGGGTAACACGCCACCATAGCCTGGTTGAGTACAAGAGAGAGGGTTTAAGAAACGCAATGGTTTGTGACATTGTTCTCCGAGGTCCTGCCTGATATTAAAATCTGACGCTGTGCTCTAATCACAAGTAGACAAATTGAAAAACAGGTCAGTGCCTTTTGAATTAAAAAAAAGCATCACGATCTAGTTATTCAAATAGACACTGGGAGGAGGTGAGGGACAGATTTGGCCTTACATCTGGAGTGTGCATAGTAATGTGCTAAACATAACAGAACCACCTACACACATTATTACAGGTGCATGTTGCAGCTGTAGCAGATGGACAGACAAACCAGAGTCCTGATCTAAACCTGATTGAAAACCTCTAGAAAATCCTTAATGACAATGTTATGCCTCAGAAACACTGCAATCAATGCGAACTGTGAAAAAGACTGATGAAGAGTATGTCAAGAGACTAGTGAAGTCTGTGAGAGACTACTGGTGTTTGTGAGAGACTAGTGATGCCTGTGAGACTAGTGATGTCCTGTGTTCAGGTATGCTGAAATCATTCAAAGTAGGAGCCTCTACAAAAACTAATGTTATTTAACTGTTGTAACCTTCAGGGCGTCACGGTGGCAGTGGTAGTGGGTAGCACTTTCGACTCACAGCAAGAAAGTCGCTGGTTCGAGCCCCGGCTGGGTCAGTTGGCATTTCTGTGTGGAGTTTGCATGTTCTCCCCGTGGTCGCGTGGATTTCCTCTGGGTGCTCTGGTTTCCCCAACAAGTCCAAAGACATGGTATAGGTGAATTGGGTAGGCTAAATTGTCCGTTGTGTATGAGTGTGATAAGTCTGTATGGATGTTTCCCAGAGATGGGTTGCATCTGGAAGGGCATCCGCTGCGTAAAACATATGCTGGATAAGTTGGCGGTTCATTCCGCTGTGGCGACCCCAGATTAATAAAGGGACTAAGTCGAAAAGAAAATGAATGAATGAATGTAAACTTCAGAAATGTTAGCTAAAAGTTACAATCATTGCTGTTCACAAATGTTGATCACGGCTTTTACAATTTTAATTTTACTTATTTTATTTTTTTGACATAGTATCCTGTTTGTTGCAACATATTGGGAAAATGTGCCCAGGGATACATGTCTGAGAACTGAGAAATATGTGCCTCAGGGTAAGTTTGTGTGTAAAACAAATGCTACGGGGCAGTACAGACCATTGACCGCTGTCTGACCGATGATGGCATTTCTCCACATGGATGGCTTTTCTGACACGACAATAATGAACAGCACTAGACTTGAGAGTTGGAACAGACCGGGGTTCGAGTCCGGTGAAGGACTGTTCCAAAAACAAATGTTGTTTGAATGAAAAATGAAACCCAAAAAAAACAGTGTGATTCTGTGGTAAAAGCACACTGCCATGATGGATTTTCTCTTCTAGAATGCTTTGAAATCACTATCGAGTGGGTTTAGGGAAGGGAGCAGGTGGGTCATCTGATATCAAGCTGATATGCTATGCACGACTGCAAGCCGACCGGCTTCCCTCACAGACGCATGCCAAAAGCACATTGAGATGGCCAAAAATGTACACAGCGGCCTCAGACAGATTTACGAGAAATGGCACATATGAGAAAAACATGCCCCAGTAAAGTATTAGAGATTGCCAAAATGTATAAGAAGGCCTATAGTAGATTTGTGAAAACAAAATAGCAAGAACATGTAGACAAGGGTACATTTTTCTCGGTTCATAAAAATGTAGCCCTGGGCACATATATCTAATGAGCCTTGGTTGGTTTATTTTTAAAACACTGTTCTACTAACATGGTTTAGTCTACAAAACAATTTAATCTCAGCGCTTATAGCCTTGTGTGTAGTGCGCCACCATACAGCGACATTATGCTTCGTACTTCCAAGTCCCACCTCGCAGACCTTTCCCAATCCTATCACCCATCTCAATCTCCATCTCCGTCTATATACTCTCCTATGATAATAAAGACAAAAGTAAATCTTAAAAACAAAAAATATATAAGCAGTGATGACTATATTATGCCTAAAAAACAATGGTTTTCTAGTTGTGACCTCCACTGTAGATAGAACTAATATTTGAGTCTTGTGGGCCTTTAAGAGATTTACAGTCTGCATAGGTGTCAGAACGATGAAGCTTTTCTGCAGCACTTGCCAAAGGTCAAACACGCACATGCTTTAAAATAGCACTCACTTTACGTTATTTCTGCAGAGCGGCTGCAGTGGCTGATCGCCCACACACCAACATTATCACTGCTGTTTATGAGGGTTTATGAACACAGCTCTGTCTCTCACCCACATCTGCCCCAATACTTGGAACACCTCAGGCGTTGAATGACATGGCAACACACAGGCAAAGCAGAATATACAAGCTTATTTATTAACAAACAATTTGACACAACCTAAAATAACACTATTTATATGTCAAGATCGATTGCTTAAAATATATTTAAAATGCAGTTTATACAAATAAACCTAAATATCATTTCAAATATGCTTTGGTTTTCATTGGATCACAACAGATATTAGTCAATAACAAACAAGTTGTTTTAATTATTGAAAAAAAGAAACATAACTTGCTTGCTATATTTCATTGTTTTATTTCTTTTATAACATAATAATTATATTTTATTCATGAAAACAAGTTTAAGTTTAAATGTTAAAAATAAATGACACCACCTGACATTTTTCCATTAAATTAGGGCTGGACGTTAAATTGATTCTATCGATTAACTCGAGTGTGACGTCTACATCGATTTGTCTGAATAAAAATCGTTTTTCACCCTAACACGTGACACTCCCCTCTAGGTTCCTGCAGTTCGCCCGCCATAGAATGAAACAAACAACATGCAGCAAGCAGAGGAGAACTTAGAAAAACGTTGCGCTCTTTGAAGTGAAAAAAATAAACAAACAAAAATCCAAAAAAAATAAAAAAATAAAACCATGAGCGCACAAACACACCCGCCAAAAAAAAAAAACGGCATAATTCAGGGATCTCAGTCATGCATTCACTGTCAGACACACACATTTGAAAGGAACTGTTATAGGCATGGGACGATAACCGTTTTCAAGGTATACCGCGGTATGGAAAAGTCAAGGTTTTCATATCGCCAAAATTTTCTGCTATACCATATATAAGGTATGTGTAAGATTTTTTATTTACGTTTTTTTTTTCTTCGTTTTTTAGGTGTAAAATGTAAAGAAATCTGTTTTTGAAACAAATGAAGACCACAGAAGTCAATGAACCTTAAATGAAAAAAAAAAACCTTAAATGTTTCTCAAAATCAAATATATTGTGTTCAAAGAGAAAAATGGTTTTGTTTTTTGGCCAGACATTTGAAAAGAATATATTTTAAAGCAGTAATCACAATACTGTCATACCGTGAAACCGTGATATTTTTATCCAAGGTTATCATACCGTCAGAATCTTATACAGCCCCATGCCTAAACTGTTACCAATCTAATGTAGGAATCCAACATATAACGCGAGTACGTTATATGAACTGATATAACACAAAATAAAAATGAATAAATATCTGAATGCATGTTCACTGAAAAAAAAAAAATTATAATAAATCATGAAAAAGGTCCCCTTTTAACAATCATTATGAGTTTACTTTCACTGTAATTGTATAAAATAATAATAATTATTATTATTATTATTATTATTATTATTATTATTATTATTAATAATCGATTTACAAAGTCGATTTACAAAGCTATCAACAATGTGTGTATATTTTTGACTTGGAATAGCCTTCTGGAAAAGATTTTTGTGTTCATCATTGTACAGGCAAAAAAACATAAAACCTCTTTCCAAATTAATTGCGCTTTCATTGAAACCAAATCTAAGAAGTATCGGAATCGGTACTCAGTACCGACAAATACATAAATGAAAATACTCGTACTCATATCGGTTTGTACAAAAGTGGTGTCAGTTCATCCCCAGCATTTTGTAATTATGATAAGTTTATATGGGCTTTTTAGATTAATAAACTTCAACTACGATACATATACATATATACAACTACATATATGTATGGTATCTGTATAAATTTCTACTACTGTTTGCCATGAATACAATAAATAAATGCAGTAAAGATTTTTTTTCTTGTCCAAATAAATGCTGTTTTTTAAACATTCTATGCAAGAATCCTTGATAAATTATGGTGTCCAAAAATGTTATTTTAATTGCACTTAAAATATATTAAAATAGAAAGACCAATTCCATGCAAAGTTTTCACCAAAACATGGAAACCATTTCTAGTTTTTTTGTGTAAGCAAGTATTTTACAGTTCTTTAGAAATACTCAAAAATGGCTCTGTTAGTGTTTTCAAACTATTATATTTCTTTTAACAAAGTCACACAAGTGGCAATTTCACATCTGTCACATCAATAACGAAGAGATTTCACATCCAAAATGACACTTTTTCCTCATAAATGCAAAACTGTTAAATAAAATAAAATTAATCATGTTTGTTCCATAGAGAGACAACTCTTATCCCTTAGATTAGCATTATTTCTTTTGGGTTGTGCAGTTTAATTCACTGAATTGCTACAAAGTATGTTGTAGACTGTAAACTCGCAGACTTTTTTTGGTCACATCCATAACGCATGTTTATTTTCTTCATTTAAAGTACAAAACAAGTTTACAGATTGATATTTTTTTGATCCCTTAACTCTGTGGTGAGTTGTTCTGGAAAATATAAACAGATGTTTAATATAATGTTAACATAGACTATCTATGTGAATTTATGTTTTGAGTTTTTTTTGCAAATTTCACATCCGTAACGCTGGAATTACTCAAAACAGTTCATTTTAACTGCTATCAAATATTTAAGAACATTTCAGACTAGATGAAAGACCCTTTCAGAGCTCTTTCGTAAACATTACAGACCATAGACTTTTAACACTAGACTACATAAACAAGATTAGATTTATATTGCATTATTTTTGTATTATTTATGATTTTTTAAATAGATATATGTATTTAAGCTTTGTTTAAACTCATACTCAGCTTAGTTTCAGTGACAATATGCTGTAAAAGGGAGGTTATATATTTCACATGTTCTGGCATGTCGAGCACTGTGACACTCATATGGGCATTGCCAGTTCCAGCTTGGCTCAAACCATTTCCAGATCCAAACCACCAATAAAAAGCCTGATAAAAATCCAACAAACCAGCATCAGCATCTGGCTTGCCTTCAGTAGAGCTGAGTTTTGGCACAGGTATGAGGCATTCCTGCTCTTGAATGATGGTAACCGGGTCTGTTTTGGTAGGCGGGAGAGCGTGATCAGGGTGAACTGTTAGCAGTCGTGCTCTCTGATATGCTCAGCTCTTTATCAAGCCTCACAGAGAAACTCTTATCTGAGCCGTTATCACTGCAGCACAGTATAGCGGTAAACATAACGTGAGTCACACGGGTTAAACAGCAGCCCAGCGCTCGCTCACAGCCAGCATTACCTCCGCCAATATGCTTGTTTGACGTCAACAGGAGTGATTGTGCACTATTTTCTTAAAGGGATAGCGAATGAAGAGTTTGTCTTTGCTTTTTCTCCCTCATGCCATGTTTCAAGGTTGACCTGGTAACCAAACAGCTACCATTTGTATTATTTGATTTGTATTATATTGATAAAATCTGAATAATAATTTAGCATTCCATAAACAAAAGATTATCCAATAGTTGTGGAATGAACTGAATAACTGATTCCAAAAGTGAAAATGCTCACTAATATTTTCATAACTCTTAATATTAATGTTACAGTGTTTTTAATGATTTCACTAATTTCACCATATTGTATAGTTCTTACAGGCTTGCATTTTTTTGTTAGTGTGGCCAGTGTTTCTGATTTTTACTTGCCAATATGTTCACTGGCTACATATATACGTATATACTGCAACGAGTATTGCTCATATACAGTATATATGAGCCGTGTGGCTTAGTGTCCCACCAGTGACAATATACAGCCATAATCGCACTGCTATGAGTGTGATATTGTGTTTATACAACAGTTCAACGACATAATTGTGTGTACAAAAAAAAAAAATCAAACACAGAGTCTCAAAAGCCCTTTTGTACGAGAAACTACTTTCTTCCGCTGTTTATTCACATCTGCAGCAGACATCAGAACAGCAGAAACTGTTGCTAATACACCAACGTCACTTTAGAGCTAGTATTTGAATGATTCTCTAGCGTAATGTCTAAAGCGATGACAAAACAGGTGATTTTGCTCACATTTTAAGACAATAAGGCTGAACAACATGAAATGCCATCAGTCTAGAGACATTTCCCAGTACTTCTTTGTTGCAAAAAAAAGCCAGAGCAATGTAAACACTACCAGATTACTATGGTATACAGCACTGTAACATACAAAAGAGAGAGATCGACTTGGAGCGCCACTTACCAGTTTTATAATGATTTGATCAGCTGTAATTTGAAATCTACACTGAATTTTTTTCTCTCCAAAGCACTAATTATGTGATCTTTGTCATCATCTTGTGGCAGAATGTCAAACCTCTTTGCTCTGCTCAATGACAGGCTAATGGACGCTGAATCTCCGAAATTATAAATATTTAAAATAGGCACTATCCTTATAAAAAACTGCATAGTTGCAATCTAATCAACAACATTCTTGCCTAAAAAAGCCTTAAAAGTACATTCTGTTGTCCAACAGCTGCATTATTTGTCAAACTGCAGTGTGTCTATTGATCTGCTGTTGTAGAATATCGCCAATGAGTCTATCAGCCAATCAGATTCAAAAACTAGACAGAACTTTTGTGTTGTGTATTTTGAACCTCATTATGTAATTAATTTATTATTACTTTTACTTTTTAATAATTTTTATAACTCAAAATAACTGATGTTTTAAATCGTAATCTATTCCTGTGGTGCAATGCTGAATATGTCACCCAAAAATGAAAATCTGCAGTTAATTTATAGTTTACAGGCAAATATGTTTCTGTATTCTATCAATTGCAGACAATAATGCTGTAAATAACAGACTGATTGTTTTATTTCACAAGAGATCAGTGTATCACCAGAAGCTATGGGTATTGTTTTTGTGTTTCCTGGAATCGCATTTTATTAATCACCAAAGACCACAGTTTCTTTTTTTTTTTTGGGTAGAACTATCGGTAAGTGATGTGATGCAACGGTCAAAGTTTGATCTAAACTCTACACGTCATCTATACCCTCTGTGTCCACTGCTAAACCAACATCTCCCAGTCACATGATTATGTAGAGTACATCTCTGCCAGCCACAAGCACATCTGTCAAAAATCGCTGTCTGCATAGTGCTTTAGACAAAAACATCTATGATTGGAACCCTTTTGAGATTGTTTTGCCCAAAACAGCATGAACGTTCTGTCAAAAAAAAAAAAAAAAGAAATTGCATACCTAACCAAAAAATGCATGGCTTATTCGTCAGGTTACGCCTCTGTTTAGTGACCAAGACTGGCATGCTTGTGTTTAAGAGATTGTATACTCGGCCGGTACAAGACTCAGGATGTTATAGGAATCTGAATGAACGAGAATAATAAACAATAACGAATCAAAGAGAATATTCAATCATAGTCTAAAGTAATATTAAAAGGAAACAAAATAAGCTTATCAATGTTTTATAATTGGAGCCAGATAAAACTAGGATAAACGTATTAATATTCTAAACCACCTCATACTAAAATTGGAGTCAGATATGAGTTAAATTTGAAGTAAATCAACATTATGCACTGGAAAGACCGAACAGGCAGTGAACCTTCATCCACCAGTAGACACCGCCGTTGGACTAACTGGCTGGACCTTACAACCGTAAACACAAAAGAAGATATTTAGAAAAATCTTGGTATCCAAACAGTATTGACTTCAATAGTAGGGGAAGACATAAAATAGTGGAATGACAAGTGAAAACTGTAATGTGTCTTGGCTGACCAGTATGTGAAGAGTATGAGCTCCTAATTTGATGACCAAATATAAATGTTAATTTCGTCAACGAAAACAGCTTGACACAAACAGAAACTTGACAGGTCTGCTGCGCCAATAACATGACTGAATGTGTGCTCTCCGATCTGCTCATCTAATAAACAAACAGTGCAATGCAGCAGATTATAACAAACGTTAATGGTGGTAGTTTTTATCTCAACAATAACTCACTGTTTATAAAATAAAATCACACTTTTATAGTTTTCAGTCATGTTACTAGCGCAGAGGACTTTCTATTTGTGTCAAGCTGTAGGCAACAAACATTTTTCACCCTTATTTTAGTTGAAGAACTTAACACTGCCACAGATAGCAGTCTAGAGCTGTTCTGACCGGATTTTATTTGGCTTCTCGCATAATAGACTGGAGGACCTGACTTGGCAGACTTCACAGGATCCAACAATGACACCCAAATGAAACAAATACTATGCAGAGAAGAGAAAAGCTCAATTAATTATTTCATTAAAAGGAACAGAAATGAAAGTGGGCATCAACAAAGCTGACACAAACAGCTAACTGTCCCAATAAACTGATTTACTGCCATCAAATTTAAAGTGTTACAAGCAATTGTTTATTGGGAATGAGTTAAATTGATCAAATAAATGTGATAAAAAATAAAACTGTTAATCCAATATTGTTATATATCACAGCTGCATGATTTTCATTCACATTTTGTCAGTAAAGTCTGTTCTATTAAACCTCCAGCATGAGCTTTCAGACGTAGCAACATTTACTACACAGAGTGGTAGAAAACAGATAAGCCATGCAAAATTGGATTCATTATCAATACTGATGTGAACTAGTGGCGTAACGGATCACATTATGGTTTTTTAGTCATGGATTAGACCATTTCTTTTAACACTAAATGTAAAAATCTAACATTATAATTTGTACAGCCCATATTTATTTTTTAGTCTCATTTTCAATAAACGATTCAGTTATTCACTCATAAAACTTCATGTTTCATTGTTAGATGGATAATTTTTGAAGAATTATTTAGTGGCATATTTTTTTACAGGTGGTTGTCGCCAACTATAGACCATTTTAAGGGATGTAAACAAAAACGATGGTCCCAATGTAATTCCTGTTTTATATTTGTAATTTCTATAGCTTCTGAGAATAGCTTCTGAGAAGGCATAAGAGCCACATATTGATCAGTAATCTAGCTGTTTTAACATTAGGTTTGATTGAATTAGTTCGTTACAGTTATGAAATAGTTTGATAACAAGCAGGAAATGTTCATGGGCCAATGACTAGGCCTGTCACGTTATCCATTTTTTGTTGTACGATATATTGCACTCAGATATATTGCGATAAACTATATTATTGTCATTTTAAGACACGTTTTACGCCACTCATTTTATAATGCCAGAATGTAAATATGATAGCACAATGCAAGTACACTCCTCCAAAAAAACAATATTTTATTCTTGAGAATATTTCATTTAATTATAGCCATTTAAACCAATTAATAATTAGGCGTTGGAATCAGAACGTGAAAACACATATCCTAAATGAATAAATAATATTATTAAATGTAAATTAATAAAAGTAAAAAGTAACAGAGGCTGTGATGTGTATTTTCAGTTGTCAGACACCTGCATGAAAATATACTAAAAGTCATTTATAGTAAATACTACATTGTTTTTTAACCATACTGACACTGACACCTCCAGTAGAGATAGAGACGTCGCACAATCAGCTAAATTGTTGCTAGACTTAGCTCTTATGTGTGGGGGATATATATTGCATCACCAAAATGATTGAGGTCATGTGCATGTGTTGTGTGATAAGTCGATATATTGATTATTCTGACAGGCCTACCAATGACATGACCACATTGAAATAGTCTATCGGTCAAATAATGTAATTGCTGCCTTCAACTTTTCATTTTTGAGCGTCAAGGTAAATGACGGTGATTTCCATCTTTACCATAAACACCAGTGGTTCTGTGTTATTTGACTGTTTGTGAACTAAAGACTGAAACTCTTTCTTGATTTGTGCGTTTGTTAAACACAGATTTGAATGCAGGGATTTGAAGGATTAATAAACATATGCAAATCACCATCATTTATAGTTTATGTTGCGTGGTTGTTGAAATCCCAATTTTTTTAGTGATTAATCTTGCAGCTTACACCGTACGCGTTAATGCAGGCTAAACAAGTAGTGACAAAAAACACCTTTAATAACCTAAGAAACCCACCACATCCTGAATAACCTGCCACAACTTTCATCATGAGCCATGGCTGCGTTCAAAATGCCATAAATGTTTTTAAAGTGCACTCCAAAGGGAACGCAATTGTCAATATGAAGATCGCCAAAACTAAACTGTAAAAATACATTGAAAGCAAATTACACCCTAGAGAGATGTCTCACAGCTGTGCCTCATTTCAGAGGCTGCATCCTCCGAAGGATGCAGACTTTAATGGTGGGTCCTTTGAAGTCCACACAGGCTGATCCAAGCATTTTGAAATGAGACAATCTAGCCTACAAAGGACAGATCTGGCACCAGGCTGCCGTAACAGCTGCTGTTAATAAGCGCTGATAAAATTTGTAATTACTTTTTTCAAAGTGATTTTAAAACTTATTTTAAGCGATCTGAAGGCAAAACAAAGTTTACAGAAGCTGGAGATATAATTTCTTTGATCCATACATATACACATAAAAATGTAAACTGTCTATTGACCTTATTCTCCGCGTATGAGTGGGTGCAGCCATTTGAGTATTTTTGTCTCGAGACTTCTGGTCTCATTCACTTCCATTCATTTTTAGAGATTAAAAACAGCTTGTTCTGCTGCTTGGTGTCGCAAACGGATGTCTTCTTTTTAATATATTACTCTATTTACTCTAGTCCCATAAGCGACTGAATTGGAAGTTCCGCAACAATTGCAAAAAAATGAATGCACTTCAGCATCGCAGAATAAGGTCAATACCTCACAAATTAAGAGATTTGACCAGATACTTAGTCTGCTGATGGTAACCGAGTCAGCAGCTGTGTATTATACGTTAGCATACTGTTTACATTTATGACTTACTAATGTTAACACAGACCCTACAAGATATTACAATTTATTTATATATTTACTTGCTTTATATTTACTTTATAATATAAAGACTGTGTGGCTATAGGACCTTCCTAAACCAGCGATGCACGAACATTCTGTAGTCTCCACTGATCCCTGCTTACTAAGTAGCACCCACGGTGAGTGGCATGGACTACTTGACTGGCTGGGGTACACATTTGCTTTTAAAAAGACAAAATCCCCCTCGCTGTGTAATAGGACATGACCAACTTTCCCACTATGTGAATATTGGTAGGCCTCGGTACTTTTATAAGTCTTCATAAACGCTCCATCTACTCCTTGTGACAGGACAAAGTGATTAAAAATATCCCCGTAAGTTACCTCTGGCTCATATCGTATACCCACATTAACGGTAACGATGGATGGGGCAATATGAGACTATCTGATCATTGCAGGGAGGTTTCACTGTACTCCCAGCTTAAAACATTTACTGAACTAGCATTATATGCCATTTTTCCAAAATTACCGCTAACTATACACTACGTAATGACAGTCATCTGATGTACTGTGTCAGCCTACCGGAAGTTGGATGACAAAATGCGGAAGAGCGAAGTATTAAAAGTGGGCGGGCGGAATAAGGTCAATAAAATCACTCTTTAGTAAGACATGTCATACTCTTTGTTTTTTTTAACATGTGCTTAGATCTCCAAGTAAAATAAACTTAATTCATACATTTAAACCGGAGTTATCTTTTAAAAACGTCCTGCCATTGTCAACACGCAATGAATCTTGGGACGTTCAAGGCCGCTAAGGATCAACCAGTTGTATCCTTCATTACCTGGGAAACAAAGAACGCATTTTGAGGCTGTGTTTGAAGGAGTCTTCGAATTCTTTTGAAATGAGACAGCCTTTATCGCGCCGCGATGACTTCCGATGCATCCCTCGGAGTATGCAGCCTCTGAAATGAGACACAGCTAAAGTTTTTGGGGTTTTTTTTGTTTAAATGTTGGAATGTTATAAATGAATAGGGCATAGGGAGATAACGACAAATGGAACACAACCAGGAACTATGCTTCTAACTACAGCTCTACAGGTGTAGTTGCAAGCGTACAGGTTTGCGGATGTTCATTGGAATGACGGATTTGGGGAAATGCCAAATCAAACTATTTTTGTAACGACGGAACTTGTGACCTTATTTAGCTAACTCTCTATTAATCACATTTGCAATTTTATTTTGAATAATCACTCAAACCTGGGTTATATTTATATATGTATGGTATTAGTATATATGTATACTAATATTATAGTGCGACTCTCTTATTAGTGGATCCTTTACTCATTATCATGGGTGATGTAATTTTTCAGTTTTAATTTAAAACAGCCAACAAAAGCTTATACAATCAGTTAACAACTTCACAACAGGCCTGCCTCCAAAGATTTATCAGTTATTGATAAAATAATTTTCCCTATTGAGAAAATGATTGGAATTTTCGCATGCCAAGCCCAACTGTTGCTCTTAACTATAATCAAACACATTCACCAAAAATGTCTCTCAAGTAGCCCTGCATCCAGACAGATGTTGCACATGAATCAGTTCAAAACCGATCTACAATCAATGCAAACCCCACATTCAATATAACTATAGGCAAGACATAGTCAAAAATGAAGCGATCCTGTGATGACGTCTTGGGTTGTTTTGGTTAACATGCAACAATCCCTTAAAACAATATTGTTTTGATCACGTAAGATCCTTTCATGCCTAGATAGTCAAGTAGATAGTGAGCACAGGGTGTGCTGAGATAAAAGAGTGTAAACCTGATGATGAGAGCGCAGCGGATAAGTAGGACATGAGGGTTAGATAAGGATACACACTTGCCAATACACTTTAGGACACGAGGCAACTTATTCAGAACAGTATAGTCCGGAGAAATGAAAGAGGGATTTTATTTTAAATTTAATGACAATGTTTTACTTGTACGCATTAGATTCGGGCCTATATTATGATTCAATTGGATACATACAGTTATTTTTATTATCTAACTAGATTTTTTCTTTTCACATTTATCAGCTTCTTATTAGTACTGCAGCTCATTTCTCATTTATGATCAGTTATTTACAAGGCTCTTTACAGAAATAAAGAAGAACAAACCAAAGATAAACCTAAAATGCCTTTGAATAGATCAAGAGAATGTTACAAATATTCACTTCATTTCAATTCACCTTTATTTCTATAGTGCTTTTACAATGTAGATTGTGTCAAAGCAGCTTCACATAGAAGGTTATAGTATCCTCATGGTATATAATATCCTCATGCAATAACAATGTTTTCATGTATAGTTTAATGTATTACTTAAACTTAAATACAAACTCTAAAGATCAGCTTAGTGTATTTAATATAAAAATGCGTTATTATAAAGTGTGCAAAGCTTATGAAAGCATTACTGTCAGTCTGCAGTTTAGTTTATCTAACCAGAATATTGAAATATTTTTGTTATGCGAATTAGGTCACTGTGTTTTTATGACAAAATATCCAGAAATTCTGACATGCATGTGCCAACATTCTCTTTCTGAAAGGTAGCCCTATATACATTTCTGGAGATCGCGAATTATATAGCCAGAGGAACGCATGGCTGCATTTTGTCTTTAAAACGAAAGCTATGGGGCGATATAATGCCGTTCCTTTTCGCGCTTACCAGCTGACCGCTTACATCCATGTGGACGGCTTTTCTGTTGTTTGTCAAGTGGCTCACAGCGTACGTCAGAGGAACGACGGGGTCCCAGTCCGTCAAAGAACGGTATGACAAAAACAAAAGCCAAAAAATACAATAAACAAGTAAATAACGGCGATAATGAGGTAAAATCTGAAAATGTGGTAAAAATCAGGGGCTTTTCTTTTTTTGGATTGCTTTTTAAAACACTATCGGTTGGGTTTAAAGAAGGAGGGGGTCAGTCGATTGGTTAGTCAGTAAGTCAGTCCGACGACAGCAGCCTCTGGTGGATTCGCATGAGAACAGCAGGCACAAATGGCACTCACAAGAAAAATTTGAGATCTCAAAAAGTTTACACAACGGCCTCTGGTGGATTTACGAAAACAAAAACTGCAAAAAAAAAGCTCCTGGGATGTATTTGGCGCTCTCCAGAAATGTATATAGCGGTACGTAATCAGAATGAGCCTGGGTTGGCTTGTGCCATTGATTCAAATATTGGTTTCATCTTGTTCCCATAATTTCCAAAACATTCCAATCTTCAATGTGTGTCAGTGTGTTGTTGCATAAGGAAATGCTGGAATGTTGTCTAGTCAAAAACATGCTGCAGAGAAAGAGACTGAGCTCAAGTGCTGATAAGAGGATGATGCATGATTTCCCCTCTATACCTCGCTTTTGTTGTATAATCTACTGTAATTGTCACAAACACTAATTAGTATCTTAACAAACTTGAAGCATCATTCCATTGCTAAATAAGAAATAGTGCATAGTTCTAAACACAGCTTTTATTCATTCCTTTTGGAAATAATCATACCTCTTACAACTGATCCAAAACTGACATGCATATTCCATGATTACCTATCTATCTGTCTATCTGTCTGTCTGTCTGTCTGTCTGTCTGTCTGTCTGTCTGTCTAAAAAGGGAATGTTTTCTCATGCAAGACTTGCGACCACAATGCTGAAGTGTTGTGGATGGAAAACTACTCTCAGTAGTTTTCATACTGTTATTAAGGTTGCTAGGGTGTCCTGGGTGGTTAATTATTCATCTCTGTAATTTATTTTGCAAAAAAACTGGCTGAATTTCAACTTCAACTTCTACAGCGGTTTATCACTTACAGTAGTTTAAGCCTCAAAAATTGCACTTTTAAAAATAAGTTCCATGAGGGAATATCATGCCAGAGAGAACAAAAAAAAAGGTTTACACATTAAACTGTACACGTTAAACATTTCACTTATATGAAAAATTTGAAAATAAATAAAATAAATAATAAAATAAATAATTTGCAAATAAACCACACGTTCATCCCATGGGATTGACAACAAACTCAAATTGTTTGAAAGGTGCACTCAGTATTAACAATAAAAAAAATCCAATTTTCTGTAACAGAAGAAACCACTATAGCTTGTTTTTCCTCCAAAATAAAAATGCTAATAAATGATCAATAAAGTGATTGATGATTAATGAAGTGCTATATTCTATATTACTTGACAGCCAAAACAACAGCAAACACCTTTCATGTGATCTGTTGAGACAATGTCACGAGTTGATTTCTGTGAATCAAGCAATTTATTTGAGAAATGTTTCTATCATAGATTTTTCATGTCATATTTAATCAAAGCTATTGCCTCAATTCAGCACATTTTTTAACACATTTTTGTTTCTAATCAGCTATTTTAAGCAATATCCCAAAATGCATGCAAAATTGAAATATAGCTAGATATTCGTTCTGATATGTTATATCAGAAATGATATATTTTTCTTCTTTGTATGATAAACATTAAAAAAATAAAATAAAATCCTAAGACATTTCTATTATTATTAAAGGACATAGATTATTCATGTTTTCTCATTCAAAAAAATGTACCTCAATTCAGTGCATGTAAATCTTTTTGTAATGTAACAAAAGTAAATCAATGTAAATCATTTTTAAACTAATGTCTGTCCACATGAAAATGTAAAAAAGACATTGTGATGCATGTTAAGGGCATGCCGAACCAACAGCCGGCGATAAAAGCCTTTTATGCTGGGTTCACACCTAACTCGGAATTAAGTATTTGCTCATACATTGCATATACATGAATGCAAATGTGAGAACAGAGGCAGATTACTGTCCTACGTTGCAAACAACACAGAACGTGTCTGTCATAAATGTGCGAAATTTGCCTTAATTGCATCTAGGGCTGGGCGATTAATCGTACGGTAATCGAAATCGACATTCAGAAACTTCAATCGATAGAATTTTTCCAGGCCAATTTCCATGTGTGGAGTCACGTGACCCCACTCTGTTAGCCACACGTTGCTGCCACATCTGATCTCTGGTCAAGTAGGACGAGGACCCATTCTTGAGCCTTGTTTTGCACTTCACTGACGATGATTGTAAGCTGCGCCAGAGATGCCTCGAGACGGCCTATTTTCCATTACATTAAAATTATGATTTAAATAAAATATTTGTTTACAGAAGATGCAAGAAATGCACCGTTTAAAATATTATATACAGGATATGCAAGAGTTATTTTATTAAGAAGAGATACAGCTTACTTTCTAATATGAAAAACATTGTGAAATATGAATATGAAAAAATAAAAGTTATTTGTTTTCACTTTTCATAATAAAAAGTGACTGTTTGTTTAAGGAAATGTGTTTTTATTTCTGTACTTCAACGGTGATGCTCTATAAATAATCTTATATAGTAGATAATTGTGTGCTTCCATCAATTATTTTAAAATCAAGTAATCCACCCTTCATTCAAAAATCTCTTACTTGTAATATGGATGTTCAGATCCGATCACATGCCCGGAAATCGGGCCTGATCAAGCAGTTTCAGACTCAATCAGAATCGGACGTTACCACCCGATTTTATTCTCACATCGCATAACACATCTATAGTTATGCGGTGGCACAGAGTTAGAGACCTCTTTTTTGACTTCACACAGAAACAGCAACGATTGCGGCATGACATCACTTTATTGCAGAGACGCTATCGGTTAAATGCTGGCCTCGGATTAAAAATGGGACTTAGCCGAAAAAAAAAAAAAAGACTTATTTATTACTTAATTTTTCAAGTTACCCCACAGAAGTGCTCTGTTTTGTTAACAGTGTTGGTAAATGTTTAATTAAGGTAAAAAAAAAAATTAAAAAGGAACATCCATTTTTTTATGTATTATAGAAGCATTGGATCGGGTTTCGGTATATAGATACTCAAAATCAAATGACTCTGACTCGACGGGGAAAAAACCTGATCAGGACATCCCTAATTTGTAATATGTGATCTTAGCTACTGTATGAAACTTATCAGTGAACTACAGGATGAGGGCAAAAAATAAAATAAATAA
>CAIGQQ010004325.1:3458814-3485915 GCA_903798035.1 Danio albolineatus | reverse complement strand
ACCCATGCTGTTAGCTTCGTCGTTGGGCTAATACATGGATCCTTACAGTAGACACCTCGAACATTGTTTGAAGGAAAATGGACAACAATTAATGGACAACCTTCACAAATCAGGCCAGTAAAGTATGGGGTGCCCCAAGGATCAGTTTTAGACCCTTTGCTGTTTACAATATACATGCTTCCCCTGGGAGACATTATTAGAAGACACGGGATCAGCTTTCACTGTTATGCAGATGATACTCAATTATATATTTCTACTAAACCTGATGAGACATCTGAACTGTCTAAACTAACTGAGTGTATTAAAGATGTTAAAGACTAAACGACCAACAACTTTCTTCTCTTAAACTCAGACAAAACTGAACTATTACTTATAGGACCTAAATCCTGTACACAGCAGATCTCACAACTCGACCTGCAACTAGAGGGATGCAGAGTTAGCATTAGCTCTACTGTTAAAGATCTGGGTGTCATATTAGACAGCAATTTAACTTTCGAAAACCATATCTCCCATATCACAAAAACTGCATTCTTTCATCTGAGAAATATTGCTAAGCTACGAAATATGCTATCCATCTCAGATGCAGAAAAGCTAGTTCATGCTTTATGACTTCTAGGTTGAATTACTGTAATGCTTTGTATGCTGGTTGCCCAGCCTCCTCTATTAACAAACTTCAGCTAGTACAAAATGCAGCCGCCAGAGTTCTTACCAGGTCTAGAAAATATGATCATATCACCCCAATTTTATCCTCGTTACACTGGCTGCCTGTTAAGTATCGCATTGAGTTTAAAATATTGCTTCTTACCTATAAAGCTTTAAATAATCTAGCTCTTGTTTATCTAACCAACCTTGTGTCTCGCTACAATCCAACCCGCTCTTTAAGATCTCAAAACTCAGGGCTTCTGGTAGTACCCAGAATAGCAAAGTCAAGTCAAGGGGGGGCGAGCCTTCTCATTTATGGCTCCTAAACTCTGGAATAGCCTTCCTGATAATGTCTGAGGCTCAGACACACTCTCACAGTTCAAAACTAGATTAAAGACCTATCTTTTTAGTAAAGCATACACTCAATACATCACTTAGCGGTATGATGCATGAATGTGCTCCACGCATCTCCTTTATATACACTATGAACAGCAGCTACGCTAATTATTCTCTTTGTTCTCTATTTCCACCTGGGGATACTCATTCCGAGGCCCCCAGAGACTATGCAGCGCAACGGATGCGATCCAGACCCACGACGAGACGATTCCAAGGCTCCATAATCCTGGACGTCACTGTATCCCGAGCAGCTGCTTGGCGGAGTAGCAAGCAAGAGACGGATTCCTGTGACCCTTTAAGGACAGACGAGCCTCAAGTTCTCCAGCCTCCGGCGACTAGACTGCAGCTAGAGCTGCGCACCGATGGATTACTCTTCAGTGTTTGGACTCTAAGTGAATATTAAACAACTCTGAACTGAACTGAACTCAAACATTTTCAATTTACTATAACATTCTCTGTGAAGCTGCTTTGACACAATCTACATTGTAAAAGCGCTTTACAAATAAAGGTGAATTGAATTGAATTGAATTGAAAGCAATAGATGATATGTGGAATAACAAGGAATACTCACACTATTTTTTAATTTTTCCCAAGATAAATCTATTAAGCTAACAAAATTAAGTGGATTGAACAGAGAACAATGAAGCTGTCCCAAATAAATCTCAATAATGAGTTGGAAAATCTGTATATTTAAGATCTGTTGCAGCTGATTTCTACATTTAGTTAAAACAGGTCAGACTTTTTTCAATACTTCCAACTACGCGACTTCGCAAGAACACACACAACTTCATTCCCACATATCCCAACACCTAGCGGGATAGACTTGGTCATTGAAGCCAAAACCTTGTCAAGAGGCCGTATTTCATATAATTTACTCTCCCCAACAAATGAATCTATCCTAAATAAGATTAAGATGGACTGGGAATGAGAACTTCGATTGAAACTCTCTGAAGATTTCTGGGAGGAGGCCTTAAATGCTGTAAAATCGTCATCTAGTTGCGCTAGATTATCACTTATACAATTTAAGGTCCTCCACAGACTCTCAAAGCTCTATTCTGACAAATTAGATAACAAATGTAATAGGTGTTCACAGACCCCATGCAATCTCACTCACATTTTTTGGTCGTGCCCCACATTGTCTAAATTCTGGTGGGTATTTTTCAAGGCAATCTCAGACAAATTCATCTAAACCCATATCCTCATATCGCTATTTTTGGGAAACCCCCAGATGATTTTCATGTCACAAACATTCAAAATAATGTCATCGCCTTTTCGTCCTTTGTTGCTCGTAAGAGAATCCTCTTAATGTGGAAATCACTCCAACCACCCTCAATTAAGTCTGGTTGCATGACATGTTGGGTCTTCTGAAGTTGGAGAAGATTAAGTTCTCTCACAGAGGCTCATCTCATAAGTTTTATACTCATTGGAGGCCACTACTACATTATCTTGATGATTTAACACCTCTTGAAGTGATTATTTTAGAAATCAATTTATGGTCAGAATTAGCTTTCACTTTAGCATTTTTACTCCGGTACTGTCATGCCCTAAACTAGACTCATCGGTCGAACCTCAGCACAACTAAAACCACAGCAACCAAGAAGTAGGTAGCACATTATTGTTGATGTAACTAACTAATGTAACTACTTTATTTTATTTATTTATCTATTTATTTACTTATTTAATTGACTTTGCCTCGGGTTGTATTATAATCACTTTATTTACTTATGTAATAGTCAGAATTATTAGCCCCCTGTTTATTTTTCGCCTCAATTTCTGTTTAACTGAGAGAAGATTTCATCAAGACATTTCTAAACATAATAGTTTTAATAACTCATCTCTAATCACTGATTTATTTTATCTTTGCCATGATAACAGTAAATAATATTTGACTAGATATTTTTCAAGACACTTCTATACAGCTTAAAATATGCATGTACAGTTGAAGTCAGAATTATTAGCCCCCCTCTTTATTTTTTTCCCCAATTTCTGTTTTTAACGGAGAGAAGATTTTTTCAACACATTTCTAAACATAATAGTTTCTCATTTCTAATAACTCATTTCTAATAACTCATTTCTAATAACGGATTTATTTTATCTTTGCCATGATGACAGTAAATAATATTTGACTAGATATTTTTCAATACGCTTCTATACAGCTTAAAGTGACATTTAAAGGCTTAACTAGGTTAATTAGGTTAACTAGGCAGGTTAGGGTAATTAGTCAAGTTATTGTATAACGATGGTTTGTTCTGTAGACTATTGGAAAAAAAAATAGCTTAAAGGTGCTAATAATTTTGACCTTAAAATGGTTTTTAAAAGATAAAACAACTGCTTTTATTCTAGACGAAAGGGGTTATGGGGTTCAATGTTTTTAAAAGTGTTTAAATGGGGGAAAAAAAGCTGAAATTGGACATTTGTATACAACGAATGCTATTCACTTGTGTTCAATAAATAAAGTTTATAAAAAAAATCTCAATAATTGTGTTGTTTCCACTCATTTTAATTAAGTAGTTAAAAAAAACACAGCAAAATCATTTTTGAGTGTATATATTTTTCAATCCAACTTTATCCATTATATATAATAACTAAAACTCAATAAATATCAAACCTTGATGTTTCCATCACATTTAATTAAATTGGCCATTTAAACATAAGCTTAAAATAAATCCTTAAACAGAATAATACAAGCTAATAAAACCGACAGAATAAAATGCTTTTAACCAAATTCTCCAAAAAAACAAAACAAAAAAAAAAAGTCTATTCCAAACAGATCGATAATCAAAAGTTGCAGCACTACTCTCAAGCCTCAAACGCTCTTACAACATGTTTTCATCACCCATTTGCAAGAATGTGTGAATGCAACAGTGCTAGCTTTCCCACTCCAAGTGTTGAGCAATGCGATTCCACCTCCGGGCGTAAACATAAGACATGTGCAAAAATCGCACATCAACACACTCACTTCTCAACCTCTGATCTTTCACGTGCATTTCACTGTCGTGTCCTATATTTGACATCTAAAAGCCGCAATGAGAGGAAATCGCCGGAGACTAATGCAGTTCTTCTCTCACTGCAGATTATTCAGAGTATTCAGCGGATTAAAAGGTGATGTGAGAACAGCAACTGCAGCCTGACTGATCTGACCCACTGAACAGAACAGTAATGCGGAAGGAGAGAAGAGCCTCTCAGTCGCTCTAATGAAACATGCTGACACCATCCTGAGATTCACAAAAGGTCATCCAGATCACATTTCTAACAGGAACAGCAATGGACAGGCTGTGATTACAACAGGAATGTCCATTTGGTCCTGAAATGCTGTCTAGCTTTAAATATGTGCCAATAGCCAATAACACAATACATTGGTAATGATCATGTTATTACTGTGAGCACTTCGAAATTCCCATCAATAATTATGTAGTATTTCATTGCTGTTGCAAGACGTATTGCATCGATGTTCAACACAACACCATACGCTTAAAGATTTATAGGCTTTTTATTATTAAACTTAAGCATTTTGTAAAAATCTGATATTGTGATATCAGTGATATTTTTCAGTGATAAATATTGCGATATGAATACAGTTTTTAAAAATAGCAATATTTGGTGGTTTTCTGGCCAGTCTAACAGTATTCAAGTACATAAATTTAATAAACACAATATGAAAAAAAAAATGCTTTTCTTGCTTTGCTTTGCGCAAAATATTGTTTGATTTTCAACTTGAGCAGAAATAGAAGTCAAAATTCAAGAGTTTTTCCCTAAAAAAGCAAACTAATCTGCCAGAGGGGTAAGTAAAATAATCTGGTAACACTTTACAATAAGGTTCATTAGTTAATGCATTTACTAACATGAACTAATCATGAACAACACTTGTACAGCATTTATTAATTGAACATTTACTAATGCATTATTAACATCCAAGTCCATGCTTGTTAACATTAGTTAATGCACCGTGATTTAACATGAACTAACCATGAACAACTGTATTTTCATTAACTAACGTTAACATGAACAAATTCTGTAGTAAATGTATTGTTCATAGTTTGTTCATGTAGGTAAATGCATTAATTAAAATTAACTAATGAATCCATTTGTAAAGTGTGACCAATAATCTTGTTTTAATGCTAAAATTGAGATATTTGCACAAGAAACAAGAAGAAAAATTATAATTAAGAATTTTTTTGTTGTTGTTGTATAAATCACAGATTTTGTAGAAATACAGTAATTAACTACACTTCTATAGCTTCAGATATATCTATAATTCAGACTCAATATTGCATATCTTGCGATGTGACTATTGTGGGTGTGCACATTGCGATATATAATCGATATATTGTGCAGTCCTAGTTTAAAAACGTCTAATATCAAAACAAGGCTAAATTTGGCCTGTCAGAGGGAATAAGAAAAGTCCAAAACTCATTAAACAGACATATTGCTTCCTATGTGTCATTCATTCCTGTCTATTTGATTATGATATCTTTTGGACTATTCTTAGATGTCTATTAGATTCTCACTGACAGCCTAAATTTTGCTTCGTTTTGGCCAATAAGATGTCTATGTTTTGAGTGTCTATAACAGAAAAAAGTTGTGCCTGAAGCTTTTACCCTTCACAATTTACAACAGTACAATAAACCAACGTTTAGCACATCACAAGAACCACGACATGCCTGTCATGCTTACGCCTTTAATATATTATTAAACAATTGACTAAATCAAGGAGATAAATCGATACACTGGTCAAAAAGAACATGGTTTAGCCGTGCTGCGATTGATCACAGCTGGTGTGAACAGCTCCATAGGGATCTATTGCTTTGATTTATGGCTGTCATTGCGTCATTTGGGTGAAAGGGCCTTAAAGGGATAGTTCACTCAAAATTGAAAAATGCACTCGCTAATTACTCACCCCTAGGTGGTTCCAAACCTTTAGGAGTTTCTTTTGTCTGCTAAACACAAAAGAAGATATTTTGAAAAATGCTAGAAACCACTGACTTACACAGCAGGAAAAACAAACACTATGCAAATCAATGGTTACAGGTTTTAAAATCAAAATACCATATACAGGAGGAGAGAAAATCAGGTTTGAGTAAATGATGATGACAAATGTTTTGGCTGAACTATCGCTTTAAGACCTCTAAAGTATCATTAATTTGAATATGTTTTTTAACTCTTAAAGTGCCAGTAGCCATTTGTTTGAATTTTATGAATCACCAAAAACCATCAACTAAACAAATCTTTAACGTTTTACTGAAGAAAAAAGTCAACTGCGTTTACTCATGGCTGTTTCTCAAAATGCATTCTTGTCTGTACTTGCGTTCTTGTGTCCTCGTAAAACATCATCAACCGTCGCCGAAATACTGTTCCAATTCAAAGTTCACATCTTGCCAAGTACATTTAAGATTCCTGGATGTGTACTTGCTCTGCCCCTTTTGTCGAGGACGCATCGAGAGGTGACTTTTGCGAACTTGCGAAGCACAGGTATCCCAGAATGCATTGCAGCCCAACCAGCGAACGTTTTTCAGGCCAGAATGTAGTCGTTTTAAACTCAAATCGAGTTTATTCACAAAGATAGCGCGTCTTTGACGATGTGCCTTATAGCTTTTGTGGATTCCAGACTGTTAGAGGGAGCTCCGTCATTACCTCCCCTGCTGAAAACTGCTTTAATCGGCCAGTCCATCTCGGATCTATCGCTGGATCGTAGATAGATTAAATATCACAAGATGGGTTAAATTTGTAGTTAAAACATGATATTCAATCCATCTTGTGTGTATCTAATGGACAGTTTGTTCATTTATACGATATCTATTATTTGTTCTCAGGTGTGTTGTTTTGGCAGTGTAATTATGTAGGTTTTATAATGTAATTATGCTAACATTACCGTGTTGTACGATGTTTGTCTTTGTTTACCTAATTGCTTAACTTTATTGTAACGTTAACGTTAATTTATACTTGAATTAATGTCCATTGTAGTTTATTAAATCTGATAATCAAAGACACGAGTCTGTGTAAAATAACCCATTTCACTTCACATTTATGGTGATTTATGTTTACATTTTCTTAAATCAAACATATTTATTTATAATATTATTATAACATTAATTATAAGTAGGTCCACACGGAATCTGCACAGAAATCGTGCACAGAAATCCACAGATTTTTTTGCCCATCATTAAGTCTATTTATGTACTTGTGTAAATTTTCAGTTTTTAAATTAATTTTCACTAATATTATTGTGATATAATACTATTAATATTAAAATGTTCATATGGTTTATCTACAATACAGTTTGTAAAGTCATATTTTCTGCCTTTTAGTAGATACATTATGTGAAAGACTTGCTTTGTTTACCAAATAAGTGGATCTCATTGGATTTGCATTGTACACATTAAATAAATGTTAAAAATTTATTATTTTTATTTTATTTATTAAGTTTATAGTTATGATATTCCTAGAATCATTCTGCATTATAAATCCACACATTTTTTACAAAATCCCATGCTGAAATAGCAAAAAATGTCAGCAGATTCTGTCTGGTTCTAATTATAAGGCTGTGCTCTATATAACAAAACCATTTTATTGTTAATGTACAGTAAAACCAATCAATCCATGGTGAGGTAAGTGACATTATAAAGTACACTGCCATTCCATTGGAAGAAGTACCCGACTAATGTCCTCGTGTCCTAAGGATTTCGCTCTTTTAAGCCTGAACTTGGCAAGTATGAACTTCCAAGGACGCAAGTACAAACTTTGCAAACTTGGTGTTAAGAAACAGCCCTGGCCTGGAGTAAATTAACAGCAGCTAACTGCTAACTGACTAAAACTGGAAAGGCCAGATACAAAGATCCAATAACCTACACTACAGTGCTCACACATCAATAATATTACGCGTACTGCATATTTCCATCTGCGTAATATCACTCATCTCCGCCCTTCTCTCACAACCAATAACACAGCAATTCTGATCTGCACATTAGTTACTTCACATCTTGACTACTGTAATGCACTTCTCTCTGGGCTTCCTTCTAAACTTCTCCATAAACTTCAGCTAGTTCAGAATCATGCAGCTCGTATCATCACTAGGACTTCATCTCATGAGCACGTCACACCACTTCTCTATCAGCTTCACTGGCTTCCAGTAAAGTTTCGTATTGATTTTAAAATACTACTTTTAACTTTCAAAGCAATTCATAATCTCGCTCCTCACTATCTCACCGAACTTCTCCATATCTATACCCCTTCTTGCACTCTTCGATCAGCCAACTCTTTCTCCCTGATGCCACCTCGCACTCGATTAAGCACAATGGGAGACAGATCCTTTAGCTCTATATCTCATCGGCTATGGAACTCTCTTCCCCTAGACTTAAGGAGCAGTGATAGTCTTCACACTTTTAAAACTCACCTAAAGACCCATCTTTTTAAGCAGGCTTTCTTTTAATATATGTGTATGTATGTATGTACGTGTACATGTAAATATATGTATATATATAAGTATATATGTGTATATATATGTATATGCACTTAAAATGCTTGTTCGGCAATGTTTTATTAATTGTTTTAATTTGTTTCTGTTATGGCTGTCGATGCTTGTTGTAAGGCGACCTTGGGTGTCTAGAAAGGCGCCAACTACAAATAAAATGAATTGTTATTATTATTATTATTATCATTATTATGTATAAGTACACCCCTTACAAATCTATCTTTTCAATTCATATTTTTAATAGAAGGATATACAATATGATATTTGTGCATGTACATTAGTCAGTATCTGAAGCCAAATCTGGAGTTTATCTAACAAAATACCTTACGATAACAGTTAAAAAACTAGTTCACCCAAATTTATGTTATAGAAAAATATTAAATAGAAATTTCGAAAAGAGTAAAAATTAAGAGAAGCAAAAAAAAGAAAGAAAAAAATATTTAGCTTAGATTTTGTAGGTTGTAATTTTTTTATTTATTTTTTTGCAATATTTTGCTTGAATTTAATTTTATTATCTTTCAATTTCTAAATATGTTTGGTGACTGAAATATTCTTTTAATACATATATCTGTTTAAATGCATACAAAATACAAAATATATTCACTGAGAAATTGATAAAAAATATTCATTTTTAAAATGGGGTGTACTCAATTATCCTGAGCACTGTATATGCAAGACTAGTAATTATCCTGAATAACAATTCGTTGCTCTGACAAGACCCAAGACCTAAGTTTGGAATAATGATTACATCTGAATGACATTTAAGGCTTTAAAATACAACCCTCATTACTCCAAACGTTTGAGCAGTACTGTACAATTGCGCGTGGAAAATGCCACAGCATGAAGATCACATGCCACTGGACACTGGCTAGACCTGGCAAGCTCATATAACTGGACCTGCGTCACAGAGACACTTAGCACACTTACAGCACTGACGCAAATCTCTGAATGCATGCGAGTCTGTGTTGCTCAACCTCACACTAACTTGTAACGTCAGAAAGCCACAGTAATCACTCCTAGATTTCAACTCGCAAACATTTAAGGCATCATTTTCAGATCCTGAGTCAGTTTTTTTTGTGTGTGATTTTTGTGAATAAGTCTGATAAGCTCTGATATGGTCGCACGCACACAATGAACACTGTATATACAAGCACGCACACACACACCTGACACGCAAACACCGCAGCTTAGTGGCAGTAAGAAAATGTTTGTATATGGGCTGGAGATAGAGATTGACAGAGGAGTCTTCAAAGCCAGGGAAATACTGATCCGGGATCTGATAACACTGCATTTTTTGGCCTATTAGTTGAGAATAGTCAAAAAAAAAACACACAATCCAAGTTCCTGATTGTAGTTTTGAATTGCTGTGTGTTAATTCTGACCCTTAATTAAGGGTTAAATTAGCATCTACTGATATTATTAGCATATAAGATATGGGAGAACGTGGAATGTGTTTTTCATGTAGATTTTGGCTAGATCTCAGTATTATGAAGGTCCTGTCGTGTTATGATAATTGTATCACAGTTTGGAAAGTACTGTAAGTACCAATCATTCTAATTTGTATTATACACTTAAGCCTGATAGGAAATTTGTGCGAATAACAAATAAGATTAATTATTTATGCAAATAAGATGAAGTTGCATGAAGATATAAACATATGTCTATGTATACATATAGTAGGACTATTTAAAATCTAATTTTGCAGCAAATGATGGTAAAAAATATCCATAAATTAACAGTTTGGTGTTTTTTGTCATGTTTTGTCAGTTTATTTATTCGGTTTTGAATTAGGGCTGCACGATATTGGAAAAATCTCACATGCCATATATTATATATATACTGTATATATATTGCGATGCGAATACAATTTCACCAGATGACTTCAACAGCTTTAGTAGGAAAGAATTCTTAATTCTAGATTAATTGGGTGATTTTTTTAAGGTATATATAATATTTTGAATTAGACATAGGATGATAACCGTTTTCAAGGTATACCGCAGTTTGGAAACGTCAAGGTTTTAAAACCGCCTAAATTTTCTGCTATACTGTTCATATGGTATGTGAAAGATAACATTAGACTGCATATATTTAGTGTGATAAAAACTAAACTCAAATTATTCCTTGGGTCATGTCGAGAACATTCATACCAAATATACCATATTTGGCTAAACTTCCTGTCCGCCATTTTGATTTTGTTCAAAAAAATCTTTTGCAAACCCCTCCTGTTTACTGAAATATCACCGAATGTCAGATCATGTAAGACCTAGGCATGGGACGATAAAAGTTTTCAAGGGTTACCGCGGTTTGGAAAAGTCAAGGTTTTCATACCGCCAAAATTTTCGGCTATACAGTTCCTAAGGTATGTGTAAGATTTTTTCATTCACATTTTTTTTTTTTAGGTGTAAATTGTAAAGACGTGTGTTTTTGAAACAAATGAAGACAGCAGAAGTCAATGATTCACTTGAATTATTCAGCCTGACATGTTTTCTGTGCCAAAATATTTGAAATGTTTCTCAAAATAAAATATATTGTGTTCAAAGGGGGAAAATTTTTAGTTTTTTGCCCAGACATTTAAAGAGAATGTATTTTAGAGCAGTAATCACAATACCGTGAAACTGTGATACATATATTCAAGGTTATCATATCAGAATATTATACTAGCCCATGCCTAATTTGAATCTCGAATAGCATATAACAAATACATTTCAAGCATAGATAAACACAATATAGCAAAGATAAAAGTGCATTATAGTTTTCAGGAGAGACTAACAGTATTGAGGTACAGATATTGAATTATCAGCACTGCATTGTCTCATAATGTAATCATTATGAAACTTACGAACATTATAATTTCTTGTAGCCGGATGATTTAAACTCTGAAATATTGAAATGTTCACACTCACATGCCTTAAAGGGATAGTTCACCCAAAAATGAAGACTTACTCACGATTTACATTTCACTGGTTTCAAAAATGTATGAGTTATAAAAATATCTTCTTTTTGTGTTCAACATAACAAAAGGAAACTCATAAATGTTTGAATCAAGTGAAGGGTGAATTAAAAATGGTGTGTAAAGTTAAATTTTTGGGGGAAATATCTCATTAAAAACGCATGCAGTAGATACACTTTTATTGCATACATTTTATCTGCATTGGTTATAATCAACTGTATAATCAACTAAAATCCAACTCAACATTGCATGTTCTGCGATGAGACTGTTGCGGAATTCACACATTGCGATATCGACGCTGAAACGATATATTGTACAGCCCTGTTTTTAACTGAATTATTTCATTCAACCACTTTTAATGTTGATAAGTTTGAAAAAGCAACTTCTATTTATATTTTTAGTATAGTTTGAAGTGATATAGTATCTGCTAGTGTCCTAAATTACAGTACAAAAACCTGGTAATAAACTGGCAGTACTTTTTCTTCTATATATATATATTATTTCTTATACAAATATAGTTTCAAACTATTAAAATATCAATGTCAAGGTCCCATAATACTATTCATAAATGTAAATAAGTGGAAAACACCCATGAATCATGAAAAAAAATATTGTTGTACACTGTGAACCATACAATTAGCCAAAATGTTACACGCAAACAAGGATTTTTTTAATGTCTGCAACATTATACTATTTTAATATTGTATAATTGAGAGCCTGTTTGATCAAGTTTTAAAACGACAACTTATCCTATGCTTTTTCTTATTTTATGTCCAATAAAGGCTGAAAAGTTCAATAAAATTAATTATTTGTTTGTTTTTCAAAGAAACACACCCAAAAGTTCACCCAAAAATTAAATCAATCAGTAATCATTTTACACACCCTATTGTCATGCAGCATTCTTCAAAATATCTTTATAATTATGTTTTTCACAGTATAAAGATGGTAATAAAAAAACGTTTAAATTAATAGGGACATACAAAAAGTTAAAGTTTATACTGTGGAACACATATTTTTTTATATGCAGAAGACATTTTGAAGAATCTAACATTCATAACCCCCACTGGCTTCCATTGTTTATCAAAATATCTTCATGCTCCACATAGCAGCCACACAGTTTTTAGCTGCCTTGAGGATGAGCAAATAGCCCCAAAATAATCCATATTCAACCCATGTAATAACTCATGTTCATTTTTAAGTATGCCAGTACTTATACGCCCCTCATTGCCTCTCACTCACCTTTGTGCGCCCATTGATGACACAATCCCCCAGCTGTCCATTGGCAGCACTGTGCATGATGGCCTCATCAATGTGAGCCATGAGGGTCCCAATGTTCTCGCAGCCCGGCTCGTTGCCCTCGACCCAGGCTATCTGGTCTCCACGAATGTTCTTAGATGGGATGTTCTTCTGGCTGACCAACTGGCCTTCTCTGAACTTCCCACTGCGATTGAGAGTCTCTACTTCTTCTAAAACCCTACTGCCCAGCCATTCCCCCAGGAAGGTATCTTTGACGCAAATGCCGTAAAACCTCATACAGGGAACTATGTATTGCTGGGCCATGTGTTCTGGAGAGCAGGTAGCCACCAGAGGTGGTGCAGTTCGCACTTCGGCCTGTCCGGGGGCCACATGGTTCAATGTAACTTTGTGGCCATTGTGATAAACCCCATTAGGGTTCGACATGGAGCAGTTTTTGTGTTGATGATTGGCTGCAAGTGGCGGAACAGTCTGCGTGCTTTTACCAGAGTCTGTTTTGGGGTCCATTTCAAGCTTTCTCCTTTTGCATTCAAGCATGCGGTCCATTTCAGAGGAGCATTCTGATCCAGACACATTTGCAGAACAACCATGTGTCCCAAAGTCTCTGTTTTCCTCGTCTTTTCTCCTCTGGTGCTGGATTTGTCTAAATCCGATTGGTCTCTTCATAGGCCTGTTGTCCCCATGACTGGCGAGGGCCCCATTGGGGGTCTCTACCAATCCATTTAGATGTAAACGCTTGCTCTGTGCTTCATCGTAACTTCTGTCAGCTGTGGGTGAAGGCGACAGCACTCCTCCACCATTACACAAAGAAAAGCTGCTTTTTGAGTCCTTCAGAAGCGTGATCCCGGATCCAGATCTGGACCCGTGTCCTGCCAGCAGCTCCTCTGCCGTGGTCGCGTTCAGACCCATTGTATGTGGGACTCTATCTGGCGTTGAACTGATACTCTCGCGTCCGTGTGCATTTATAAGGTCCGTGTTTCCCAGTCTCTCCATGTCATGTCGTCTACCCCTGCATGCGCACGTAGCTCACGTCCGATCCTCATTTTCTGCAGAATCGGCTCTGCTCATGCCTGCCTGGCGGCGCTGTTATCACCACGGTAAACTTTCACAGTACGGCATATGCGGCCCTTCTCCTCGGCTTATTATTCGGTAATACTCAATTAACTATTAACTGTTATTCATGGCTGTTTATTTCCAGGACACGAGTTCATGAGCGTCTAAAGGCAGAGAGAGACACTGGTTAAATCACTTAAACGTTTATAAACACGTTAGCACCAACGAAGATGATAACATTTTATGTCATATGGAAAAAAATACAAATGTAGTGTAGTCTACAATAAACTTTCGGTCAATAAACTTTCGGTTTTCCGTACAGTACAGCGATCAAATAACAGTGACAGGCTATATAATGTTACAAATGACAAGTAGGCTATTGAAATAGGCCTTATTAATTTAATGATAGTAAATATGCAATTATTTAAAATGGCATAAAATCTAGGCCTATATAATATGTTAGATATAAAAAAATGTATAAAAATATAGAATGCAATATTTATTTAAACCTTTGGTTAAATCTATTTTAAAACATGGCTCAAACATTTTTCATCTTTATTCCGTAGGCAGCCTATTCTGCATAAATGGATGACAAAACAACGTTATGACAAATATTAGCCTATATTAAAAGTAATGCACAATAAAAAATTAAGTTAAATAAAACATATCAGTAAAATGACGAGTTCATTAAACATAATGCGTTAAATGTGTTGGCTAACTGCCTTATAGGCCTGCCATTCATTCATCATGGTGAACTGATCATTTATATTAAAATGTGTTTATAAAGTTAAACCAAAACATTGAGCACAAAGACTGAAAACAAAATCGTAGTTCAGGCTGGTACAGTACTTACCAATATGTTTAAAAGATCAGCCGCGATTATCCTGTATTCCTGTGTTCCACGTCCAACACATCACACATATATAAATGATAAAAACTGCGTCTCCAGAGACAGACAACACAGTAATTTGCGTGCCTACAGCCCTTGGTGAACAAAGAGTAAGTATGCTTCGTATCTGATAAAACAGTGTGCGGGTGGCAGAACTACTCATCCTACTATGGCCGAGGCTGAGCTCATTAATGTTGAATTACGAGACTCCAGAAGCGTCCAATCGAGTAGTCTGAGCGATATTCAAGAGCCCATTCGTCCGCATAGTAGGATTGATAAAGCCGCTTCCGGGTACGATGGCGCGCCCCTCCCTCTCCTCCTCTCTCTCCATGAGCGGCTCTGTCACTTACACGTGCGCACATTCACATCACGTGACCCCCAGCGCCACAATAAAAACACTGGCTCCTGAGAGAATTTAACACGCGATATATAGGCTAACTTTATATTTCTGTATGCATGTGTGTATGTCTGTAGACAGACAGACAGACAGACAGACAGACAGACAGACAGACAGATAGACAGATAGATAGATAGATAGATAGATAGATAGATAGATAGATAGATAGATAGATAGATAGATAGATAGATAGATAGATAGATAGATAGATAGATAGATAGATAAACTAATAAACATCATAAGTAGCCTATCAAGAAAATAACTTTATGGATAATTCCACCTCAGGATGAACAATGAAGACCTGTGAAAGGGGTGGGTGTGATTTTGCCAAGTACGATGCGATCGTCCCACATAGCAAAATATCTCTGGCCCAGCTCTGGCCCACACAATCAGCTTTTGCTTGGCCCACATGCCGCAGTGAATTACGGTACATGACTGGACCAAGTCTGTCTTCCAGACAAGGGCCAAAGATGGACCATATCTGGGCCAAGACTCAGCCAAGTTAATCACCCATAATTTGGCCTGAACTGGGCCAGATATGTTGGTGTGTTACTACAGCAAGGAAATTGATAAATCCATGAATCATTGCACTTTAGGCATATGGCCGTGCTTTTTCTCAAAGTCACCTGATTGGTAAAATTTATTTTTTCCTTTCTTGAAAATAAAAAAAAAATGTATTTTAAATGTAGGTCAAACTGGCCAAACTTACATGGCCCACATATCAGTTAATAACATCTGGCCCGAATACTACATTTTACATCTGGCCCAAGTATTGTGTGCCACCTTAAAGACGGTGCCACCTCTGCCAAACCAGGGCCATGTTTGGCCCACATGCCGTATGCCAGTGCCGGATGAATGCCTGCTCTGCCAGATTCATGCCAAATCTGGGCCAGAATTCTTTGCTACTAGGGGTGGATTAACAACTGGAACATCATGATCATGATCCTGGAACACCACTTTTGTTGGAACATGTAATCCATACCATTCCCTACCCCTAAATCCAACCATAACTGAATAATAGTTGGATAACAATCATGTAGAAGTACAGAACCTAGCATAAGCCTAAACATAAACTGTAAGGTATCCATTAATGCTAATTGGCTGATTGGAATGTTGTTCCAGGATCGGCATAGACGTTTGTCCAGGAACATGTCCCACTTGGTAAAATCCGACTAACCTGTGAGGACATTATGCCCACCCTATGAGGACTTGAAGAGATGATGCCAAACATTTGAGAACTTCAAGGACAACAAACACTTAATACACAAATAGGCTACACTTCATTGAACGTATTCTACACATAGAAAATGTTTGAGGCTCAGCTGTCAGAACATAGTAAACATAGTAAATGTATTTATGCACACGCACTGTTGTACTCTCCATATTAAAGTCAGAAACATTTTTGCACAGGCGTATCATAAGGCTTAATGGTGCCAGCAAATGACCAACGGTAAAAATAAAAGTTTTACCTCTTTCTAACAGGGAAAAACACCAACAATGCATGATTATTTGGTGTTATGGCTTTGCGATCAAAAAAGTCATTATAATGCATGATTATTGGGTGTTATGGCTTTGCAAACAAAAAATGTCTTTATAATGGAAGTCAATGAGGCAGTGATTCTCAAACATTTTTCACCAAGTACCACCTCAGAAAATAATTGTCTCTCTAAGTACCACCACGATGACCAGTATTGAAATACAGTAGCGTAGTAGGCATAATTAAGCAGCTACAGCACTGCACAGTTCAAAAACAAGGCAGATTACTTCTTAATATTTATTATTGTCAGCCACTTTAAACATTCTAAATAGTTCGAACATTAACACTGTACTGTGCTTACAGGTAAAAAATAAATAAATAAATGTTGACATTTAAATTAAAATGTACCTTTAAAGTTAATTAAAAATGGCACCGTACTTAACAAGTAAAAAGAAAACTAAAGTATGGTCATAAAGTAGCTTATTCATCATGTTCCTTGGACCTCAAAAATATAGGCTATGTGTCATCATATTCCAAAAAGAGTTTATATATGAATATATATTGCATGTATATATGACTTATTTGTATGTCTTTAAAATCTAAACTTGTATTTTAAATATATGAGTTGGATTTACACATTTAAATTAGAAATTAGATCTGCTTACTCTGCGTTAGAGTAGGCTTTGTGTCAGAAAAGCAAGCGATTAAACTATACCCGTCAACATTGGGATATAAAAATGCGAGATACGCCCCAATAACCGTTACAAATATGGAGGAAATTTGCTTCAAATGATAGAATACATGACAAACATTAGAAAATTGAAAGTAAAAGATTACGTTTATTAAAATCAATCAATTCACTGATCAAATCGGTGTTATCGAAGGGTTGAAAGTGTTCTTTTTTTAGCTTGAATTATTCAGCGATTCCTCCGCGTACCACTAGAAGGAAGCCTGTGTACCACTAGTGGTACACGTAACACAGTTTGAGAACCACTGCAATGGGGCATGAACAGGCACGAACATAACGAAAGGGTGGTCAATTTGAACACAAGGGTTAACTTTTCTGATTATGACTGTCATTGATGTGCACCTTCTGTGAAGCTGCTTTAGAACAATAATAATTATAAAAAACGCTCTACAAGTAAAGTTAAACTGAACATTGTTGCTGTTGAATAGTACTGCAACCGTTTCCACAAACTAACAACCATCATTTTACAGCACTGATAATAATAATACATGTTGCAGGAGTAATGCTGCTGCAAATGCAGATTTAAGCCACATACATATTACATTTTAAACTACAAGCTTCCTGAGGGTGTTTTTGCAGTGATGCTATAGAACAGGGATCACCAATCTCGGTCCTGGAGGTCCGGTGTCCTGCAGGGTTTAGCTCCAGCTTGTCTCAAAACACCTGCCTGGATGTTTCAAGTATACCTAGTGAGAGCTTGATTAGCTTGTTCAGGTGTGTTTGAGTAGGGTTGGAGCTAAAATTTGCAGGACACCGGACCTCCAGGAACAAGTTTGGTGATCCCTGCTATAGAACAAGGATCACCAATCTCAGTCCTGGAGGTCCGGTGTCCTAGCTCCAACTTGTCTCAAAACACCTGCCTGGATGTTTCAAGTATACCTAGTGAGAGCTTGATTAGCTTGTTCAGGTGTGTTTGATTAGGGTTGGAGCTAAAATCTGCAGGACACCAGACCTCCAGGAACAAGTTTGGTGATCCCTGCTATAGAAGAACCATTGTGAGTTGCACAAAGAATCTTTTACTGAAGAGTTTTGCGTGTTTGCGTGTGTGTGAAAAGCATTAACTTATCTCCACTGTAAAATATCTGTTAGTTAAGAGTTTCTGTATATTGTGTTATACAGGTGTTTTTTTTTTTTACTGCTTATTTATGACAATGAACTGCATTATGGGATGTTGATCTCTGCCCTGCTAACTATTGATGTTGAAAATTCATCTCTGAAGTTTAATAAAGTGACTTTTATTGACATTTATTTATTTATTATTATTATTACTATTATTATTATTATTATTATTATTATTATTATTATTATTATATTTTAGTACTTAATATTAAATTATATACTAAGTTCATATAATAACAAAAACGTTTACAAGATTTATTACAAGGTTTTTGTACCGTAATTTACATTACCAACCCAGGCAATAAATTACTTATAAACTATTAAGATAAAAGTCAACTTTTCAAACTTTTCAACATCAAAAGATGTTGAAGGAAAGATTAAAAGCCACATAATGCAATTCAAAAGCTTAAATTAATGGGGCAAAAAAGTGAGTCTGAAAACTGCCAATTTACAGATATTTTTTACATTGTAAAAAACTTTATTCCCCAACTTTCAGGAGCTAATTTCAGTTGAGTGTTTTCACTTTATTACTTGCATTATTAAAGATCAGAAACAGCCAGTGCCACATACGAATCAGGAAAGTGGTCAAAAATGGACAAAAGAGTCACATTAAAACACCAGGGAATAAAATGAGTATTGCTCTTGTCTACTTGTCCAATTGACCTTCATTTAACACCTGGTCTTAAAACCAGAGGTAAACACTAAACATCAGGACTCCAAACAACTCCCACTCCAACCCTCAGCAAACACAACACACACTCACACACACACTTGTACAACTATCTATTCAGGGACTTCCCATAAACTGTAAAAAAAAAAAAAAAAGAAGAAGAAGAAGAAAAAAAAAAGTTGACTCAGTTTAAAACTGAAAGACAAATTGCTGTGCAGCTTTTTTTTTTTTTAGTTGACTCAACTTTTAACCCAAGTACTGCACTTGACTCTATTATGAACCATTTTCCTCACGGGGACCAAAACATTTAAATGTAATTTAAAATGTTCTTGTATTGTTATATACTGTATGTGGTGGGGACATTTGGTTCCGACAATGTAAGAAATACAAGATACACACACAGAGAGAGAGACACACACATGCACAGTGGACTAAATGACTCATTCTGCCGCTTACACCAATAGGCCTGATAGTAATGTAATCCAGCTATGAGTCATTGACTTTCCTGGTAACACAATGTAGGTCATCACTTAATAGTTCTTAAAAAATGACAACTCCAAGAACATCCTCTTTATTGATCAAACATTGTTAAGTTACTGGTTATATTAGTAAACGGCCAAGCACAGCATGAACAGAATAGTGACTGCAAGCAATAAATATAGACATGATTACAAATCATGTACACTACAGAGCTGAAATGTCCTTCTAATAATTCAGAGAATAAAAACAACCCCCGACCAAATTTCCAAAACTTAGTTTATATTGAACATTGTGTCTATACCTTAAATAATAATAATAATAATAATAAACAGTTAAAATAGTAATTGAGACAAAACTGCACAATCTCCCAACTTTATACTAGTACTTTTTTATATTCAGAATGTTACCCAGTACTGGGTTGCAGCTTAAAGGGCATTCACTGCGTAAAACATATGCTGGAATAGTTGGTGGTTCATTCTGCCGTGGCAATCTCTGAAATGGAGACTAAGCCAAAGGAAAATGAATGAATGAACGACAATTCATACAAGATAACATTTAGTAATCTGGACTTAAGGTGTAAACTTGCATTTTTGAGAAAGAAGAAAACAAAATCAGATTGATCAGATATTAATTTTGAATTGTGAGAAGTCAAAAAGATTTCTTAAAAGTCAGATATGTTTAATAAAAAAATCTTAATGTCAAAACAAATCTCAGTAATGTGAGATATAAAATATCATTAATTCATGCATTTTCTGCTAGTCCCTTTTATCAATCAGCAGAATGAACCGCCAACTTATCCAGCATATGTTTTATGCAGCAGATGCCCTTCCAGCTGCAACCCATCACTGGGAAAAATCCATACACACTCCTACACAATGGACAATTTACCCAATTCCCCTATAGCGCATGTCTTTGGACTTGTGGGGGAAACCAAAGCACCTGGAGAGAACCCCCACCAACACGGGGAGAACATGCAAACTCCACACAGAAATGCCAACTGACCAAGGCTCGAACCAGCGACCTTCTTGCTGTGAGGCGACAGCACTACCCACTGCGCCACTAAGTTGCCCTAGATATAAAAACTGAATTTTACAATATTAAATTTCTAACCAAAAAAAAACTGTTGTAGAATGGGCTATATACAGACGGACTGTTAATTTCAGCCAGCCAGCCCCAGCGCTTCCGCTGAACTGTCTTTCGATTATAGAATTGTTACGTTTAAGGTCTGATGTCTTTAAAAATCAGTGATCTTCACTGCCTTATAGATATACGAAATAAAGTGGGTCTCAAACCGGACAAGAAGCACTGCATTAAATTCCATTTTCCCCCGCCATGTCTTTAAAATATGAAAATTTATTTTACCCCAGTATTTTTTAGTGGAGTTTCTCGCCTGCTGATCCTGAAGGCGCTAGCGGTTACACGGTCTTTCATCTCATTTTACGCTTGAACAACTAAATGCATGCTTAAGTCTATTTAACTGAATGTATTGTAATTACATTACAACATCGATGCTGTGAAAGGAACCTTATGAAATTGAAAATAGTCACATTAAGCTTTCACCAGAACTTTATCATTGGTTGAAAACACTAGCTGCGCATATTGAAATCAGAATTATTAGCCCCCCTTTGATTTTTTTTCTTTTTTAAATATTTCCCAAATGATGTTTAACAGAGCAAGGAAATTTTCACAGTATGTCTGATATTTTTTCTTCACAACAAAGTCTAATTTGCTTAATTTTGGCTAGGATAAAAACATTTTAAGGTCAATATTATTAGCCCCTTTAAGCATATTTTTTTTCTCAATAGTCTACAGAACAAACCATCGTTATACAATAACTTGCCTAATTACCCTAACCTGTCTAATTAACCTAGTTAAGCCTTTAAATGTCAATTTAAGCTGTATAGAAAGTGTCTTGCAAAATATCTAGTCAAATATTATTTACTGTCATCATGGCAAAAATAGAAGAAATCAATGATTAGAGATGATTTATTAAAACTGGTATGACTAGAAATGTGTTGAAGAAATCTTCTCTCCATTAAACAGAAATTGGGGGGAAAAATAAACATGGGGGCTAATAATTCAGGGGGTTTAATATTTTTTACTTTCAATCTCGAAATTATTAAATAAAAGATATAAAATCAGAATTCTAAAAAAATTCTAAAATTATAAATAAATTAAATTATGTATTTATGTAAATTAAATTAAATTTTGTAAATTATATTCTAAAATAAATCTAAGACTTCTAAGTCAGAATTATGAGACATAAAATAATTTTTAAAAGAAGCCATATTTAATAAATAAAAGCAAAATCATTCAATAAAAACTCCCATGTGTGGCGCGGTGGCGTAGTGGGTAACGCTTTCGCCTCATAGCAAGAAGGTCGATAGTTCGAGTCTGGGCTGGGTCAGTTGGCATTTCTGTGTGGAGTTTGGATGTTCTCCCCGTGTTTGCCTGGTTTTCCTGCGGGTGCTCCGGTTTCCTCCACAAGTCCAAACACATGCTACAGGTGAATACGCTAAAATTGTCCGTAGTGTACTGTATATGTGGGAATGAGTGTGTATGGGTGTTTCCCAATGATGGGTTGTGGCTGGAAGGGCATCCGCTGTGTAAAACATATGCTCGATAAGTTGCCGGTTCAATCTGCTGTGTAAAACGCTCGATAAGTTGCCGGTTCAATCCGCTATAGCGACGCCTGATTAATAAAGGGACTAAGCTGAAAATGAATGAATTAATGAATGACTGAATGAATGAATGGATGAATGAATGAATGAATGAATGACTGACTGACTGAATGAATGAATGAATGAATGACTGAATGAATGAATGAATGACTGACTGACTGACTGAATGAATGACTGACTGACTGACTGACTGACTGACTGAATGACTGACTGACTGACTGAATGAATGAATGAATGAATGAATGAATGAATGAATGAATGAAGGAATGAATGAAGGAATAAATGAATGAATGAATGAATGAATGAATGAATGAAAAACTCCCATAACAAACGTAACCTTTATAAGAAATAGGAAATAGCACAGGCTTAACACAGCATATCAAAAGATCTTTAAATCTAATCACTTCCCCTGCCTTTTAGCAAAGAGATTTAATACAGTAAACCTGAAGCTTGAACAAATGTTGTTGGTTATGTTTTGATGCACTGTGCAAAAAATGGGGCAATCCAGTCATAAAGCAAACAGATGTGAGCACAAGGACATTAGTGTTATTAATAGTGTACAGTTGTGTGTCTGCTGTCTGACCCTTATCTTCATGCTGTTTTTATAGCAGGATAACACAGTAACCAAAGCCAAGGTCATCGCACTCTTGCTGAGGAGTTCCTCAGAAAGCGCCATGCTGAAGAGCGCCAGATGCACGTATACCACTCCAGCTTATATTTGTATATCTTCCATCAGTCTTTTAGCATGAAACTTCCTGAAGGGAAAGATTTCACATTTTGTTTTAAACTATTAATTAGGGGGTAGCATTAGGGGGTCTGTGTAAATTTTTGAACAAAGTAAATAGGACACATAAATAAATAATCAATTAAATAATATAATTTTATTGTAAATAAACAATAATATATATAGTAGAAAAAGGTGAAAACAATCTTATAATTAAACAATAATTGCTAACACAATAGAATTAAATTAGATTTAAATAAACATATTTAATTTTAAATCGATTAAATTAACCTTTATTTATTAGTAATCTGCAGGGTGACCTCTCAATAAATTTAACTTTAAACAAATAATATTTATATATTTTAAATACAAAATGGATTAAAATATGCACTAAAGTTACATTTTAAAAAAGGGTCACTAAAACTACTGTAGATTTGAAAAAGTAAACGAGTGTGTACTAAAATGCAATAAAACCAGCAACTAAATATTTCACAGTTAATATTATTATTGCAGTATTATTAATATTAGTGTTTAAAAAAATAATAAAATAAATAATTGTAATATTAATTATTTTGTATTATTTTACTTTTTGTGTTACATTTGGGAGACCAGGGGCCTCATGTAAGACTTGCGTTGAATTAATACCAAAACATTGCGTACGGACAAAGCTGTAAATGTGCGTACGCAGAAAAAAAAAATCAGATGTATGAAACACTGCGTACGAGGAATCCCACGCATATTCTCTTTGTACATCCAAATCAACGTGAACGAGCACACGTGCAGGAGCGCAAAACCCCTTCCTGCCTCCTCCCCTGTATGGTAAAGACTCCACTTTGGCAAAACCAAACGAAAAAGTAATGGCAAAAGCAAGCAAAAAGAGAAACTTCACAGAATGTGAATTGGAGGTGCTCCTATCTGGCGGTAAACCAGAGAAAAACTGTGTTATTTGCAGGTTTGTCCTCCGGAGTTAATAACAAAAGAAAAAAATAGAGTGGGAGAGTGTAGCTGACGTGGTCAACGCAGTGGGGTCTGAACATCGCACTGTGAACAAATGAAAAAAGAAACGGTCCGATGTAAAGGTGCATTGACAATCCTTTAATAAAGCCAACTGCCATGACTAAGGGCTGTACATTTGCAAATGCTTTATATGTTCTAAATCACATAATTGGTTGAAAAAGATTGTTTTAGGGTGACACTGTGGCGCAGTAGGTAGTGCTGTCGCCTCACAGCAAGAAGGTCGCTGGTTCGAGCCTCAGCTGGGTTAGTTGGTATTTCTGTGTAGAGTTTGCATGTTCTCCCTGTGTTGGCGTGGGTTTCTTCCGGGTGCTCCGGTTTCCCATCACTGGGAAACACCTATACATCTTGCATTCACACTCACACATATACACTATGGCCAATTTAGCTTATTCAATCCACCTGTACCACATGTATTTGGACTGTGGGGGATACCGAAGCACCTGGAGGAAACCCACAGGGAGAACATGCAACTCCACACAAAAACGCCAACTGACTAATATATATATGTATGTATACATGTATATGTATTGATATATTGATACATCTTCACAATCAGTGGTCAAAGCTCATACAAAGGGGTTCATATATACAGTATGTCACAAAAGTGAGTACACCCCTCACATTTCTGCAAATATTTATTTATATCTTTTCATAGGACAACACTGCAGAAGTGACTCTTTGACACAATGAAAAAGAGTCAGTGTAAAGTTAGTTTAGCAGTGTAAATTTAGTGTCCCCTCAAAATAACTAAAAATACAGCCAATAATAGTTGAACCCCTGGCAACAAAAGTGAGTACACCCCTAAGAAAAAATTTGAAAAGTTAATATTTTGTGTGGCCACCATCATTTTCCAGCACGGCTTTAATTCTCTTGGACATGGAGTTGACCAGAGCTTCACAGGTTGCCACTGGAATCCTCTTCCACTCCTCCATCACAACATCGCCAAGGTGGTGGACATTTGACACCTTGTGCTCCTCCACCTTCCTTTTCAGGATGCCCCAGAGGTGTTTTAAGGGGTTTAGGTCTGGAGACATGGTTGGCCAGTCCATCACCTTTACCCTGAGTCCCTTTAGCAAGCCAGTGAGGTGTATTTGGGGTCATTATCATCCTGAAACACTGCTTTATGGCCCAGTTTCTGGAAGAAGTGGATCATGCTCTGCTTTAGTATGTCACAGTACTTGTCAGAATTCATGTTTTCCTCATTGAATTGTAGCTTCCCAATGCCAGCAGCACTCATGCAGTCCCACATGATGACACTCCCACCACCATGTTTAATGATAGACAAGACACACTTGTCTTTGTACTCCTCACCTGGTTGCCACCACACACGCTTGACACTATCTGAACCAAATAGGTTTATCTTGGTCTCATCAGACCACAGGACATGGTACCAGTAATCCTGGTCCTTAGTTTGAATGTCTGCGGCAAATTGTTTGCGAGCTTTCTTGTGCATCGTCTTTAGAAGAGGATTCCTTTGAGGACAACCATGCAGACCAATTTGGTGCAGTGTGCGGCGTACGGTCTGAGCACTGACAGGCTGACCCCCATCCCTTCAATACCTGAAGCAATGCTGGAAGCACTTATCCGTCTTTTTTCAAAGACAATCTTTGGATGTGACGCTCAGAACGTGCACTCAGCTTCCTTGGCTGACCATGGCGAGGCGTGTTCTGAGAAGAACCTGTCCTCTTAAAGCATTGAATGGCCTTGGCTGCAGCACAGTTTCAGAGTGCTGGCTATCTTCTTATAGCCTAGGCTTTATGCAAAGTAACAATTTGTTTTTTCAGGTCTTCTGAGAGTTGTTTGTCATGAGATGCCATGTTGAACTTTCAGTGGCCAGGTTGAGAGAGTGAACGAGCTTTTATACCAAATTTAACTCACCTGCTATCTGGAAACACCTGAGACAGTGTAAAACTAATGAGTCACATGCCACAGGGGAAGGAAAATGTCTAATTGTGCTCAATTTGTACATTTTCACTTAGGGGTGTACTCACTTTTGTTGCCAGGGGTTCAGCTATTATTGGCTGTATTTTTAGTTATTTTGAGGGGACACTAAATTTACACTGCTGAACTAACTTTACACTGACTCCTTTTCATTACGTCAAAGAGTCATTTCTGCAGTGTTGTCCTGTGAAAAGATATAAATAAATATTTGCAGAAATGTGAGGGGTGTACTCACTTTTGTGACATACTGTACATATATATATATATATATATATATATATATATATATATATATATATATATACATATATATACATATACACACATACATACATACATACATACATACATACATACATACATACATACATACATACATACATACATACATAGTAAGTAAAGATTTATTTATATAGCACCTTTCCCAGACATTGAGTCACAAAGTGCTTTACAATAAGTGAAAACAAGTAAAAGAACAGATATCAATAAAAGAAAACATGCTAAAACATATTAAAATCAAGTTAAAAAAATAAAATAAAATAAAAAACATACAAAAGAGCTTTGACCACAGATTATGAAGATATATGATGCAGGATAGATGTCTCTTGTAATAGCATGTTGCAGTTTTAGCCAAAAAGATACATTTGCGCCACCTTGTGGCCAACAGGTTGCACTTCCAGTTTGGTGAACGAATTCGTTCAAAAGTACTGAAACGGTAATTTTAAATAATAAATTTTATTAATAGCAATAACAACAACAACAACAACAACAACAACAATAACAACAACACGGTGGCGTAGTGAGTAGCACGTTCGCCTCACAGCAAGAAGGTCGCTGGTTCGAGCCCCGGCTGGGTCAGCTGTGTGGAGTTTGCATGTTCTCCCCGTGGTTGAGTGGGTTTCCTCCGGGTGCTCCGGTTTCCCCCACAAGTCCAAAGACATGCGGTATAGGTGAATTGGGTAAGGCTAAATTGTCCATATTGTATGAGTGTGAATGTGAATGTGTATGTATGGATGTTTCCCAGAGATGGGTTGCGGCTGGAAGGGCATCCGCTGCGTAAAAAATATGCTGGATAAGTTAGCGGTTGATTCCGCTGTGGCAACCCCAGATTAATAAAGGGACTAAGCCGACAAGAAAATGAATGAATGAATAATAATAATAATAATAATAATAATAATAATAATAATAATAATAA
>CAIGQQ010004325.1:3445687-3458804 GCA_903798035.1 Danio albolineatus | reverse complement strand
AATAATAATAATAATAATAATAATAATAATAATAATAATAATAATAATAATAAAATAATAATAATAATAATAATAATTTGAATGAAAGATACGTTCGGATGTGCAAATTTGTTTTATCCAATATGAACTGATATATCTTCACAAACTGTGGTCAAAATTCGTATGTATGTATCCTTTGTATGTATTTGTGATCCTTACAGAAATGTTCAACATATCTGTAACATTGCTGTGGAAAAAAGTGCTACGTTATATATTTTTTAAAGTTGGATTTTATTTCGATGGAAGGTCAGTGAGGTGAATATGCCATCTCGTAGGCTACTCAGATTTTAACGGTTACTCTCATAATTCTGGCGCGTAGTAAAAAATGCCCAAGTAAGTTGTCCGTGCTTTAAGTAACGAGCAGTGCGAGTATCTCACTTCTTTTGCTGGTCTGCCATCATAGATATATACACTAGATATCGCATACAGACCCTGAGCGTGTGTCAATAGCGCCGCCATATTTGTACAGTGCTCCCAGGACAAATATCTTTCACCCGCACTAGTCAAGACTGTGAGAATGTGAAGACTTTAGCGCCGTGCACGGGTGTAGTAACCCGCAAAAAAGGTAAACAAGACACAAAGGTATAACATTTCATAGGTAAGATTTATTTATTTTTTTTAACGTTTTTGCATGTTACGAACTTTTGTGCTAAACAAGTAACGTACTGATGAAAAATCTCTTACACTGACCGCAAAGCAGCACCAACTCACATTAAATATTCGGATTATGCTAGTTTTGTTGAATAAAATAAAACAAATTATGTAAATATTTTTTTACAAAAACTTGTTGGGTAAGTGAACGAGTCGTTTAACAGAGATTCATTCACAAACGAATCACTCCCTCCTTGAATGAGAAGTGAAAGCGGGAGAGGGAGTGCGTTTCAGGACACGGATTAGATCAAATTATACCGGCAGGGAGGATAATACATTTCCATGCACACAAACACAGACACACGCTGTTTGTCGGCAATGCCCGTGTGGTCACTTGTCCATCGATGTAGAAAAGTTATATAGAATTATAATTTTCGTAATTAAAAAATATATTTGCACACTGAAAACTCCCATTCATAGATATATATGTACAAATCTCTGACTCTGGATGGCCACAGTCCTACACTGCACCTGTAGGTGCATTCATTTCAAAGGAGCGCTACCCTGTACCAAAATGGCGGCTGTATTGACGCATTCCTTCCAATAGACAATAACAAGGTAGGCGACATCTAATGTAAATATCTATGGCCTTCCATTAGGTCCATGCGTTTAAATCATGTGGGCGGAACTTCCGGTAAGCTGGTGGTTTGTGTTGTGATGGGTTGGTTGTGATAAAAGCTGGCGTTCGCTTGTCGGTTTCGCTTTTTGTCGTTCTTGCAAAATGTATGCGACAGGCTCCGGGACGACGTGCGCAGTTCGTGGTTGTCACTACAACAGGAAAAAACTAAACCTGTGGTTAAATCGGGAGTGTTATGATCACAAACCTCTCACAAAATCAGAGTGCTCCTGTCCGCAGTGGTATTATTTCTATCGGCTTCCCACTGACGAGGAGGACCGGAGGGTTTGGCTGAGAAACCTCTACCTGAAAAGGCCACCGAAGGCTCTGTACGTCTGCTCATTCCACTTTGTTGACAAGAAGCCGACAGAGAAAAATCCATATCCGACACTGTGGCTCGGGCACCGCATTCCCCCGGAGAAGAAGCGCCGTGTTATTGTTACTCCAATGAAAGAAACCACCGACACTGGGATTAAAGGTGTGCTTCACGTTTAATGCACGGGATTTCAGTTATGCTGATTCGATGATCAGATATTACCATCCCCATAAGTAGTCCATATTCCTCTGCCCAGTAGTAATCAGTGCATTTTTAAAATACAAAACACCCACTATGTCTCTCACTGAAACAGTATATTCAACTTTTTCCTACGCCACATGATGCTTAAATTAAATCACCTTTATTGTCACATCATCAGCAGCACGTGTACTATGATGAGTGAAATGCTCAGGTGCTGGCTTCAGACAGTGCAAAATACAGACGGTGCAAAATATAGACAGTGCAAAATACAACGAACACTCCAAAAACAAGACAAAATACAATTGACAATGTTGACAGTAATACGTATGAATAGGTGTACACATAGTTTGACTATTGGTGGTAAATCATGTGGCTTAGTAAGAATTGTGGGAGAAACTGTAAACAAACAGAAAAATGATTTTAAAATGTGGTTCAAATGAGGTGACATTATTCACCTCACAGTTCCTCCATCAATAGAGACTTGTTAGAATTAAATCATAGACAAAAATGAAAATTTACTCGCTCATGAAGATCATAATGGAGCAAAAGATAAAGCTAATACAATATTGACCTGTTTGTTTATCATGTGGTTAATGATTTTACAAGAAGTAAAACTAAAAATTTCATTAGACCGTTTCAATGTGGTGAAGTCTTCTTTCATTGAACATTTCTTTGTTTTCAAACTATTTTTACGCTGACACAGTACATCAGATGACTGTTTCGAAAAGTCAATACATAGTATATATAGTTAGCTGTAATTTTATAAAAATGGCATATAATGCTAGTTCAGTGAATGTTTTAAGCTGGGAGTACGGTGAAACCTCCCTGCAACGATCAGATGGTCTCATATTGCCCCATCCATCGCTACCGTTAATGTGGGTATACGATATGAGCCAGAGGTAACTTACGGGGATATTTTTAATCACTTTGTCCTGTCACAAGGAGTAGATGGAGCGTTTATGAAGACTTTATAAAAGTACCGAGGCCTACCAATATTTACACAGTGGGAAAGTTGGTTGTGCCCTATTACACAGCGAGGGGTATTTAATCTTTTTAAAAGCAAATGTGCACCCCAGCCAGTCGAGCAGTCCATGCCACTCAGCGTGGGTGATACTTAGTAAGCAGGGATCAGTGGAGACTACAGGATGTTTGTGCATCGCTGGTTTAGGAAGGTCCTGTAGCCACACAGTCTTTATATTATAAAGTAAATATAAGGCAAGTAAATATATAAATAAACAGTAATATCTTGTAAGGTCTGTGTTAACATTAGTAAGCCATAAATGTAAACAGTATGCATATTTGTGTAATAATACACAACTGCTGACTCGGTTACCATTAGCAGACTAAGTATCTGGTCAAATCTCTTCATTTGTGAGGTATTGACCTTATTATTTAATGCTGAAGTCACTCGTTTTTATGATTGTTTTAGAACTTCCGATTCAGTCGCCTATGGGATAAAATGACTAGGAATTATAAACGACAGAAAACGGTCAAACTACTCGCTCAATGAACAAGTGTTTGCATGACTACACAGACAAAATAGAATAATATAATAAGAAAACATCAGTTTGCGACATCAAACAGCAGAACAAGCTGTTTTAATGTCTAAAAATAAATGGAAGTGAATGAGACCGGAAGTCCCGAGACAAAAAAAGAGTCAAATGGCTGCGCTCGCTCATACGTGAAGAATAAGGTCAATATAAAATACAAGTGGCTTGACTTCAGTGGTGGTGGGGAAAGCAGTTGGAAGGGCGAGGTGCCCCCTAATATAATGGTAGGGTTAAAAAATTTAACATTGCATTATTTTTTATTCTACATAATATGATATGAATACAGTTTCACTGAGTTGAATAACTATTTGGAAGCAGTTTATAATTGTACATTGATTGGGATGATTCTGTAGTGTTGCAGTGCATATAAGAAACAATCTACAAGCATAGATAAATTCAATAAGGAAAAAGACACTAATTAAATAAACAGCGTTTTATTGTTTTCTGAAGAGTCGAAATCTATTCAGTTATACAGTAATTAAAGGGTGACCAGCCCTGTTTCTGGAGATCTACCTTCCTGCAGGTTTCAGTTGTAACCCATATCTAACACACCTGTCTGTAATTATCAAGTGCTGTTCAGGTCCTAGTTAATTGGTGCAGGTGTGTTTGATCAGGGTTTTAGCTGAACTATGCAGGAAAGTTGAGCTCCAGGAATAGGGTCAAGCACCCCTGCAGTAATTGAATAACCAAATGGTAAATAATACTGCGTAGACTTTGTTTTATTAACTATTCAATAAAATTTATCGTTATTAATTTTTCAAAAACAGTACAATTCCTTATCCCTGAATGCTTTTAAAACCCCTCACACAATCACAGGCCTCAAAAACACTTGCAGAATGATGATTTATAATCCAAACTCAACAATATGCTCGTGATGTGACTATTGCGAACATAGACTGTAAAAAATATGGACGTAGTATCCGTGACGTCACCCATAGGTTTCTGATGAACCCAAAAGAAGCCACTAGTAGGCGTGGCCAACCGTCGCCATTTTGTTCGCGCGTCATCGCACCAACCGAGGCATACCAAACAAGGGCAAAGAGGCGGAGCGTGGGCGGAGCGTGAGCGGAGCTACGGGACGCATGCTGCCATTAAGCTAAGAGCTTTCTTATGGGAGAAACACATAATATTTCATTACCTGAGACTCGTTTGTGTTCTGACCACATGTGCTTGGTTGTACACTATATCAATAAAGTGTTTAGACTGTTGAAAACACTGTTGTAATACATCAAGCCACTTAACATCGTTCTTAAGACGTTTTTCAACAGGAAGAAAGTGCGGATTACATCCAAATACTTCAGATATAGTCTGTGTTAGTAAATGCAGGGCTATTTAGGAAATCCAGGCAGAACACTGTATGCCAACGCTTCAGATGATGATTGTATAGACTACAGCTGATCAATCTGTCAGATTCTGGAGTGCATTAGAGTTCTGAAGAACATTATAAATGATAAAGTATCCTAAATAAAGCACTTACATTTATAGAGATGGTATAAGTATATAATTTCACTCACCTGGGAAACGGAGGCCACGTGAATGGTTTGTGAGCACAATTAAGTGCACACAGCATGCCATATCATCTGATAATTGCAGGAAATAATTCCAAAAGGCAACTGACTGTGTAAAGCCAAATAAAACAACACAAAAATACGACGAATCAGCCGGAATCAGCTAAGGTGACGTGACGGCGACCAGCGCGACTAGCTGTCACTCAAGTGGCCACGCCCTTAATTATGCAAACTTAATTTAGCTTAATATAAAGGAAACGGATGAGTTATAAAAAAATTCACCCCCCTCACAGTTGTCATGAAGGGTAATATAAGCTATATGAACCAAAATCGTTCTTTGTACCAGGCTGTAAACACCTTTTTTTCTGCTGTAAAATTGGCCATTTCACCAGTGGGCTCATTGGAGATTTGCTCTATTTTGGAGCCAGGACAGCCAGGCCTAGCGGAATTTTCGATGAATTGCAAGTTTTAGTTACTTCCGTATTGGCTACCCGAGGGAAAGCGGGAGGTTGCCGCTTGATTGCGAATGATCACGTTATATCGATGCTGAAACGATATATTGCATGGTTTCCGCTACATTCATTCTTCCATGGCGAGGTGCCACAGCAAAATTCATTCCTGCCATGGCTACATTGCAACTTCTCATTCAAAAACTTCAGTTGTTGCTGTTTTTTAAACAGTGGGTTATAATTGCACCAAAAGGTATTAAATGCTCAGTGAATTTTAACAGAGTGAACTATTCTGTAAACGTAGTAGTGTTGTGCGTTATTTGTTTAACCGTTGAAGGTTACATGCTGACTGTCGTCTGATGCGTGAGGCCAGCAAACACGACGTAGCTTTCAGTTATGATAGACACAGTTTCCGTATTTATACTTTATTTATAGATAAAGGTCTTTGGTTCTGCATATAATTATCTTGCTGTAGTTTATAGCCGTTTCACTTTACTTTAGGACGCATCAATGCAGTTCTGTAGATCTATTGGAGACATTCATAAATATTCTTAGCAAATCTATTATTGTTGGAGACATACTTGTTAGATAAACACACTAAATCGCATTTCAGCAGTGTTTTTTTGAGAGCGCACAAGGAAATCTGCGCTTGAACAGCGTATTTTTGAGGGCATGCAAGAAGTTTTGTGCACAAATAGAGGAAATCGCATGCTCGTACTACATGAATGCGATCTCGACTTGTAATGCTACACTCACAGTGTTTGTCATTGAAATAACGACATAGGTAGTTGGAAGATCTGTAATCTGTGCCTGCCTCCACAGCTGGAAAATGTCCTAGAGGAAACACTGTATTGTGCAGCCCTACTTGAATTATACAGTGAGGGAAAAAAATATTTAAATCCCAGCTGATTTTGTAAGTTTGCCCACTAACAAAGAAATGATCAGTCTATAGTTTCAATGGTAGGTTTATTTGAACAGTAAGAGACACAACAATAACAAAATAATCCAGAAAAATGTGTTTAAAAAAAAAAGTTAGAAATTAGAAAGTATTTGATCCCCTATCCGTCAGCAAGATCTCTGGCTCCCAGGTGGATCTTATACAGGTAACGAGCTGACATTGGCAGCCCTCTCAGCTCGTTACCTGTATAAAAGAGACCTGTCCACAGAAGCAATCAATCAATCCAGATTCCAAACGCTTCACCATGGCCAAGACCAAAGAGCTTTCCAAGGATCTCCGGGACAAGATTGTGGACCTACACAAGGCTGGAATGGGCTACAAGACCATCGCCAAGCAGCTGGGTAATAAGGTGACAACAGTTGGTGCAATTATCGCAAATGGAAGAAACAAAAATGAACTGCCAATCTCCCTCGGTCTGGAGCTCCATGCAAGATCTCACCTCGTGGAGTTTCAATGATAATGAGAACGGTGAGGAATCAGCCCAGAACTACTCAGGAGGAACTTGTCAATGATCTCAAGGCAGCTGGGACCATAGTCACCAAAAAAACTGTTGGTAACACGCTACTCCGTGAAGGACTGAAATCTTGCTGTGTCCGCAAGGTCCCCCTGCTCAAGAAAGCCCATCTAAAAGCCCGTTTGAAGTGTGCCACTGAACATCTGACTGATTCAGAGGAGGACTGGGTGAAAGTGTTGTGGTCAGATGAGACCAAAATCGAGCTCTGTGGCATCAACTCAACTCGCTGTGTTTGGAGGAGGAGGAACGCTGCCTATGACTCCAAAAACACCATCCCCACCGTCAAATATGGAGGTGGAAACATTATGCTTTGGGGGTGTTTTTCTGGCAAGGGGCCATGTACCGTCAAATGTTGGGTGAGAACCTCCTTCCCTCAGTCAGGCCATTGAAAATGGGTCTTGTTTGGGTACTCCTGCATGACAATGATCCAAAACACACGGCCAAGGCAACAAAGGATTGGCTCAAGAAGAAGCATATTAAGGTCATGGAGTGGCCTAGTCAGTCTCCAGACCTTAAAGGGCCACGAAACCCCCCAGTCTCAGTGTGGTGTTTTCACACCTCTAGTTTGGAAAAGCTCAGGAAAGTGGGTGTATCCAGCTCTGTTTAGGTGGGAGTGTCAGGGGAGGGAAAGAGGGAAGGTTTTGCATATAAATGGGAGTTTCCATTTGTGCACGCGCTGACTTTCAAACAAACACACAGACGCAGGGGGAGAAAGACAGTGACTGTGTTTACATGGACGTCAGTCATCCAATTATTTGCCAAATTATTCATTTGTCGACTTTAACTGCAGATTGGCACTTTCACGTTTATTCACGAACATTTCCTGCGTGTCCCCCGTGACAAACAAGATATTAAATGTTAGTAATTGCTGAAGGAGTGCAGATTTAATGGAGTATTTGAAACGCACGGCGTATTTCAGGGAAAAAAAATCCTCTTCATTTCTCAGTAACTTGATGCACTCGGTAGGTAGCGTCAGAAAGCCCTGTGTGTATAGACTATTCTGTCACAAAATGCGGCGAAAATTCTACACGACAGTAATCGTTTGATTAAGATGTTTACACTTTACACGGATCTTTCAGTCTGTAATACTGTAGTGATATTAACGTGCTGTAAACTCAGAAACAGTTCTAATCATTTGACTAAGGTCTGTCTTTAAACACTAAAAGAGTATTGCAGACGAAACCAACTAACTTTGCCATCTTAATAAATAAACAAACACCACTGGTCGCCTACTTACCAATCAGGTGACAGGACAATGAACACCAACTGGAGCCGTGTATTTTTTTAAAAGGAGACGAGCGGCAAATCCGGATTTCACCATTTCCAGATGCAAAAAGCTCTCGGGTAAAAATGTTTCTTACAAACGCATTTCTGTCGCGCGTCGCGTGCGCTGTAATCCACTGTCAGTCCAGCTACGCTCTCATAGTGGGAAAATGAAAGCAAAACCTTTGTTGAAGCACATTTATAAACGCAACACTGGCGACCTGCGTCTCCAAACAATCCATATTCTTCCACTTGTTTTGTCAACCTGGCGTCGCTCTGCTGTCTAAAAACTGTAACAGCTACATTCTTCGAAGCTGTCATGCATATTAATGAAATAGTGCACGCTGATTAGGTTGAACAACGTCCTTGTCATGACTTAATGCCGCACGCTCAGAGACGTCACGATGTACTCGCCGGTACAGACGTCCACTCTGCACGCTGGAGCACATGCATAGATCTCATCGGCGTGACGCAACCTCAAAAATTAGTTTTAAACCGGAAGAACGAATTTGCTTGAAATAACGCAAAAACAACCAATTTTCACTTTTTAGTCAATTATATGTTCATGGCCCTTTAATTTCATAGAAAATCTGTGGAGGGAGCTGAAGGTTCGAGTTGCCAAACATCAGCCATGAAACATTAATGACTTGGAGAGGATCTGCAAAGAGGAGTGGGCCAAAATCCCCCTGAGATGTGTGCTAACCTTGTGGCCAAGGACAACAAATGGCTGACCTCTGTGATTGCCAACAAAGGTTTTGCCACCAAGTACTAAAGCATGTTTTTCAAAGGGATCAAATTCTTATTTCATTCATAGAAATGCAAATTAATTTCGAACTTTTTGAAACACATTTTTCTGGATTATTTTGTTATTGTTGTGTCTCTCACTGTTCAAATAAACCTACCATTGAAATTATAGAATGATCATTTCTTTGTTAGAGGGCAAACTTACAAAATCAGCTGGGGTTCAAATAATCTTTTCCCTCACTGTATATATATGTATTTGCGTATATAAATGCACAGTACACATATTTAAACAAGCTTTTATTTTTTATAATAAATTAGCATAAATATAGATTATAAATTGGATCTACTTGTAAAAATTTTTTACATTTTTTTTTTCTTTTTACAAATAACTGTCTATTTCTTTGCAGATGAGCCCGAAGACATACCTATTGACACTTTCACACAGACAGATGCTGAAACCCCAGATGGATCAAGTACAGAAAAACCACAAAATACTGTGCTTTGATCAAGTTCAGAATCAATACAACAAAGAGTTTGGTTTCAAACTGTGTCAGTGTCTATTTCAGTGCCTCCTGGAGGGCTGCTGCATTTTCAGATTCCTCAAGTAATCTCAAGAAACAAACCACAGTTTGGTGTTTGGATTGACATTATGGTTGAATGTGAAAGCATCACTATGACCTGACATTGCAGTACAGAGCACATAATCTGTTCAGAGAGAGCACTTTAACCATACTCTGGATTACAGAAGTATGAATGCAATGTGCAAAAAGGAGAATACTAAAGACTAGCACTCTCTGGCACATTAGTATATTGCCAGTAACTGGTTTAGTTACCAGTTTGCTTTTCAGTACTGCCCGAGTTATTCATGACGTTGATTCTACAATGTGCTGTAAACATTGTTAAGAGATTTTGGTCCATATTGAAATGACAGAATCGTACAGTTGCTGCAGATTTGACGTGTGAATCTCCTGTTCCTGACACATCCTAAAAGAGCTCACCTGGATAGAGATCTAATGAATGTTATGGACTGATGTGCTCTTTTTCTGCTGTAGCTCATCTGCTTCAAGGTTTGATGTGCTGTGTGTGTCTTCAGAGATATTCTTCTGCAGACCTCTGTTGACAAAAAGTGATCGCTGTTATGTGTGAAGATCACAGCTGATCAGCAGTTTCTGAAATACTCCGACCAGCCCATCTGTAAACAACCTCAAAGTTAACAGTATAGGCATGGGCTGATATACATTTCTGAAGGTATGATAACCTTGGGTAAAATTATCACGGTTTCGCAGTATCACGGTATTATGATTACTACTCTAAAATAGGTTCTTTTCAAATGTCTGGGTAAAAAACAACTTTTCTCCCCATTGAAAACAATATATTTTATTTTAGAAAACATAATATTTTGGAGCAGTAAACATGTCAGGATAAATAATTAAAATAAGCAATTGACCTCTGCGATCTTCATCAGTTTCAAAAACACTGATTTCTTTACAAAATAAACAAACAAAAAAACCTTTACAAAGCATTACAAAACCTTACAAATACCTTAGAAATGGTATAACATAAAACTTTAGCAGTTTAAAAACCTTGACTTTTCCAAACCGTGCTAAACCTTGAAACCGGTTATCGTCCCATGCCTAGTTAACGGTCTGCTTTGCATGTGAAGCCATGAAAACACATTTTCGAGTAAAGCATCCAATCAGTCAAAGAACAAAATTATTACTTCTTGACAAACTGGTGCCAAATATGGTTGGAGAAGCCACTGTAGGTCTTTCTTATAGTAATTTATTTGTGCCTCAGAAGAATCTCAGTGAATGCATTGTGGCTTTTTGAGGCATGAGATGCTTTTTGAGAGCGCAGATGTCCGAGACAGTTAATGATGGACTTCTGAGCTGAAGGATTTTAGAAGGACCGAAACATTTCATTTATTGTGCAATGTGGTCGGTTAGTTTGTCCATTAACTCCGTCCCATCACACTTGTTTTTGTTATTACGTGATCTGAAAGTGTGTGCGCATGTTGGTGTTTTTATGCAATATTTCAAAGTGTGTGTAAAATTAGGTGGATGGAAACATAACTACATAAATCATTTGGTACTCTCTGAACTTCAGCAGATTGTCTTGACTATGTCTAAATGCTGCCATGTGCTTGGTTGATTATTTATTTGCATTAACGAACAGGTTTACCCAATAAACAATTCAATGTGTGAACGATGCCAGTAGTGGACTTTTATTGTAAAGAAAACGAGATGCATTTAGTGAATGATGTCAAACGCCTGCTTTTTCAAGAAGGGTATAAATGAAACCAGAGCCAGCTTCAAGTGGGTGAGACTTGAGCTTCAAGTAGGCTGTACAATCTTAATGGAGTTTTTATAGATTTATTTAATGTGTACATCACCCACCACAACCCTATCCCTAACCTCGCTGAACCTGTTGTGTTTTATTAACATCTATACCACAACCCTAAACACAACCTTCTTGTGATGTAACTCCCTTCCACTTTGAGGTCTCTGGACTGCAGCAATACCATAGTTGCCTTTTTCTGATCTTTGAGGGAAAAAAAAAATCAATTGTCTGTGCTTGTTTTGGTGAAACAACCATTTGAAAAAATCATTTTTTTTCCTTCAGCCTAGTCCCTTTATTCATCTGGACTGAATCATCAACTCATCAAGCACATGTTTTACAAAGCAGATGCCCTTCCAGTTGCAACCCAGTACTGGGAAAAACCCATATATAAACCCATATACTCTCATTCACACACACACTTTTTTTTTTAGGAGATAACCTGTTTGTAATTCAGCTTTCTTAATTTTTTTAGAAAAGTCCAAAGTTGTGGTTTAGAAAGATGTTTGCTTATGAAAAATTATAAACTTTTTTTCTTGTTAAAATTGATCAAAAATGACAGAACAACACATTCTTAGTGTAAGGGTTACCATCTATCTGTCTTTGTTTTTCATCAAGAATTACAAAAAATTAAACAAACAAACAATTATATTGTGTATCACAGTTTTCTCAAAATGATTAAGGTCTAAAAAAAACGAATACGTTGACTAAATGATTGATTAAATAAAGAAATGAAGTAAATGGTAAGACGTAAGTCATATAATGTGTGAAGACTGAAGTGATGATACAAATTATGCTAAAAATTCAATGTAGCATTTTAGAAGTGGATGGATGGATGGATGGATGGATGGATGGATGGATGGATGGATGGATAGATAGATAGATAGATAGATAGATAGATAGATAGATAGATAGATAGATAGATAGATAGATAGATAGATAGATAGATAGATAGATAGACATTAAGTGTAATTGTCTGAAATGACCAGCAGATGGCATCGAGTACTACAATATCTTTGAACAAAGATTTACTAACACTCGAACTTACACATTGTTTACGCAAACATTACTTACACAAACATTGTCATTGTTTGTATTACTGTTGTTGAATACTGTGTTATTTTCTTTGAAATATTCCTACTAGCTTTAATATTTTGTTATAAAACTTCAAGACAATGGCATAACTGTCATTCGAGTGTTCAAGTACTTATTATGGTTATATATTACAGGTTATAGAAATGCCTGATTTCAGGAAATCGAAACGAAACCAACTTTCTTTTTTCCTGCAGACGATCCAGCCAATCGCGGCGCGCCTGGTGACGTCATCGAGATGAAAGCGTTTCTGCATCAAACACGCGCAGATCCGATCATACACACTCAGTCAGTCTCTGATTCGCTGCTCTGAGGAGCTCGCTGGAGGACATTACGCGTTCTCTTTCTCGTATCGGACTGTCTGGCATTTGGGATTTACTCATGGAGTGAGTGACCGGGCTGTTTAAATCGCTTTTGTCCCGGACGTGTCTGCAGCTTTGATGTTCATGCTGATGGGAGATCAGATTACAGGCATCAGACCGCAGGCTTTCATTTGAGGAGCTGTTCCTCCAGTGCGGGACCCGAACAGACTCTGGATTTTCAACCTCCCCGAGCGCGGAACAGGAGACCGACACACCGGTAAGAGAGTTCCGCTCACAGACAACTGCAGCTCTGCTACACACATAACAGATATCAGGACATTTCCTTTGATCACTGAATATACACCTCACAAAACCTAGAAGAATTATTACATTTATCTATTTGTTTTTTTATTTGTACTACTACTACGTCTACTGCTACTGCTATTAATAATAATAACATTTATTAAAATAATTGTATATTGTTATTTGTTATTGTATTATTATGATTATTTATTGTTGTATTTGTTATTTTATTATTATTATTATTATTATTATTATTATTATTATTATTATTATT